>CM060848.1:4483584-4544092 GCA_030737835.1 Acorus gramineus
GAAGCCTATTGGAATCTTTACTGGAGCATAAAACTACCTTGCAAAAGATTGTTGGTGTGGATTTATCAAAGAAGGGTCTCAGTCGTGCTGCGAAGGTCTAAGTTTTGACATGTTTATGTTTCACTTGAAATATTTGTAGATACATTCTGATCACCTTTTTTATATCTATATCTATCATGAGAAAATAATTATTTTCTTCTTACTGAAAATGAAATACATAAATTATTATTCATTATACCTATTTCCTTGGAGATGGTAGGCTACTATATTCGTTTTCAAGAAATTGCTTTTCATTGAAGATGAAATAAATCTTTATTATTTTGTAACCTGCAATTGGTTTGTGGATATCTTATTTGGATATAAAATATACAAGAATAAAGGATAATTAGATGATTTTCTGTTTATGTTTCAATAATTTTTTTTTTTTTGTGTACTTGTTAGAATGTGGTTATAGATTTGGATGGGTGAGCCAAAATAAACTACACTTGTTTCCCTAGGTATAACTATTAGGGTTTATTTTAACAAATCAGTCAGAAGAAATAAATGGAATAATATTGTATTGAGTAATGGAGGTTGAAAGGTCCCTTATATAGTTACAAGATGTACAAACCCTAGAAACAGTAAATGACTAAAATACCCATGACAAAAATTTGAAAGGTCCCATAATGCGGCCCATGGGAGGCGTTGCCCCCCAACCCCCGGGCCTCCAGGAATAAGCCCAACAACAGGCCTATAGAATGACTCTAATACTCCCTCTCAAGTTGGAGCGAAGATATCAATCAAGCTAGAATGAAGAACAGAGGGACCAACGGACTTGGTGAACATATTAGCAAGCTGCTCATTGGAAGAGACAAAAACTGTGTCAATGGTGCATGACTGTACTTTCTCTTGAAGAAAGTGAGCATCAACCTCAATGTGTTTGGTCCGCTCACGAAGAACTAAGTCCGAGGCAAACATAATGGCAGATCGGTTATCACAAAACAAAGTAGATGAACCAACTATAAGGAATCCCAACTCTGTCAAAAGAGAGCGCAACCAAATGATCTCACATGTGTCTCGTGCCATAGCACGATATTCTGCCTCAGCAGAAGAACGAGAGATAACACTGTTTCTTACTTTTCCAGGAAATAAAGTTACCCCCATGGAAAGTACAGAAACTAGAAGTGGATCGACGATCAGTGAGTGAACTAGCACAATTTGCATTAGTGTAGCAAGAAATGATAGGCTGAGCACTAGTAGCATTGAATAAGCCAAGACCTGGGCATGACTTTAAGTATCGAAGAATCCTATAAACAACATCTAGGTGAGAAGTCCGTGGAGCATGCATGAATTTACTCACTACGCTGACAGCAAAAGTCAAATCAGGTCTAGTATTCGTCAAGTAGATCAAACGACCCACTAGACGCTGATACAAAGAAGGATATGGCAGAAGGTCACCTCATTCAACATGAAGGCGATGGTTCTGGTCCATAGGAGAAGTGGCAGGGCGACATCCAAGCATACCGGTGTCCTCAAGAAGGTCAAGAGTGTATTTTCGTTGGGAGAGCGAAATACCATGGCGTGAACGAGCAATCTCAATCCCCAAAAAATACTAAAGAGGACCTAAATCCTTCACATCAAATGCATGCCCAAGCTCAGTCTTCACTCTGACAATGTAATCAGCATCATCTCCTGTGATAATGATATCATCCACGTAAACTAGAACAATAGTGCACCGTCCATTACTTTGACGAATGAAGCAAGTATGATCAGCATGACAACGAGTGAATCCAAGAGAGAGAACGATTACACTAAATCTCTGAAACCATACTCTCGGTGATTGCTTTAGTCCATATAGAGATTTGAGAAGAAGACACACCTTCCCGGAATACTCCCCCTGAAGACGAAAACCAGGCAGAGGATCCATATAAATTTTCTCGGTCAAGTTGTCATGAAGAAAAACATTTTTCACATCCATCTGATGAAGAGGTCAGTTGTGGCAAGCAGCAAGAGACAAGAAGCCGAACAGTAGTTAGCTTGGCAACAGGAGCAAATATAGCATGAAAATCCTTCCCTAGAGTCTGAGTAAAGCCTTTTGCAACAAAGCGTGCCTTATACCGCTCAACAGCCCCATTAGCCTTGTATTTTACTGTGAAAACCCATCAACAGCCAACGGTCCTCTCTCCTAGTGGAAGATCAACTAACTCCCACGTATGATTTTTCTGCAAGGCATCCATCTCAGCGGTCATAGTGGCGGTCCATAGAGAATCCTGTAATGCCTCAGTAACAGTACGAGGAATACGGATAGACGATGTAGTAGCCAGGTAAGCTCTGTAGGAATCAAAAAGTCCCTGATAAGAAACAAACTGGGCAAGAAGATGAGCAGTGACACAACTCCGACGACCTTTGCGAAGAGCAATAGGCACATCAGAGTCAGATGGAGACTAATCAGGAACAGAATGTGGAGTGATCAAGGAAGAAGGTATACCTGAGTCCGAGGAGGATGTCGACAAGTGAGCAGGAGAGAGAGGTGGCCGAGGTCTACGAGTGTATACAATAAGAGGAGACTGTGGTGGTGACGACGGTGGTGGTGGCGATTGTGGCTGTGGCAAAGGCAATGACGGAAAAAATGAAGTCGGTCGAACCGGTGAAGACGAATGTTGCAGAACCGTGTCAGAAAAATATGGCACATCTTCAAAAAATGTAACATCAAGGGAATGAAACAATCTCCGAGAAATAGGATCATAGCATCTATATCCTTTGGACATGGTGGAATAACCAAGGAAAACACAACGTATAGACTTATCATCAAGCTTGGTGCGTGAGGGCCCCCTATCCTGAACAAAACAAGTACACCCGAAGACTCGAGGAGTGATGGGGAAAAGAGTACGATCAGGATATAAAACATGGAAAGGAACTTGACCTCCCAAAGTACGATTGGGAGTCCGATTAATAAAAAAGGCAGCAGTGAGGACTGTCACACTGTAATAGGATTTTGGAACATTCATTTCTCGAAGGAGACAACGAACCACATTTATGAGATGACAATTTTTGCGTTCCGCCACCTCATTCTACTCAGGTGTATATGGACAAGTCAACTATTGAAGAATTCCCAACTCATTCAGATGAAACCGAAAAGAATCTGAGACATACTCCCCCCCATTATCAGACCTGATACTCTTAACATTAATGTTAAACTGTGTTTTAATCATGCGCAAAAAATTAATACAGTGAGAGGATTCCTTAGACCGAGATTTAAGAAGATAAACCCAAGTATATCTAGAAAAATCATCAATGAATGTCAAGTAATATCTATGACCACCAAAGTAGTAACAAGAGAGGGACCCCACACATCAGAATGAATCAAATCAAACAACCCAGAAGCTTTAATCATACGAGAAATATAAGTAGCACGTGTATGTTTAGAAAGCTCACACACAGCACATTGAAATTTATGAGTCTTACATAAAGAGTGAAAAGTAGGAAATAAAGAACACGGATGCTGGAAATTGGCATGTCCTAAACGAGCATGCTATAAATCTAGAGATTGTAGAGAAAAACTATGGGAATGATCGGTGGGCAAAATGGAAGCATGGGCCGTGGTGGGTGGTTCTCCGAAGACGTAAAGGCCATCTCTCTCATACCCCTTGCCAAAAATCCTCCGTGTACTCAGGTCCTGAAAAACACAATGATCAGGGTAAAAAGTCACTGAACAGTTCAAAACCTTAGTCAATTGGCTAACAGAAAGAAGGTTAAGAGCAAGATGGGAACATGTAACACAGAGGGTAATGATAAAGAAAAAGATAAAAGAAAAGTACCCTTACTGATGACAGGTGTAAGTGAGCCATCAACAAGACGTACCTCTCTATGCATAGAAGGGGATGTCAAGGGAGCAAACAATCAAGAGTCACCAGACATATGTTCAGTAGCGCCTTGTCGAGGGGATACCTGAGGTAGAGGAAGAGGCAGCAGAGGATGTTGGACCAGCATGAGAGAGACCAGCATGAGAGACATGAGAGGCAAGGCTCTCCCGAACCATGGCATCAATATGGTTCTGAATAGTACGCATATTAAAGGACCCAGATGGAGCAGTGGGGGCATCACTCGGAACTGAGGCATCAGCAACAGCAGCACGAGGGGCAGACGAAGGAGCTCCAACATTGTGAGATCGCATCAATTGTGGGTACAGAAGAAAGCATCTGACTTTTTCATGCCTTGTTTTTCCACAGTGGCCACAAGTCACAATATTGTTGTGTCCACGACTGCGACCGCGACCACTATCCTCGTGGCCGCGAGAGTCATATCCAGAGGTGGCCGCCAATGCCATCTGATCGCCGAGGGTTCCAGTGGTCGCTGAGGAAGAGATCTGACGGCGATGCTCATCACCCTCAATAATAGCAAATGCCTCAAATAAAGAAGGAAGCGGTGTGGTATTCAAAATCTGAACATGAAGAGATTCGAACTCTTGTCGAAGGCCCATAAGAAACGCATATGTCTGTTGGCGTTGTAGTCGGCCAACCACAATCGTGGCAGCCTCCTTAGGCAACTCTGAAAGAGGCTCATAATGGGCAAGTTCCTCCCAACGAGCCTGAAGAAATCCAAAATAATCGGTAACAGATTGGGTACCTTGGGTGGCCTGGGCAATATCCTTGTACAACTCATAGATCCGTGAGTCATTCTTTGCATGACCATAGATCTTCTTCAACACGGCCCATAGAGAGTTGACCGTATCATGGTACATGAACATATTATAGATACGGGTCTCCATGGAGTTGTAGAGCCAACCTAGAACCGTACAGTTGTTGATCTCCCATTGATTGAAAGTTGCATCAGTTTCTGCCGGCTTTTTAATGGTGCCAAGAAGAAGGCCTGACATGCCTCGACTACCCAAATATAATCGAACGGAACGCGACCAGGACGGATAATTTCGTCCATCAAGAAGCACATTGGTAATCCGTTGAGCATGAGAGTTATGCCCTAACGGAATGATGGTGTCCTTGATCTCCCCACCTGATAGTGGCGTGGGGTCCTTCAGCGTTGGATTCATTGCAAACCTCAAATCTCGACCCGAGAGAAGAAAAGATAATAGTGATCACCACGACCGGTGATGAAAAAAAAAAATCGTGAAACCCTAGGGTTTCTTTGCGGCTCTGATACCAAAAAGAAATAAATTGAATAATATTGTATTGAGTAATGGAGGCCGAAAGGTCCTTTATATAGTTACAAGATGTACAAACCTTTGAAACAGTAAATGACTAAAATATCCATGACAAAAATTCGAAAGGTCACTTAATGCGGCCCATGGGGGGCGTTGCCCCCCAACCCTCGGGCCTCCGGGAATAGGCCCAACAACAGGTCTATATAATGACTCCAATACTCCCTCTCAAGTTGGAGCGAAGATATCAATCAAGTCCAACTTGATCAAGCTAGAACGAAGACCTCCGGCCCGGGGGGGGCTGCGGCCCATGAGGGGCATTGCCCCCCAACGCCCAGGCCTCCGGGAATAGGCCCAACAACAGGCCTATATAATGACTCCAATAATGCTAAACATATATTTTTCAAGATTAAGCCTATTCTTCCCTTAATTCACAAAATAAATGGGGACTTAAACCTATTTCCTTTGGAGATGGTAGACTACCATATTCATTTTCTCAATTTTTTTTTTTTGCTGTTGTACATGTTTTTTTCTTAATGCTTTCCAAATTCCTTGTTCCCTAAGGAGCACAGACATGAGCACGTGACACATGAAAAATAGGACACTGATACAATAATGTATAGATAATTATTATATTTTAGTTATTTGAAAAATGAGAACTCATCCATGAACAATAACAATTGGTATAATTATATTAGTGTGTCAATTATTATTTCCATTCTCCATAGTTTGTTCAGTTGAGAACATAAAACCTTGCAATATTATTAAAAGTCTATTAAAGAAATTCCAAGTCGTATGTGTCGTGCTCCCCATGTATACATTTGTGTTCGAAATTGAGAAAATTATTTTTAATTTTAGACATATGTCTGCATGTGTCTTGTCATGTTGTGTCCAGTGTATCGAACATGAACATGGCATGTCTATTGAAGTGTTTATGCTTCTTACCCTTTTTAACTACCCATTGGATTTATTATTTGCCATCTTCCTTTTGTTGTTGCAGATGGTTCATTCAAAACTAAGTATGAATTCTAATCATGGAATAGAAAATGCAAGTCTTAAATCTGCAGAACTTTATTATGGATCCATCACCGACTTTGACCCTCGACTTTATGCTTTTGACATAGGCACTTGTCTAGAGGTACTAAATCTCCTAACCAATTTATCTTCAATGAAGTTAAAACTTATACATATTATGATCTTTTTACTAGATGACATTTTGCATTCACTATATAGAACGTATGATAATATTAGATGCAATAATGGTCTCTTAATTATGTGATTCAATGATTTCCAGCATTTGAAATTTTATTATTATTTCATTTGATGTTTAACAATGCTTAAAATTTCAATTTTGCTTTTATTTTTCACATGTATATATATTTGTTAAGTGTCTGGAGTCGAGGTGGTGGTCTGGATATGGGTTGCACTTGATTGTAGTCAATTCCAGACTATAATTGTCAGGAATAAAGCTTTTCCTACCTTCCTTTAAGAAGGAAAAAATATTATGGGTATAAAAGCCGTGTTTTTAAGGATGGAAGTTTGCCCTAGATGGTTATTTTATTTGATTAATAAATTATATATATATATATATATATATATATATATATAAATTCTCTCAGACATAAGTATTTTCATATGGCTTTATTAATTTAATATTTAAATTATAGATTTTCACAATAATCCACAATTTATTGGTTTTTCATCCAATATCTTAAATCCTCAAACACCTATGATATTCATCTGTTTTTTATGCTTGCTCTCACTCATATATATAATATTGTGTATATCATGTTACATGATATGTATTTATGAAGGAGTAAATTAATGCTATCAATTTTGCATGTGCTTCATGCATATCATGGCTAACACTCTTGCATATTGAGCCTTCTCATGCACATTCAAGCGGTATAAGTGCAAGTATGTTTAGAGTACAACACCCAAAACTTCAAAACCAAACTGCTAAATGGGCCTTGGTGGCTTAACACTGATCAAAATAGGTCACTAAGCCCTAATCCATAAATGCATAGTAGTATAATTTTTATTATATATAAAAATTTTCCAAGAAGGATGGGAGTTTGCTGTCTCCTCCCCAAGATTTTAGTATATTTATGAGTGTAACTCGAACGAAATAAAAAGGCCATTTTGTGGGATTTTTACCTATAAATACCTGCAGACATAAGTATTTCCATACATCCTCTACATTTCATTTTTTAATTGTGTATATTTCATCTATTCTTTTTTTATATTTTTGAGATTTGTATGTTTGCTTTTGTTCAGGTGATCGAGCATATGGAAGAAGACCAGGCTCATATGTTTGGAGATGTCGTGCTCGGTTATTTCTGCCCTCACACACTCATTGTCTCAACGCCCAACTACGAATACAATCCCATACTTCAGAAAACCTCTTTGCCTGACAAAGACGACGACATGGATGAAAAATCACAAACCTCACAATGTAGATTCCGAAACCACGACCATAAGTTTGAGTGGACGAGGGAGCAGTTCGAACACTGGGCGTCCAACCTCGCTGTGACACATAACTATGGTGTTGAGTTTGGCGGGGTCGGCGGGTCAGAGGGGGTTGAACCAGGCTTTGCTTCACAGATAGCAATCTTCAGGAGAGATGCTACGCATCAAGCGAAGCAATGTATGATGAATTGGGAATCAAAACAAGTTTATGAAGTTGTATGGGAATGGACTGACCGTTCCAGGTCTGCTGCTGCCTGATAAGCTTATTAGGTGTTCTGTTTATACATAATCATTTGACCATGTGAACATTAGGGTATAGAAAAGATTGTATTATTGGATCTCAGAATTCTTTTTGTGGTTTTTGTATTTCCATTGTTATACTGGTGTAGGTGTGGTGTGACTAATTTGTGATATGAAGATGTTATGGTGTGACTAGTTTGTGATATGAAGATGTTCTGTGACAAATAGGGGAAGTACTTATGTTCTCTGAGTACCTGTGAATCAGAGGAAGAGTAAGGATGAAGTTGTATTCTTTTTTTTTTTTGCTTATTAATATCAGTTGGGACTCTTTTGACAATGATATATAAATGGTATCATCATGGTATAAAATTGAAACACAGCTATTTACTATAAATTTTTATCATTTTTCATCCACAGGCATATAGATGAATTACATACTATTAAATGAAATATTAATTAAAAATGGACTCATCAATCACTCTTCCCCTTTCTCTTTTATATGATCATGCATTACACATAGAAGTGAAATTGGTATTAAAAAGAGACAAATATAATGAAATTGATATTTACATTTCATATATGTGAATTTATTTGTTTCTTCTCATACCTTATCCATTTGACTTATATAATATTTATGCGTGCTTCACATCAGTGGTTCTTAAGCTTGTATTTCAATCGTAGAGGTACTTAACGGATCGTGAATGGGACATTGTGTGGATGGGACATTGTAGGAATGCAGCTTAGATGAATGAAGGTGTTGGCCGGATATGAAAATTAATTTATGCACATTCAAATTAATCAATTTTATGCACATTCAAATTAATTACACCAATTATAATGATAAATAGTTTTATAGGAATATAATATCAAATATATATAATAAACTATTTTGGTGATTATCTATTTAAAATTTTCATCACTAAGAGTAATATCACAATGCACGGTTCATTTGTTTTCTTCCAATATCTTAAATCCTTGACAGCTATGATACTCATCTTTATCTATTTAAATTCACTACTTACTCACCATCATGTATCATCTTTATAATGTTTGTTTATAACAAATAACACAATATATAGTGTGTTTGTGAAACAAGAATAAAATAATATTAAAATGCCTGTTTGTCAAACAGTCATGCATTTCCACACAAATCATGCCACACTTGCAATGCTAATTGGATGAATTAATGTTTCATGCATGAGTATATTATCAGTACATTATTCTAAGATCAATGCTGATCAATGCTGATCCTAGTCTAGGCATGGTAGACAACTTCTAGAAAGTTTATTTTATTATCAAAATAATTTTTTTAGCTAATGTGGATATTTTTTTAATATGAATATATATGGCCCCATTTTAAGAGATTGCTTAGGATTCTATCTAACCAGTCCAGGGAGTGGTTCTGCGTGCCTAATCCAAAATATTTTATTGATCATATATTTTATGTATCCTTGTATACCTTTCTACGACGAATAACACTATTATGGTTCCCAAACAGTGATACAAATTAGAATACCATAAAGTATTGTTAAAAAATATAGCGTCTTGTCTTTTTTGAGAGGAATAATGTTAGAGATAATCACATGCATGTTTTGATTTTTTTTTTTTTTTAAATAGAACTCATTTTTAACAAATATAAAAAATATTTAACAACCTCATCTAAGAAGTTTTATACATCGCTGGATGACAATGGATGTATATGGACTGTCCACGCGGACTATGTAACAACACTTTTTTGAGTTATTACTTTAGACAAAGAACCCAAAAATATTGGGTCCGCCGTTGATAGATATGTAATGTTTTATTATGTTATGTGTTTTTACTACAATTTTAATATTTATTTTATAGATGATTTTATAGAAATTAAGAAAGATATTTGACTTAAGGTCTACATAAAATTTCGTACTCGAAAGATTGTTAAAAAAATTCTAATATTAACGTATAAGATATTTAAGTCAAATATTACAAACAGTTGTCAATATGATCCTTATGGTATAATAGATTATTGTTTTAGGGACTTTTATGTTTGCTCTTAAAAACTTATATGATTCTCTTTTTGTCCTTGAGACCTAAATGTTGTTGATCCTACTTTTTATTCCATTAAATGAGACTATAAAAAGAATTAAAAACTTATTTCTTTCACTTAATATAAATCACATTATTGTCTTTTAAATAATTTTTTTTCCGATATATTGTAATTAGTTTGTTTTTCCTCCAATATTTATCTCTTGAATCCCTGATATTCACTTTCATATATATTCTAGCTTTCTTTTTCTTATTACATTTTATAGGAAGAGGACAAACTTGGTATTAGTTATCACATCTAATGCATTTCCATACAAACTATGGCAGATAAGTCATGTTTTCTTGTTTGTCACATCTTATGCATTTTCATACAAACCATGGAAGATAGTTTATATTTCTAAGATGAAAACCTTCCTGTTTTAGTATAGACATATAAAAACACATATTCACATTGTCATTCACATATCAAGCATGCATAGTTTCATATCATGACGATAACATATCATGAAGGGTCTTAAATAAACATATTTTAGATTACAAGAAAATTTAAACCAAATTCCATTAAACATGCTTTGTTGGACTAATCCAGGATAAAAACATGTAGCTAATTAAGTGATCGCATACATAAATACATGACAACATTTTTTTTTATTGGGTTGGCCCTGGTGCCAAGATCGACAATGATCCTAGGCAAGCTACACAACTATTCATATATATGTCTATACATGTATATGTGCACATGTATATATGTGTACATGTATAAATGTATATATACATATGTATATACATAACGGTCTCATTTTAAGAGTTCGTGTAAGACTTATGAGTGACTAATTAAATGTTGAAAAAGTTAAACATAGGATGAAGTGCAACATCATAGTTATAATTATAGTTGCCCACTAAAAGTTAAATATTGGTCTCATTTTAAGAGTTCGTTTAAGATCTATGAGTGACTAGTTAGGGCATCATGCCGGTAGGTTGATTTTTAAATTGTACATGATAAGGATTTTAAGGATTCATTACTCTACCTTTTTTTTTTTTTTTTGCAACCCGTATATATTGATTTTTTTTTGATACAATAATGTTTTTTTAGGCTTCATCAAAAATCCCATGAGGGGGCATTTGTGTATTCTCTGTTATATCCTTACTAGTTCATTTGCCTTTTTCGGTAAGTAATCCTCTCAAATCGTGGAGGCGGTTATGTTTTTCATAGCTTCCCTATTTGTAACCGTATAAAAAATTGAATCTCATGGTTTTTTTTTTTAATTTTGTTCAAAAAATTGGATCAGTATTCACTCTTTTTTTTTTTTATTCTGTTCAAAAAATTTGGATTGGTATTTATCTTTTTATTCTAACATTTTGAATCATTTAATGCTACGAATACATGAAATAGCACATTGAATATTTTTTTTGAAGGATTATCATCCATTATTTTTGTTCATTTACTGCCTTTTGTGTTCGATCGATTCGAGCGATCAACTGTTTCATCAATTGGATTAATAATGTCTTTCGTTTCAGGTTTGTACAATGTTTTCTTTATCTTTATTTGGTGGGTTAATCATCACACTGATTTTTTTTTTGTTGAATCTCATGTTGGTGTTTTAAATTTCAGTTACATGTATAAATGTAATTGAATTCTATATGCATTATACTATCTGTTTTCATTGTGATTTTGGAACAGTATTTGTTTTTTTTTTATAGTCAGTTACATTTATTAGAAATTTTTTTTTTGGATATGTAACTGAACATTATACGCATTATTATTTTGTGTTGCTAAGCAAATTTGATTTTATTTTAAAAGTCAGTAACATTTTTAAATGTAGCTGAATTTTTTTTATTAGTATGTATATATTTTGAGTACTCTAATTTCATATTGGGAATCCAGTTATATTTAGTATTTCAAATCATAAAAATGTACACCAAATTTAGTTACATTTGAGAATGTAACCGACTGTTCTTATATAATGCATATAAATATCAGTTAAATTTTTAAATGTAATTGACTTTCAAAATGTAATGCATATAAGGATGAAATGTACTTGACTTTTGAAAATATTGCATATAAAGTTCAAATTAGTAAGAAATGTAACTAACTTTCTAACTTTACACGCATTTAGCAATGAATATGAACTTCACCAAAAAATGAAATATTTAAACAAATGTATATGATTTATTTGAGCTCATTTAAAAATAAAGAATATGCCAATAAAAAATAATTTAACATCAAACACTAAATTCATAGAAATAGTTTATGTTCTTTTTGCTTGAAATTCATATTCATACCGCAGATGTGTCTGAACACTATATGCATTATATTTTTTTTCATTTTTTCTGATTTTAAATATTTTTTTATGTTTCTTGAAAATCTGTTACATTTTGAAATAGAAATCTAGGTCATTTGAAGGATTTTGGCGAAAATAATTTAGGTAAGTTTTGGTGTAATTTAGATAAGTTTTGGTGCATCTGAAATAAAAATTAAATTATAATTTAGGTAATAAATTCAAAATTCAAAATAAGTAAGTTTTGGTGTAACAGATGAGGTCGAAAAATGGGGGATTTGGATTAATGGGACGGAACAAGTGAGTTTTAGATGAATGACAGAACTGTTTTGGATAGCATACCTAGCTAATAAAATACATTCTTTTAAAAAAAATTGTGTACGTAATCATATGAATTGAATGGACATTATTTTTTTTAAAATTTCGTAATGGAGTATATACTAAGATAATAAGTATACATCATGATAAGTGATTTTTCATTAGCGACATGGACTTAATGTATCAGAGTCCGAAAGAAAAAAACTAACTGACCCATAAACCAACCAATTATACGTGAGTTAATACATATCATTAAATCTTGAATCTTAACATCTGTGGTCTGTCATCTTAAAAACGGTGAGGAATCCAAACAAACATTGGAATCTATGCTATAACAAAGAATGATTCAAAAGCATCTGGAAAAACAAAACGAATAATATAAACAATATATATGGCTATATATAGTAAGTTAGTAACTTAAGATGCCAAAAAAAAAAGAAAAAAGGATATGAGAGGAGTGGACACTCGGTGCGACTGACATTGTTGCAGCTCTACGTTTGAAATCAACTCATGCTCTCAAAGCAAAGTTGGTGCAAGTGAATGCCTTCATCAAAAAGCTACCTGATGACTTAGCTTAGATAGAAGAGTCTATGCTGGGGTGGTTCCATTTGTGGAGTATTTGCTCTGAAGGTTGGAGAAGTTGATGTCGGCATTAGTTGAAGTGAGAAAAATCAATCCAAGAAGTGGAAGCTGCTTCTTTCATGCTATCAAACTTATGAGGCAGGTGCGTGTCAAGGATATCCATAAGAAGAATTACCGTATGTAAAAGTTGGATTACTGGGAAAAGTTATAATCTATCGAACGATTTGTGCTATAATAACCTATATAATAACCTATAGAACGATTCAGAAGCATCTGGCAAAAAAAAAGAAGCAAATAATATAGATAATATTCGTTGAAATCCATGCATAATATGCATGAAAATTAAAAAAATAATATTTGTGAAAGCATTATATGTGAAAACCTCCTTTGAACCCTCCCCAATATATAGCTACCTACCCCTCTCTATTAAATATATAAATTGAGAGAATATTTATCTAGATAGATTTTTACAATCTTTATCTATGTAGATTTCAATCTTATCTTTTTATCCACATAGATTTCAATCTTATCAAAATATCCATGATGAACGAACCACCAACAAAATATAATAAAATAAAATAATATGATTTTCAAACCCTTTAATACAAATGAATTCTTTTAATAATAAAATAAATAAAATAGAACAAAATAAATGAACCACACTCATATCCCTACAACTCACTAATAGTATGATATGTTACTCCAAGAAAAATTCACCGATAAAATAAAAATTTAAATTTAAAATAAAAATGAATATACTCATGTGTTGATAACAATGGCAAATAAAAAATTATTTGAAATGTGTATTAAAAATATAAATTTTTTAATTTCAATGAAATTTGGTAAATATGTAATACAAATTATTTTTAATTAATTTAAATTAATTTGTTAGAAAATCTGGTTACGTATAAAATTTATGAAATATAAGATTAGAAAAGAAATAATTATTTCACGTAAAAATGAGTTTTATGCACATGTTAAAACACATGGTACAACAATTTATATTATATATAGATAAAATAATCATAATGATATAAATTACATTTGAATGTAGAATTTAGAAAGTATACCAACTAAATTATAGAGTTTGTTATTTTTTTTTAACTTGAAAAAACTTCTATGATTTTTTCTAATTAGGTCTCCGTAGAATTCAATAAAATAGATTTAATGAATATTTAAAATTATCCTTTAAATGCATTGATATTAAAATTTGAATCGAATATTGACATATTTTCTAGTCTAAAAAGATTTTTTCCATTCTTGCCGCTAATCTAAAATCAAAATTCAATATAGATCTTCGGTCAATATAATAAAAAATAAGAGTAAAACTAGAAATGAAAATGTTACAAAAGAACAAAGTTGAATATAAAACTCTTTGTGGATAGTATAATAGATAGAAATTCAGGAATATATATCTTCCCTTTCCTCTCAATCCCGTGCACACACTGAAACTACCATAGGAGGATTCCTTCCATCTGAAACAAAAAAATTCAAATTTTACTATTCTCAACATCAAAGAATTAACTAAAGTAACTTCATTTTGGTAGATTGAAAAACAGATTTTCAGCTTTGTGATCAATGATCTCAATGCAATGGAAGTGATGGGAGACAGCTAGACAATTGGAGGTTGTGAATAGAGTTAACCATTATCTACATCCTAATTTATTAAAGGTATCATAGAAAATGAAAGAGATTGTATGATGTTTTCTTCTCTATAAAGGCTTACAAGAGCCCTGGTCCAGTTGTTTATAGTGCAAGAGGTATTTATCATACTTATTATCTTGCTGTCTAAGAATTTATAAAAGGTAAAAAAATATTTTTGTTTTATCTCTCTATTCAATATATTTTATAAATTTTTTTAAATAATTGAATCTTAAAATATTTTTTATAAATAATTTTATAGAAAATTAAGAAAGATACTGGACTATTGTTAAAAAAAAATTACAATCATGGATGAGTGGGTGGAGAAAAATAAATAAAACCTTACGGACATAACGTGGCATGATTTGTCTTTTATATAACAAGTTTCAAGATAAACAATAATTAGTTTTTCCTCAAATATCTCCCGAATACCCATGATATTCATTTTTATATAATGTTTTTTTTCCCCCAAGTGTTGGAAATTAGAGAAAGATAATAATAGGACCTAATTCTATAGAGAGTGACTCAAAACCATTTATATAATAGTACACGACAATAATACAATACATGTATAATCTAATAGTAAGATATATATTACCATTTGTAGTAATTTTGTAAAGAGCCACGACAAAGAAGAACTTGCATCATGTAAAATAGATGCATTTCCATACAAACTATGGCAGATAAGTCATGTTTTCTGTTTGTCACATCTCATGCATTGTCATACGAACCATGGAAGATAATTTATATTTCAAAGATGCAAAACTCTTCCAGTTTCATTGACATATATACACAACATATATTTAAATTGTCATTCATATATCAAAAGCATGCATAGTTTCAAATCATGAAGAGTGTTGATCCATTTTATCATTCCTGCTGTCATTCATACAGTCATAATCTATTATAATTTTTTCTATTTAATCTTGTAAAAAGTAAATTAGACTAGAACATACTCAGTTTATGGAAATATAAAAAATATGTATTCAATTCATTCGGTGTATTTTGTTAAATAAATATATACCTTAAAAATATTGAAAATATGTTGAGAGTGTAAAATGAGTGCATCAATGATTCTCCCAAACATTTTTTCATAATAAATATTATGTATGTTTTCTTGTGAAGGTAGCCTACAAAGTCATTGTTGTGTCAAAATAAAATTGGATAACTATGTCGATCTATATAAGCTAAAACAAAACTTTGATTGTAATTCCAATGGGAACTGGAATAATTTATCCATATCGATGGACTAATGTACCATTCAATTATCATTTTAAGTAAAATTTATTTATCTAGTACTCATGCATATCTCATAACATATCATATTTATTACATTCTCGCACATGTACTTAATAAAAGCAATTAACATAAGTTTCTAAGGTGAATCCAACTTGACAAATAACTAAAAAAGACAACGAAACAAATTTTTTTCTTTTATTTGGCATATATATCCCTGTGCAATAATGATTTTTGGGTCCCAATTGATAGACCCCATCCTAAGCTCCATGAGGTGGCAAGTGTGAATTTCTTATATTACCCCCTCACAATTAATCTCTTCATTGTTTCCATAACCGGTCCAATAATTAAGGGGTTAGTTCTCACAATTAATCTCTTCGTTGTTTCCATAACCGGTCCAATAATTACGGGGTTAGTTACGATATGGAGATCACTTCCTTTTCTGGAATACACGAATTCAATTGCACGTTCAAGAAAATTAAAAATCACGAGTTTCATTTTTTTTCTTCTGATTGTTCTCTCGCAACGAAAACAAACATCAATTTTTTTTTCATTCATATTTGATCGGCGAAGAAGAGAAAAGAAAAACGAGTTTCGTTTTTGTTTTTGTGCGATCTGTTTGTAGTGCAAACATTCAGGTTAAGCCAATCGGAACACTAAAAAATTGACGATTTAGAATTTTTAGATCCAGTTTATTCGGTGAAAATGAAAACAAACATCGTAATCATTATTTTTTTTCAGTTTGATCGGTTGAGAATATAAGATTTACACGATTATGGTGGAAACAATGGCGATCCATTCAGGTTAGACTGTTTTCGATCTGAATAATTGAATTTGATCTGATTTTTTTAACTGTTTCTTTGAATCATCATATAATTTTTTTTATACATAATTTAATTTAAATTAAGATACGTGTGGTGTATCTGAATTCTGATGCATTCTTGTGTTTTACATTCAAGCATGTATAATCAGTTTTTTAGTGGTGTGTATATGTACATTTATGCATATTAAGTCATTCAGCATATTTTATAGCTTTGAATGATTGGTATTCAACCCATTAGATTCAATATTCGGTAGTATCAAATGTGAAGATGTTAATTCCAATTCCAGATACATGTGTATCTTGATGTTGTTTTCTAGCCAATTGAAGTTTGATTTATTATTTATATGGATTTGATTGATGCCTATCTGATTAATATTCAATTGCTTATTGTCGTATGCATATAAAGGCTTGAATGACTTTCATTGAAAATCTATGTGTGTTTTGCTAGTTAGCTTGTAGACCATGAAATTGTTTATTTTTTGTTTTATTGATTTTTCGTCATTACTTTGAATCATTATATACATTAATTGAATCTGAATTTTATTTTAAATTCAGATACATGGGCTATATCTTGATTTTCATGCATTGTTGTGTACCAACTATAATCTATACAATCGTTTATGATTGTGTGTTTGTGTATAATTGTGCATAATGTGGCATTCATCATATTTTTTAGCTTTATATCAGTATTATTCGACTCATTCAGATTGAAGATTTTGAAATACACTAGACATTCACTTGTATAGAATGTGTATTTGTTAATTCAAATTCTAGATACATCTGTATCTGAATTTGAATTCAGCCCATTTTTTATAGGTTGTTATTTTTATTTTTATGGATTTGATTAATATATAGCTGATTAATATGTAATTGCTTATTGTTGGCATTTTGAAGACATTTTATGAATTTTCTATGCAGTTCTGAATAGCATGTAGATCATATTTGTTCATTTGGATTTTCAGATACATTGTTGTATCTTAATTGATAACATGTGGTTGATGTTCTTTTTTTTCACCAGGCAATGATGGTGATTATGTGGACACATATGAAGACTCAATTCATTTGGATAACATCAATTATCCATGTTCTGTGAAAACCAGTTTGTTGAAGGAATTATTTGTTGTGGCTGATCAGCAAAATGTAGAAGAGATTGTCTGAATGTCTGAATGCCTTTGGCTCAACTCTATTGCTGCAAATGTTTCAAATATTATGTGCACTGTAGATCTGTACTCGGGATAGTATGCTCAGTTTCTTCTTTGTTCAGCAACTCCGTTTTTTTTTGCTTTCGCATATTCTTACAACATCCAGATGCAATTAAAATGCCTAATACAGTATCATACACATGACATTGTCTTTTCTATACGAACAGTTGACAAACACTGTCTTTTTGTGTATTAAGATACATGTGTATCTTAAAAATGAAATCAAGAGTTTCTAAACAAATATAAGAGAGATCAAAACTATATATACCATCTATATTTCAGATACATATGAACAGCCAGATTGCACACAAATAAATGCTATCAAATGTTTGTTTTTTCAGATATAGCCAAAGGATTTAACCATGTTTTATATAACAATTTCAGATACAATTGATTCAGATACATACAATTTTTACAAGAGCATTAATCTATTTTTATCAAGGATTTACAGAAACAGTTGAGTAATCCAAAATATAAGATTGAAGTTTTTAATACACAACACATTCTGATTCATGGCTACTTGTTAATAGCTTGTAATGTGATTATTGGGTTCTTTGTTGTTACATAATTGCTTCAGATTCATATTTATTTGATAACAGGCTTTCAGATACATGTACAGTTGATTAAGATACATGGATTGTTTACAAAAAAAATAAGATATATTCATCAAACGATGCATGTTAATTATCAAAGATAATATAATAATTCATGATCTACATGCATATGATATTTCTAACATTTCATTTGGCTACTATTAATTGCTCAGTTAACCAGATTTTATTTCACTGAATCATGAAACAATTGCACATTATATAAAATTTTCAGATACATGTATCTGACTTATTTTTGTTTCATCAGAAGCGAAATATGCACACGAGAAAACCCTAAACAATCGAAAAATGTAATTTCATTTTTCCTTTAATCTTGATACACTGGCAGACGAAGACAATGTATCAGAAAACAATCTCATAATATATTAGAGATTAATGACAATGTATCTTGATACACTTTTTTTTTTTTGATTCAGATGCATGTATCTGAATCATTGATTTCAAATAATTTTTTTTTTATTTCAGATGCAAGTATTTGAAACAATAATTCTTCAAATGGATATCAGATACAATCAGATTAACAGGAGCCGAGATAATCGAAGAAAATCGTTTTATATATTATTTTAAAAATAAAAGTATTCGTCTAATAAGAAGTGCAAAAAAAAAAAGTGACCTTTTTATCAGATACAAATGACCTGTTTTTTTTTTGTCAAAAAAAAAAAAAAAACAAATACAAAGCGACAGTTAAGTTTCGATTGGCGGAAGAAATCTATCCTTTTTTATTCGCCATTGTTGACGGTTTGTTGGGGAAGAGAATCAGATGGATTGAAATCTTGATCACCTAATTTTTTTTCTTTTTTTTCATTCGTATGGCTTTGCCCAAATCGGAACCCTAACATTCAAATTTTTTTGGGGAGAGGAATTAATGGTGCCCTCATTTGTGGGATTCCATTCCGTTACTTCGGGGAGAGGAATTAATGGTGCCCCATTTGTGGGATTCGGTTACGATTTTAAAGAGGATATTAGCTAGTTGGAGGTTATTTTTAAAAATTATAAGAAGGGTAGTTTTGTCATTGACATTTTGGTAGTTTGGAAAAGTCAAATAGGGAACCAATACGAGAGTCCCATCTATTGGGGCTCATAAATAAGGCTTAATTTATGGGGCCTAGGTAGCAGCACTGATCCCTGTGAATGAAAAATAATTTTCAAGATATTTGCCTCCTGTCCCTATAGTCAAGATTTTGACAAATAACCTTTTTAAAAAATAAATAATTAAAAATATTTGTAAACATAAAATAATCTACCAAGATATACAATATTTTTTTATTTTATTCATCAAATTGGATATTTTACAAAATTTTAAATTATGAATGCAAGTTTAAAACATAAGATATCATCAAAATTCATCATTTACTACCTATGAATTCATCATTCAAAATGGAAAACATTGACCCTAGGATGAGATTTTTAGACGAGTTAGGTAACTTACTATAAGAAGCTTACATGAATCTTAAGATATTTTATGTTTGAATTAATGTTCATGTTGCAATATATTTAGTTTCATTTTTTCTAGGGTGAATTGTCCAAATACCCTTACAGCCAACCCCCAACTTTTAAAATTTTTTTTTTATCTCTGCAGCGAACACCTAATTTTTTCCCTACCCCCATCCATTTAATTCCCCCAGTCTCACAACATCATAGTTTTCCCTGTATAAGTGCATATATATTTTCTGTAACTTGGATAACACAAAATGTAACTTCTATAAATATTATCTGTAAATGCATATTATGTCATGCAAAAATGATAACTTGCAAAACACTAGAGAAATATACATTAATGCATAACATTAATATATATGTGGTTTTTATATTGTCATGGAGTACACACTTATTGATGTTTGATCTATTTGAGTGTTTGATTAATTATTGCATCTCTAATATAGTTTGAAATGCGCTTTCTTTCTAATGATGTACGTTTGTTAACTTGAAGGTGTAACAATGAATTTTATTTCAACCAAAATGGCATGAAAATGATCAGATTAAATACAACATTTTAGTTCATTAGGGTAGGAAAAGAACATCGAAATACAAACATTAGATGAATTCAAGTGCTTTGATGTATTTATTGTGATAAAATATTTTCAGGTTTTATACATTAACGTATGTTTTTCTAGTGTTTTGCAAGTTAGCATTTTTACATGATATGCATAGTAATGCACTTATAGATAATATTTATAAGAATTACATTGTGTTCCAAAAGTTACAAAAAACATATATGCAGTTACATGGGAAAAACTGTGATTTTGTGGTGCTGGGGGGAATCAGAAGGATAAAGGTAGAAAAAAAATTAAGTGTTTGCTGCAGGAGTAATTTTTTTTTTTTTTCAAAAGCTGGGGGCAGAAAAAAAATTAAGGGTCAGCTGCAGGGGTATTTGGCAATTCACCCTTTTTTTTTCTAAGATAGTTTTATGTTCGAGTATTTTGATGAGGAAAATGATACATGTAGCCCCCCTTGCATGGCCCTTCCATTTTAAATTTTTTTTGAAGTATACTATGGCCTAATAGAATAAATATTATTGAAAAAATGAAGTATATATCTAGATAAATATGTGCAAACTTTTTTATGTACAAATGACAAAATATTTTTTATAAACTTTACTAATAGAAGTAAATATATATATTTTACTAATAAAATATATAAACAATTGAGACTAATTAAGGCTATATCTGAACTACAGATGGAGCTGCAAAATGAACATATATATTACATCAATGCCCACAAAATATAAGATGAATGTACAGTTGTGTTGTCACATCTTGTTCACAAATGGCCAACCATAATGTGGAGGCCATTGTCCATGAATCAATCCAATCATAGTCTATCACGTGTCATCCAAAGAACCTACACCTCATCATAACAAAACCAATTGACGATATATTGACACAACGTGTTTTTCAGGCACCATTTACTTCATAGCACGTGTCGCCTACAGTTCGACTGAAGCTTAATTTAAACTCACATTGTTAACTAGAAACCTCTATATGTTCTTCCACTTCTCTGATTTTATTTATTAAGATTTTATCTAACATTAAAATCTCAAATATTTAAAATTTTAATCTATCTCTTGAGATTAAGATAAACATCTTAATAATCTTATCCATTAATATTGTGATACAGTTAAATATTTAAATTTTGTTTCAATCACATCTGATTTTATTCTAATTTTTTTTTTTAAAATATACATCCATTTCCCATTAAAGTAATGCCAAAACCTAATCATTTTTGGTTGAAATTCAATGAATAAGTGTCCACTTAAAAGAAGCTCTTCTTATTTTTGAAGGTCTGATTTCGAATACCCGTTGAAAACATTGTGAAAACCAACGTACATGGAATTCTGTTACAATCAATTTTGTCCCTCAAATTTTTACCCCCCAAAAATAAATAAATATTGGGCCCTCAAATATATCTGTCTCAGGAGCGTATAAAGAATTCTTTCACTAAAAATTAGTTATGATATGATAAAGATGAGTGAAACCATAAATGACAAATATATATATTCCAAAGAAAAGGAGAATAAGAATGGACAACAAACTGATTTAAATAAACATGTTAGATCTAATGTTTTACATGTCTTAGATTTTGTAAACCTTTTAGTTCGCTTAAATCTAATATGTTTTTTTTTGTCATATCAAGATTAAGAAGATAACTCAAACAATGACTTTTAAAATCACGCACACACATACATATATATATAAACATACATCATGTATCCTCTGTCAAAAAATAACATTAGATATCACTCTTGTAATAATTAAAATACAAAAAAAAAAAAAAAAAAATCTTATACAGCCTCATCAGCATCAGTTGTCCGCAATACAGAAGCCTGTGATCACACGCATCACCCTCCTCTAGATTTTCTAGACATATTATGCAACAACAGTCATTGACATTGTTGTTGCTATCGCCGCTGCCAACATACGGGGAGGACGGGATCATATATATGGTTGGTTTATTTGATTTCCTCCAATGTATTATACCCTTGAAACTTATGGTATTCATACATATTCACTACAATACTTGCTCGCCATATATAATGCTTATGAAACAAGAATATATAGAACGACATTAGCATGGTTGTGTGTCAAATTGTCATGCATTTCCACACAAATCATGCCACACTCAACAATTAATGCTTGTTGGATGAGTGAATTATACATGCATACGAGTATGTTAAAAATTAAATTAAATCCCATTAAACATGCATGCTTTGTTATATCAATATCGGATAAAAATAGATCACCAATTAAGTGATTGAATACATAAATACATGTCAGCATATTTTTTAATATAGAGAATCATGGATAGTTCCGGTGCCACATTATCAAATCCCTCATTATACAATTACATCAAGATAACTCAAACAATGACTTGTAAAAAGAAATTTCAGTATTTAAAATAACATGATTTAATTGTGTCAAAATATCTTATATCCTCGAATTCAGAAGCATGAGAGACTCGTCGCACTCATCTAGATCCTCAGATATATCATGCAGCATCAATCAAAGGCTATCTCATCATCATTGTTGTTGCTATTATTCGGAAAGGATGGTATCATATGGATGATTTATTTGTTTTTCTCCAATATCGTATATCCTCGACACCTACTGTCATGTATCATCCTTATAATACTTTTGTATAACAAATAACATTATATATAATGTGTTTATAAAACAAGAATCAAATGATATTAGCATGGTTGTGTGTCAATTAATGTCATGCATATACGCACAAATCATGCCACACTTAACAATGCTTGTTGGATTACCTTATTTCAAAAAAAAAAAAAAAAAAAATGCTTGTTGGATGAGTTAATGTTTCATGCATATGAGTGTGTTATCAGTTAAATAGATCACATACATAATTTATTATTACAAGAATATTTAATTAAATTCCATTAAACATGATTTGCTGGATTAATAGTGGATAAAAATAGGTCACCAATTAAGTGATTGAATACATAAATACATGATAGCATATTTTTTTAGTTTTATGGGGTTAATTAACCCTCTTGTGAAGATGGATGCTGATCTTAGGAAAGCTATTTTAAGAGTAATCTAAAAGTAGGTCTTATTTTGTTTCAGGGAAAAATTGACATAATTACCTGGAAAGTTAGCTAAATTGGTTTTAGTTCCTGTAAAATTGAAAAATCACCACAAGTCTCTAGAAAGCATGTATGGTTAATGGATTTAGTTTCTGAGCCAAATTGCTCCAATAAATACATTCAAATAAGTCCCTACAAAATATGAAAAATCCTATTTAGTCCTTTTAATGATAAAAATGCCCCTGTCTTTTCCTAAAAATTCTTCTGCTTTCATATGCTCACCAATTGCAAAAAAAAAAAGGAAAAAATAGATATTTCTCCCTGAAAAGTTATGATAATTGAAAAAAGTTATTGTAAAATTAGTAAATCCCCTTAAAGTCAACTACAAATCTGGTTAATTTATCATAATAATTGATCAAGTAAATTTTAAATGGTATTACAACAATTCATCATGTATAGGAAATATAATAAAGACTTGAAGTGATTTACTGATTTTATAAACACCTTTTTTTATTTTCATAAGTTTCTAGAGAGCTATATCGATTTTTCAAAAATATGGGGTTAGTACATTATGATAACTTTTAATGTGTGGTTAGGGTTAACCATGTACCTAGTTAGTTGGGGTGACAATATGTTCAGAAACGATATTTTTCTAATAATATAGAGACTTATTGTGATTTTTAAATTTTATAAAGACTAAAACCAATTTTATAGGGAGTTGTATCGATTTTTCCCTTTATTTTATTTATTTTATCAAAATAATTTTTTTCATGTGAATAATTCTTTTTTAATAATATGAATATAAATGGGTTTCATTTTAAAAGTTCGCTATGTATATATCTATGTGTGAACACATGTACAATGAATGTACATTGGATCTAATTCTTTGAGAAACCGAAAGATCCTTCTCGAATTTGAATTTGTTCATTTGAAATCCAGATCCTTCCATTTTTTTTTTTTTTTTGCTTGGTAAGTAAGAACGTATTGCATAAAGGATTTAGAATGTACATGTGAGACTGATTAATCAGTCAATGATGGTGAAAGACATGCATCATTTACAAAGGAGGAGAGAAAAGAGGAGATATACAGGCTTGTCTAAAGAGCCTTCATTGGGTTGGGGGGGGGCCTTGGTTAACCTTTACGAAGCTCCTTGTGCCCTTCCTTATCTGCCTGAATTAGCAAAACAAGGTCTTCCCCCATGGTAGGGGGATCCAAATACAAGACACCAATGGGGGATTGAAGCGCTGCAAGGAAATCAGCTGCTCTATTTCCTTCCCTATAAACATGGGTTATCTGCCAAGAGGTGAAACAACCCACTACCTGATGGAGAGTTCTTAGGTCTCTAATTGCAGTCCACGGGATCTGGCCTTGACCATTACACCATGCAACCACCGTGGTGGAATCCGTTTCACTCCAAACAAGAGTTGCACCTTGATCCCGAGCTAGAAGGGCTCCTGCCACGACTCCTTTAAGCTCTAGAATATTGATGGAACAAGCACGGACCCTAGCAGATAGGGCTCTTCGACAGCCCCCTTTGTGATCCCTAACGAGTGCCCTGAAACCATGCCGGTCTTCTGATAGAGAGCCATCGGAATTTGCTTTGAGCCATCCGTCCAAAGGGGGTATCCAGCGTACCCATTTGTTAACCAAAGATTTTTTTTCCTGATATGGAATTCGAAATATGCTTTGAAATTTCGATGCAAGAGGAGAGTTTGGATCATCAAATAGTTGGTCCTTGAACCTATGAATGGTGGCATGAATAATTTTCCTGACAATGAAGGTTTTATGCTTGGATGTAGACCTGAAAACTTTATCATTCCTTTCTTTCTAGATGGACCATACCACTTGCGAGAAAAGGAAGTGAAAGACTTTGCGCTCTGAATCAGATTTGGCCAGTTTCATAAATTGAATGAGAAAATCTCCAAGCAAAGGAACTCGGTGTCGCGATAAGCCCAAAGATTTGAGAATACCAAGCCATACAAAGGCTGATAGAGAACATTGAAGGAAGAGGTGATCAGCAGTTTCCTTGGATGTATTGCAAATGCCACAGGTTCCACTAGCAGATAGCCCAAGAGAGAGTAATCAGGCTTTGGTAGGTAGTTTGTTTATGAGGGCTTGCCAACAAAGAAGAGAATGCTTTGGGATCTGGATAGGTAGCCATAGATGATTTGACCAAGGAGGAATGGTGCAGCAGGTTCGAATCGTATCCCATGCAGAACGGGCCGAGACGATGCCGATTTTATGGCCCTTCCAAACAATTTGATCCTTTCCCTGCCCTCCCACCTCAATTTCTTGAATTTGGTCCCATAAATGATCATAGTGTTGAGGCCACCGTGATGGTTTGCACCAATCCCCCTCCGAAATCAGTGAGCTAACATTGGCCGAGGCCAGGGGTCCCCATAGAAGAAGTCCAGTCTCCTCAAAGTGAAAACGCAGTCCAAAGCCATTTAGCCAAGGGTCATCCCAAAGGTTAATCGAGAGACCTTCAAAAATAATATACTGGACATCCCTTTGGATCCAATCCCTTGCCTTGATGATTTTTTTCCTGGACCAAGAGCTAGAGGAAGAAGCTTTGGTGGTCCAAATACTTTTTTTTGTGAAGTATTTTTTCTTCATCCAATTTGCCCATAGAGAATTATGTCCTGTTGCTAGCTGCCAAAAGAGAACTCCCATGGCAGCAAGGTTCCATTCGCCGATTCTAATGATCCCGAGTCCACCTTCATGAGTCGGAGAACACACCATTGCCCACGCCACTTGATGTTGTTTGTGCGAATTGCCTTCTCTAGCCCATAGGAAATTCCGCATGATTTTTTCAATGGTATGAATTGATTTCCTTGGTAGAAAAAACCCCGAAGTCCAAAAGAAGCTGAAACTGATAAGAACTGATTTGATGAGTTCCACCTTCCCTGCCTTGGATAACATATGACTGGACCAAGCTTGGACTTTGTTCCTAACTTTGTCAATTAGTGGGAGACACATTGAGTGAGTTAGAGCTCCTTGGAATAGAGGCACTCCTAGGTACCGGACTGGAAGATGCTGCTGAGTAATTCCCACAACTGAGGAGAATTGGCTGCCATCAAGGTTCGAGAAAAACTGGCTCTTCACCGCATTGAGCCTAAGCCCCAAAAATTTAGAGAAGTCCTCAAGCAGCACCTTTATTGCCTCGGCAGTATTGGGAGAAGCATCAGAGAAGATGCGAAATATTTAGCGGAGAGTGGATGAACTTGCCAGCCCTGCCTTGGTCCATAGCATCATCTAAGATGCGAGACAGCCCCTGCATTGTGATTACAAACAATAGGGGGGAAAGCGGATCTCCTTGTCGGAGTCTACAAGATGAACGAAAGAACCCTTGCGGGCTGCCATTAAGTAGGACACAAAAGGATGCAGTGGAAATACATTGAGTGATCCAATTGATCCAGATTTGGGGGAAATTCATACCTCGTAAGATGCTAGTCAAGAATTCCCAATTAACACTATCAAATGCTTTTCGTAAATCAACCTTCAGGCACACCCGACCGAAGGGAGCAGGAGAACTGAGAATATTAGACATCTCACGGGCCAATAGAATACTGTGGACAATACTTCGTCCCTTGATAAAGGCCGACTGATTCAGACTAATAAGCTTTGTAGGACTTTTTGCAAACGGGTTGCCATAACCTTCGTGATAGTCTTGAAGGTGACGTTGCATAAGGAGATGGGCCGGAAGTCATTAAAGGAGTCCGCTAGCTTTGTCTTTGGGATGAGAGATATAAAGGAGTGGTTGATGGCTTTGAGAAGCTGTCCGGAGTCAAAGAAAGACCTTACAGCAGTTATAAATTCCTCTTTGATAGTCGGCCAGAAGAGTTGAAAAAAACGGGCTGAAAAACCATCTGGGCCAGGACTGCTGAGAGGCTTTTGAGCAAAGAGGGCAGACTTAATTTCTCCTTCAGAAACAGGTACACATAGAGAGGACCTCTCCTCCTCTGAGAGGACAGCAGAATGTACCAAAGTCGGACATGCGAGATGGGGCTGTTGGTTGAGAACATGCTTAAAGTGTGAGACGGCATGACCCTTCACAACTTGAGAATTGGAAGAGAAGCTGCCATCAACTAATTGAACCTTGCGGATAGAATTTCGAGTAATACGGGCTTTGACCATGGAGTGAAAAAACCTGGAATTCTTATCCCCTTCAGAGAGCCAGAGCTGCCTGGATTTCTGCCTTAGAAAACTCTCCTCTATACGAAGTTGATCCAGATAGGCGGATTTTGCAAGACCTTCTGACTGAATAAGCAAGGGGTTGAGGGGATCCAATAGAAGTGCTGCTTGAGCCTGTTCGAGAGTTGATCGGCTTTGGCCCAAGGTGTGCTGAAGAGGTCCAAACACAGAACAGTTCCACTCTTTGAGAACAACTTTAGTATGTCGCAGTTTCTTTGTCAACACAAACATTGGAGATCCATAAAAGTGCTTCTACCATGCCTTAACAACTGTTTCATGAAAGGAGGGATGGAGCTCCCACATTTGGAAGTATTTAAAAGGTCTTGGCCCTAAAGGGATTGAGGGCAGGACAGTAATCTTTAATGAACTATGGTCCAAGTGTCCAGGGCTCAGAATTTGGGTGTATGCATTAGGGAAATCCTGGGTCCATCGAGAGTTGACTAGGACTCTATCAAGCTTGCAAGCAATTCTGTTCTGTTGGTTGTTGGACCATGAGAATTGGCCACCGATTGAGCAGAGGTCATTTAAGAGGCAGCCCTCAATGCAAGAGTTAAAACGAGAAGTTCTTTGAGAATGGATTGGTCAACCACCGGCTTTTTCGAAGCTGAAACGGACTTCATTGAAGTCACCACCAATTATCCAGTGGTGAGCTCCAATGTGGTGTGATATGTTAACCAAGTCAGCCCACAGTAGAAGCCTTTCAGAAGCACTATTAGAAGCATAAATCGCGGTGAAGAAGAAAGGAGAGCTCCCATCTTGTGGTGAAACTTTGGAATGGATGAATTGCTCCATCGAAGTTAATTCGATAATGTCTGCCAGCTGATCTTGCCAAAGCACCCAAATTCTGGGCAAAGGGAGGGGGTTTAGGAGTTGATAAATGGGTAGGACTTGTCGTCTAACACGACTAGCCTGTGAAGAAGGAACTTTAGTTTCTACCAAGCAAATAATTGGAACCATATGCTTATTCAAAAAGTTACGAACATCCAATTGCTTTTCCTTGCTATTGAGCCCGCAGATATTCCAAAAAAGACAATCCATAACACAAAAATAATTGGAAAGTCTGAGGAACACCTAAAGGTGTTTCGGCCCTTGCTTGCATGCCAAGGGGTGGTGTGGCTTCGGATCCTTTGATTGCTTGGGAGGGGCAACAGCTACGTCCTCTGTAAGAGAAATGGGTTGCTTTTTCGGTTTTTTCTCCCTGTTTTTCTTTTTCTTCTTGTCCTTTTCTACTTCCAAGGGTGCAATGGAGGTGTTGGCTTGATCAATGAGCAAGTCTGATGAAACTTCAGATGCTGCAGGAGAGTTAAGGGAGGTTGGTTGGAGAACCACAGCCAATTCTCCACCAGACTGGCCATGCATTCCTGAATCACTGAATAGTTCCAGTAAAGAGAAGAAATTCTCGGCAGTCATGTGCTCCATAGGTAGGGTACTCTTGGTTTGGGCCTTCTCCTGAAGAGTTCCTTGAGACATGGCAGAACATGCTTGACCTTGATCAAGAGGGGGGTCAACCAAAACATTGCCAACATCGGCCTTCTTCTGGATTTGTGAAACAGCTGCAACCTGGGGGGTAGGTTAATGGACTCCTATTGGGCAGGACTCTAGGCCAACGGGAGAGGAAGCAACAGCATGTGTAGGATCTTGCACTGTCCTTTGAGTAGACCCTGTAGCAATAGCAGCAGGCTGGGGTTCTTGCGAACATTTCTGAACGGCTTTCCCATTTCCAACCCCTGTCCCCAAAGAAGCCTGTGAGAGATTTTGATCTGTTTTCCCATCAGCGGCCAGTCGGCCCGAGGCTGTTGAGGCGGATCTACTGACCGCAGAAGGTTTTTTACAACAGTTTTCAGAGTAATGGCCGAAAGTTTGACAATGAATACATGGGTCCGGTTTCCATTCATAGATAATTTGGAAAGATTCCCTATCACCCCTAGGGAGTTCAACAGTAACAATGTCGGGTAGGACCGACGAAGCTTCAATTTCAACACAAATTTGAGCATAATCAATCCGGGAAGAAATACGGGTGGGATTATCCATGTAAAGTGGGGTGCCTATAACGCTGCCTATCTTACCCAGGCAGTTTGGAGACCAGTAATGGAACGGAAGGTCGGGCAAGCGAATCCATATCGGGATGGAACGTAGGCAGTCTTGTTCCAGACGAACGTCAGGAACCCATTTCTTAATAATGAAAGGTCTACTTTCCATATACCATGGACCGCCCCCTTCAAGGACGTGATTAAGATCGTCTTCCAATTGAAACTTACAGACAAAGAAACCATTGCTTTTAATAGAGACAATAAAATGCCCTTTAATTTTCCATAATCTAGCCAAGAATGGAATAAAAGGAGTAAAAACAGGTTTCTTACCCACTATGTAACCCACAATAGCCTTGCTCCATTCGCTTTTCCCAAGCTGAGAAGTCTTCAGTTTCAAACTGCACTACGTTTTTCTCTTGGTCTTCCAAAGGTGCAAAGGAGGGGAGTTTCCCCAATCTTGTAGAGGTTGGGGCAGGGGCAACCCAACTCAAGGGAGCTTGAGCTACCGGTGCTTGAGTGAGGGCTTGCTTGAAGCTACGGACCAGAACAGGGGGGCCATCTACAATGTTATTTTTGATCCTTCCATATTCATCATATGCATCTATATGAATGTATATATTATTCATATGATTAACAATAGAAGTAAAAATAAGACTGAACTTTTAGGGCATCATGCTGGTAGGTTGATTTCCATTGTATAATAATAGTTTTGAGGATGAATTATTCCATTATTATTTTTTTTGTTGAAAGAGCCTTTGATAGATTTCAGCTCATATATGTTATAATGTTTTTTTAAAGTATATATATTTAGGTAATGAAGAAGTACATTTTTTTGAAAAAAAATATGATGTACATACTTCTCGTACAAATTGAATGCATATTAAATTTTGTATTTTATTTTTAAAATTTAAAATTTTATTATTTAAATTTCAATTTTACATTTTACATATATATAAATTTTATCTCAATCTTATCTATTACTGGATTGAGTTACATTTTAAAATTTATATTTAATATCAATCTTATCTATTAAATTAAAATTTTAAATTTGATAGCAATCTTTAACCATTAAGATTAATTTATCTCATTTTGAAATCTCATATAATTAAAATTTTAAATTTTCAATTTAATCTCTTGAGGTTAAGAAAAATTCTTAATAATCTTATTCACATATAACAAAGATATAGATGCAGATATATCACGCCTCCTATATAAAAAAATTCAGATTTTTCTAAACAAGTGAAGTCGAGGCGAGATATATATCAAGTCTCATTTTATATATCAAAACTTTTCTTTGGGGTTATTAGTATTAATATTAAAAACATTGAGATCATTTATGCAAATTTTGGGTCTGAAAATAAAAGTGCAAAACCTTGTTCAAATATTCTAAATATTCACTTCACTACTTGCTTGCCATCATTTATCATCTTTACAATATTTATGTATCACAAATAACACTATATATAATGTGTGTATGCATATGAATGCATTATTAGTTAAACATATGTGCTTTTTTATTACAAGAAAATTTAAATTAAATTTCATTAAACATGTTTTGTTGGATTAATATAGGATAAAAATAGGTTGCCAATTAAGTGGTTGGATAGAAAAATACATGGTAGGGTATTTTTTGGATAGCCCTGGTGCAAAAATCGATTCTGATCGTAGGCAAGCTATTTAAGAGTAATATAAAAGTACGTCTTATTTTATTTTATCAAAATATATATATATATTTTTTGGTACGAATAAGTATCTTTTTGGGTCCTATTTAATTTTTTTTGTTTTTAATTTTTTGTTTATAAGAACAAGGGGAATGGATGGGAACATATTTTTTTGGTCCGGTATTAAAAATTCTTGCATGTTCACGGTTCAAATCTAAATATGTTCTCATCCACCCCTCTTGTTCTTACAAATAAAAAAAATAAAAAGTATTAAATAGGGCCCAAATAGTAAAAAAAAAAAAAAAAATCAAACATCATCATATTATTATGTGTTGTTTAATACTGGAGACGTGTTATATATAACACGTATTTACTTAAAAACTGTTTTCTACTGGAGGTTTGTTATATATAACACGTCTCTAGGGATAGTAAAAAAAGAAAACATTAGGTTTTTCATTAGAAATGTGTTATATATAACACGTTTTCAATGTTAATCAGATAAAAAAACTTAGGTGTTGTTTTCATACTGGAAACGTGTTATATATAACACGCCTTCATAAAAAAAAAAAAAAACCAGTCAGTGCTGACTGGGTCCATGGTTAGAATCTGCAAATAAAAATAGGGGAGAGTTAAGAGTGAAATTAAAAAAATAATCAGGGTTATTTACAAAAATTGCCCTTTAAAAGTTTGCTTATGTATATATCTTTTTGTGCACACATACATACAATGAAAGTACATTGTTCCAAATTCTTCAAGAATTCGAAAGATTCTTTTCGATTTTGAATTTGTTCATTTTAATTAGAATCTGGATCCTTCCATATACATCTATGTGACTGTATACACAATTCATAGGATTCATAGTAAAACTAAAAATAAGACTGAATATGACAATCTATATCTATGAATGCAACATATATAATTTTAGGGTATCATGCCGCTAGGTTGATTTACACTGCATAATAATGGTTTTGAGGATTGATTACTCCATTATTTTTTTGTTGAGTGGGTCTTTTATTGGGTCTTTGATCATTTACAGCCTACATATGTTTTGATTTTTTTTTCTTCTGAAGTATATATACTAAGCTAATGAAATATATATATTTTTTTTGAAAAAAAAACGATGTATATACTTATATGAATTGAATGCATATTTTTACATTTCCCAGTAGAGTACTATATACTGAGTTATTATAATATATACGGGGCTATAAGATGGACTAAGGCCCAATTTGAATATGAGTTTAGGTAGATTTTACATTTAAAAAACTAAAAATTCACAAACTCAAATGCAAGCACATTTTCAGCTTTTAGCTTTTTAAACACATTCTTTCTTTTCTAGGCTAAAAAATCATGCGATTAAAAATCTAATAAAATAATATTTTTTAAAAACAGAGTTTGAAACACTAGATTCTAATAATCTTAGTGCTTTAAACTCACATCCAAATGCAATCTAAGTGTTTCAGCGCCGCCCAAAGTAAATGTTATACACAATCCATGCACATGCAGTCGAACACGTTTTGAATAATTTTTTTATAAGTTTTACATGTTAATGAAGTGCATAGTTTCACCAAAAATAAGGCCGGAGGGAAAATGCATACTCCATAGAGATTTCATATACCAAGATAGATGAGGTGGGTTTTACAAAAACAAATATATATTATATTTATCTGTTTTTGTTTATAATATTAATATACATATTATAAATTTATTAAGAAGGATATTTAACAATTTAGTAGATAAAATTTGTTAGAAAAATCAAAGATATTGGATGAGAATTTTAGGTCAAAAGTCATATGGCTGAGAGTAAATTTTAATGAATTAGTGGTTTCCTTTTATTGCATCAAACTATGAAGTTGAATTAAATTATTACTCATCTCATTTAACCTAAACCAGATTATATTTTTATATAACAAGTTTCTAAATAAACTATAACTAATTTGTTTATTCTCCAATATCTTAGCTCCTGAAATATGAATGTCCAAGATATTCATTTTCATATACTCTTGTTTGTTTAGTAAGATATTACTTTTTATAGTAATGTTGTAATCTTAAAAAGCCACACAGAAGAACTTGTATCAATTGTCACAACTCACATCCAATGCATTTCTGTTTGCCACATCTCATGCATTTTTATCAAACCATTTAAAATAAATTATATTTATAAGATGAACACCTTCCAGCAGTTTTTGTATAGATATGTAAAACACATTCACAATTTTTTTTTTTTTTTTTTTTGATATTGATATCAGAGGGACCTCCTTGGCTAACCTTACGGTCGAGCTGAGAAGACTACCTCCGCTTGTTTGTCCCGGTCCCACGAAAAATTCTTTCAAATAAACATGCATAGTTTCCTATCATGAGAAGTTTATGTTACCTTATGATGACCTATGATGAAGGGTGTTGATACATTTTGTCATTCCTGTGATCATTCATGCAGTCCTAATCTATTATACTTTTTCTAATCTTGAACTAAGTTAGGCCAGTATATACTCGGTTTATAAAAATATAATAAGTTATTTATTCAATTCATTTTCTTCTTTGATTGTGTATTTGCTTTTTCTTCCCTATTTTGATTGGTGGCAGTGCAATTTTTCAACAAAATTACATTATTGTGTTATCAGAACTGCTTCATCAGGTGATGGGATTTGATAAGTAGAACACCTAAATGCATGACTCAATATCAATTAACAAGTAAGAGGAACAGAGGCTATAATGGACAAACTTGCAACTATACTGTCAATATCAAACAAATCCTGTACAAGAAGCTTAAAGTGCTCTTACAAATTGAACAAACATTTTTTAAGTCTATCTATTCTTCTGGATTCAACCCTATTTATAGACCTCAAGGTGATTCGAAACCCCGAGATCTCCATGTTTTGGTTGATCCAACTCTCTTCAACGGCACCTTTGCAGTTCAGAAGACATGATGGAATCACAAAATACATAATGTGCACAAACAATTCTCAATGCGTGATATCATGTTTTGTTTGATATCGGCAAATTGGTTCAGATAATAAAGCAGCGTATACAGCTTTAAAAAATGTGAATTACATGCGGTTACCTCAAATTGTTGTTCTATCGAATTGAATCCCCCCATTCATAGTGTGCCCTGCACATGAATAACCGAAACACGATTGTCAAAAATCTATCGAATTAATATAAAAGAGTTTCCTATTATAATGGTTGCTAAACAATCCATATATTTGTGTACTGCTTCCCATAACAATTCAAAATTTTATGCTAAACCATCGGATTGTGAAAGCTTTTTGCATCAGAAAAAACCTATGGAACATGACATACAGATACGGATATGGTGAGACACACTAGATCTTGGAAAACTGGGACTTGGACATGTAGATGTACATGGCATAGACAGAGAGCGGACAAATAAATAAATCATATATGCTGTGATTATTTTAGAAAAAGGAATGCACATTCATGAACTATAAAAAAAACCTGATATTTATTACAATCAGTGTGACCTGTCAACTCCATTAAGATTTTAACATTATTTGGTTTCATGTAAGCACAAACCTTATAATAGTTATTAAGAGAAAAAAACTTATAACACATGTGGCCAATGGGCGCCATGTTATGTCCCATGTCCAACACGTGCCAGACACGGACATGACATGTTCACTGAAGTGTTTGTGCCTCCTATGCCAAAACCTATACAAAAGATAAGATGTACCTTTAATTTTATCAAAAGAAAAAAAAAATCTTCATCCATTTGTTGTAACATTTCTGGCTCCATCACCAGCTCCACTTTCAAGATTCTCTACAGATTCCTGTTGTTGTGCAGCTCTGTTATTCTGCCGACGTGCAGATTGCAGGTTTCTTCTGGATCTCCATCTCAAGAACTCAACAAGCAAAGAATTTGAACTGATTGCCATCCCAAAGCCAGTGAAAGATGAAAGGAGAACCGAGAGGACAGCCATCACATTTAGCTGTGAATTTTGTAAATATTGCGAAAAACTTTTAGAATAATTTTAAGGCCAGCATGGAATTTTTGGAAAAGAGACCACTTACATACCACGTTGTAAAAGATATGTGCAAACAGAATTACAATCGAAAATTGGAAAGAAGCATAAGCCCAGATGTAATTCTTCGGCACTGTAAACATCAGATACATCAAAGTCAGTCATAAGTATGGATAAATAAACAAATTTAATAAAATAATATAAACAAAATATCAATCTGAAAGGGGCCTTCATTCAAACATCAACTTTACCCATTGTGGCAGATATCATAGATGATAAGAGCCCTAACACACAAGAGAAAGGCAAAGATACAGCTAGGGCATGTGGACCCAAATCAGTAACCTGTTTCAATCAGAACTCTTCAGTGGATTTGAAAGCAACAATAAAAAAAATTAAAGAGCATTATATGACACATGTAGTATGTACATATAGCCCTATGTTAGTGTGTGGGTTATACAGATAGTTACCAAAAGTTGCTCCAAAAAGCAGAAATAAGCAAGCATGCTAACCATGACGAGAACCGGTACATCCTGATAGACCCTGCCATAGATGAAACAAGTGCAAGATCAACATGGGATCAGTCAAGTGTACATATAAAGAGCGAAAAGGATGATTTTGACTGATCCTAAAAGGAGAATCCACTCTGGATACAGGTATGGCAATACCTAAATGCTAAAAAATTTCTTTTAACTAGCAACTAAGTCAACTCAACTAGAGAAAATTACTACTCTAATGCCCACAGAATAGGCATGATGATATATCAGAAGATAGTAAGATACACAGCTGAGTGAATAAAGATAAGTTAATGATATATGACTAAATGAACAAAAAGTGCAATTAAAATTTCCCAAGGACGCAAAATATATAATATGTGTGAAATGTTCTGCAGTTTTACTTTATAACTAACCTAAATCGAGCAGCTTCTCTTTGCTGGGATGTATTTGCCACCCGTCTATTAGCATTCTGAGCATTCTGTATTCTCAACAGTGTAACAGGTAAGTTTTTGACATCCTGCTTACAGATGTCACATGTCTTGTTACCCTTAATACTAAACCATTTGATTGCACACTCTTGGTGTGCAAGTGCAAGTTCACCCTTGCAACTACATTCCATCTTTAATGTCTCCCCACCTTCTGAAAGCTCAACAAAACATATTCTGCAGACTGCTTCTTCTTCAGGGATATCTTCACCATCGTCTTCAGTCACTGTCAAAGAAAATGATTTCATGAATATACTGTTTTCGGATCAAAGAATAATCATGACTAAGAACAGTATACATGGAACTCGTTACGCTACCAACTCAAGGTTATGCAAAAGATGATAATGATATATTTTGTCATGATTCAAAGCCTAAAAAATAGAAATAAGGGATGGCAAAATTCAAGAATTAAAATCAATCAGCATTAAAAAAAAGTTAAAAGCAACAGCCTTTTAAGTACATTAATATTGAAAGTTAGGGAGCGCAACAAATTTGCATGGAATTAGCACCATTTTCTGCTGTAATGCCATCATTCAGTGTTGTACAATCAGCAGCTGCAGGGCGAGGAGTCACTGGAATCACACGGAGAAGGCCTCCCAGAGAATTTGTTCGCTTTAAGCCTCTGCCTTTGGCATTCATGGGAACTGATAACGAGCGTGCCATATGACGCTGAACTTCTTGAATCTGCAAGAGGAAAATGAAAAAGAATCCAAGTTGATGAAAATGAAGCATATGTGCATGTCTGAGGAAATACTTCAACATCATCATCATGAAAGGAGGTTATGGTGGTTACTGGTGCATGGCACAAGTACGTGTAGCATGCAAAACAGGGTGTTTTTTGACAGAAGAAATGATAAATTTTAGTGGTGGCTGGGGAAGAAGAAGACGGAAGGCCAACACAAAAGGAATTACTCTGATAGTAAACACAAGGACAGTCAAATTTCTAAATGATGATGACTACAACAAGGAAACATGCCCAACAAGTCTAACGAGGTATAAGTTTTAACATGTGCACCTTTCAATAGCATATTAGGTGAAGTGCTTTTAGGGTCAGTTATTAATAAATATAGCCAGGTTTGCAAGAAGTAATGTGTTTGCTGCAAAAAGCACGGAAATGCGAACACAACACCTCCACAGAGCATATCACAGTGATGTGATGAATTAAAAATTACGCATATGGGCATTCACCAATTACATTGATCTAACAAGTACAAAAGCATGTTTGACACAGAAGAACTCAATAGGGCCCTGGTGGGATGATGCATTTTTGACCCGATGCTACTTAGAGTTTATCAAACTGTTGTTAGAGATGGGAAAGGTTTCTTACATCCACAGTCCTTTCTGAGACCTGTACAGGCTCTGGAAGTGAACTTCCTATTGGAGTAGATGGTAAAGAATATGCTCTTTTTGCTGATAAAGATGAGAAAGCCCTGGTAAGAGAGAATGTCCTTGAAGTGGAAGGTTTATCTTCTGCAACCTCTGATGATGATGCCTGCTGATTGAGGAGTACTGTTTTTTCACCTTCAGATGATACAGTGTTAGCCTTAAAACTCCTTTGTGGAAGCATATTTCTTATAGATGGCTTGGATTTCGTTGAACCCGGCCTTGGTGGCAAGCCTGCTCTTGTGGAACTAGGTGTCGGAGCTGAAGGAATAGTTATTCTCGTAGAAGTTGGCAATGGGTTCTCCAATAACTTGTCAGGTATTTGCAGTGAGGAGAGGTTGGGCTTTCTTGGTTGTGGGGTTGATGTGGTTGACGAGGCATCTTCAGTTCTTTTATTTCCTTCCAATGGCATCTACAAAAATCAGTTAAAAATAAATACTAGATTTTTCCATCAACGTAAGCCAAAAACAAAATAGTACAGGAGGCCTTGTTAATAAGAGTGTACAAGCTAATGATTGAAAGAATAACATACAAACAAACATGCAAAATCAATAAGATGGTCTCATGGTATTGTTGAGACAAGCTATTCCCATTATTAATTGATATAAATGAAACAAAGATGAAATAGTTATCATATTATATTTAGCTGGCTGGCTAAGCTAATACAGGTCTTCATTCCACTTATATGTGTTAACTTATGGCGCGTCACTTGAACTCCTAATAATAATAACAATAGTCTACTGAACTCACTCCTAAAGCCCAAATTTACAGCCATCAATGAGCTTCTGAACCCATTAAAAATGACATTTTTTCTAATATAGATCAAGAGTACATCATATTATTTCCCTAGAATGGCTGGATCTGGTGCTTTTGCTTTTATTTCTTATGTATTCCCCTTTGGGCTTTCTCTCTGATTTATAAAATTTGAGAACATTTGCCTACCGTTTCCATAAAAAAAAAGTACATCATATTAAATAATTAATCACTTTGAGCTTAATCGGCAAAAGGAATAAATATTCCAAGATCGAGCTTTGACATTAATCCTCTTCAGACCTTCATACAATAGCTTCCAAATTGCAAATTTAACAAAGCTCAACTCTTTTATTAAATGATAAGCGCATAAAAACCCTCGAGTCAATCATATATCCCAAATGTGTTTTTCGTCAATCACTAAATTATCAAAATCAAGACGCCTAAGGAACCCCAAATCACGTAATAAATTATGCAAGCGACGCAAGAAAGGAGAGAAATACTTGAGCACAAAGGAAGGATTAAAGAATCGACTTCACTACCTCGGACTTTCCTATCCTGTAATGGGACTCATTCCTTCCTATATAAAGTTTCGATTCGCTCTAAACATCTGTTTGTCTAAACAAACTCATAGTGCAAAAAAGTGGGGAGTAAAAAGCTTGAAAAAGCACTCAATATCTCAACAGACGAGCTCCATCCGATCATCGATCCATGACGTCCTTGCTAAAACCAACATCAAGATTCCTCTTTTTTAAGCGTTTTCAGGAGAAAATGAAGATGACCCACTTGTAATCTTCACTTCCGATACAGAATCCCACATTTTTTTATATATATTTTTTAAATTGAAGTCAAACTGATTCAAAACACAACAACACAGATTCACATCCTGATGAATCCGAAACAAAACACATCTACTGATGAGACTGTACAGAAGTAGTACCTGTCGATCAAGCACCATTGACGGCTGCCGCCTTTCAGTCCCTCCCTCTCTCTCCATTGTAGATCAACTGAATTAGTGAATTCAACAACAACAACAACAACAAAAAAATTGATTTTTTTTTTGTTTTGCGATCTGTTTTCGCGGTTTTTTTTCGGACAAAAAAATATTTTTAGGAACCCTAGATTTTCGGTTCTTTCTTCGGATTCGACGAAATAAAACGCAACCGATATTCTCACACCCGGATGACCTTTTTAAATCACGATCATAACCGTCCGATGGATGTGGCCTTGGTTTTTTTCCAACCATCCGATGTTGATCCAACGGTTCACATTGATTTTTGGGATATTTGGGGTTGGTTTTGTAATGGTTACACAATGGGTCAATGCGGGTCAATGCGGGTCAATGTAGAGAAGTTTGGTTTGGTGGGGACTGTCACTTTTTTAGTAGTAATTTTGACTTGAAGTGGGACATTAATAATTGCACCAAAATGTAGTTGAGTGCTTCCATCACTAACTAGTTGGCAATGAATTTGACTTATCAGTGGTTTATATATGTAACTAACTTACGCGGTGGGATGATGACATAAAAAAAATAAAAAAATAAGAGTTTAATAGATTTTATATTTGTAATTCTGTTTGTATTAGTTGATATGCATGTCAGGTAGGATTGATATGTGATTTAAAATAGGGCGTCAATATTTTCCCTCACACACTTCTTCAACCCACCCCTTTCAAAATATAAAAATGTGATTTTTCTAAGAAGTGAATCCACCCGATCCATTCGACTTTGTAAATTTATTCATTATGTCACAGGTCGAGATCACATAGTTGAACTGGTAACAGAAACATATGCCCTCTCTGCGACCCATTCAACTTTTTATAATCGTCAGTTATATACTCCGTTCGACATCGCAGAGTCGAACATGTCACAGAAACCTAACGCTCTCATGTGACCCATTCGACTCTGTGAAATCGTCAATTATAATGTTAAGTAAAACATTTATACAAAGATTTTCTAAAATATTTTATATTTTTATTTAGTAATGATAATTAAAAAAATTGTTATATATTATAATTATGTCATGATTCAAATCTGGTTGACCCAACAGTTGAATTAATGACTCTTGACTCATTCATTTTTTTTTGTTTATTGAATGGTTCAATTTTTAAAACATTACCATTATGTCACAGGTTGACATCATATAGTCAAACTGATCCTAGAGACCTAAGGCCCTCTCTATGGCCTAATCGACTTGTAACATAATGGACGACACCACAAAGAGATATCCAAATACTACATCATGTGATATGTCCTTCATGATACTGAACAACGCATCATCTTTTGAAGATATTATTTTCATTGAGAATGATATAACACGCGAATACATTGTTCAAAACACAAAGTCGAATAGGCCGTAGAGAGGACCTGAGGTCTCTGTAAGTAGTTCAACTCTGTGTTGTCGACCTGTGAAATAATGAACGACTTCACAAAGTCGAATGGGCTATAAAGAGGGCCTTAGATCTTTATGATCAGTTCAACTCTGTGATGTTGACCTGTCACATAATGAATGAATTCACAAAGTCGAATGGATCGAGGTGGGGTCATTCTTTAAAAAAACCACATTCTGATTTTTTGAGAGAGGTGGGGTGAATAACTATGTGGGTGGAAATATCGGTGCCCTTTAAAATATTGGGTTGAATTTTGAGGTTGTGTTTAGATGTGAGATTGAAATGCTAAGATTCTTAGAAGCATGTATTTTAAACTCTGGCTTTTTAAAAACATTGTTTTATTAGATTTACAATCACAAGATTTTTTTATTTAAAAAAGTATAATGAGTTTGGATCTGAGTTTCAGAATTTTTAACTTTTCAAACGCATAATTTACTTAAACTCATATCCAAATAGACCCTAATAAGTCTCTATTTGGATAAAGAATTAAGTTGTTATGAGGTTTATGACTATTCTAATATAGATAAAGAATTTGTGATTTTCTATTTGGTTGTGTTTTTAATTATTTTTGTTGAGAAACGTAATAATAAAGTTTTTGTTATTTGATTAACCATAGATAAAATGTGAATAAGGTGTGAATAAAGATTTATTAAAAGTGAAAAATGATTTGATCTAATGGGCCCCTTGATTTCTATGAGGTCATGACAATTAATCTGACTGTGGGGCTCACATATTCAAATAGATTGAATAATCTTGAATAACTTAATTCCAGAGGTAGCATGTTCTAGGGGTACCAAGTAAATGAATTCTAAGGGAAAAAAAAGCGGGTTCCTCTAATTGTACACCTCATATTCAGGTGCACACCCCTATTTTTGCACACCTAAAAAAAATTATTATATTCTTTAAGCGCCCCTTGTATTTAAATGAGGTGTTAGGTTTATAGTGCACACCCACCCAATGAAAACCATTTCAAAACATCAAACCCTAGCTAAAACTATCATCTCCCCTCTCACCGTCAACACTCATCCGTCCGACACTCTCAATCACTATCGTTAATCGAGCCATCTGGTGGTCTCTCTAACCATCGACCATCATGTCGTTCCATGCTCTCCCTCCGTCGACATCTCCTCTCAATCAATCATCTCTTTTGAGACCTCACAACATCGTATCGTCCCATGCTCTTTCTTCATGGATTGATCTCATATTTTCATTGATAGGATTACATATTCTATTTTCATTTGAACTTGAATAATATTGTGAGTTATATGTTCATGGTTCTTTTTTTTTTGGTTTTAGGTTTTCATTATCGTTTAGGGTTTAATTCATTTTTAGTATTCACATCTAGGATTATATTCATATGAGAATGATTGATTTTGTTTAAAGTATAAAATAGTCCAATCTTTTACAAAGTGTTTTTTTTTTTTTTTGTCTAAGGGGGTGTTTGGTTCATTGGTTATTCAGTACTTATAATCCATAAGGCGGTTGTTCAGTACTTATTTAACACTTATTTTGTTTGGTTGATACCCCAATGAACGCTTAAAAAAACCTTCGTTCAGCCCAAAATACCCTGAAATTTTCATCTTTCTATTGGTCACTTATTATTTCGCACACGTCAATCGTGAATTCACCGCCTACATGAAAAGACTAAAATGCCCCTGTTAATATCCCACATTCACAAAGGTATAAAACCCCCCTTTCGACCGTCTCTCTCCTCACCCCTAAACACTTTGCACCGTTGTCGATAAACATCGAAACCCTAGACGTATCTTCTCCAGCAATATCACCAAAAAAACCCTGTTCGAGAGTTACAAATCCTCTGCGATCGTCTCCTTCATCGTCTCTCCGTTGCGAGACCCGGCCCCCATCACCGTCGCGAGACCCGTCCCCTATCACCGTCTCCTCCTCATCTTCTCTCCTTCATCGTCTCACCATTGCGAGACCCGACACCCATCGCCATCGCGAGACCCGACCCCGATCACCATCTCCTCTTCATCGTCTCTCCGTCATGAGACCCGGCTCCCATTACTGTCTCCTCTTCGGATCTCCTCTGCGACCAACGACCGAGGTGACCCCCAAATCCTTGGGAAGATTGGTGGGTGATTTCGTGTGTGGAAAGCTGTCCGTGAATATTGAATAGTCCCCTTCCAATTCATTCATTCATCAATACTATTTGTGTTTTAAATCCTCAAAACTGCTCTATTGAATATTGAATAATCCCCTTCCCAATTCCCATTCATTCATTCATCAATGCTAGACGTATCTTCTTCACAATGATATCTCATATTCATAATTATAGATTAATCTAGGCTTCTATGTGGCATTTTATTGTTTACTCTCTAAAGTAAGACATATATTTCATGAAACAAATCCATATTTTTTTAATAGTTTAAAATTAAGCACGTTTTTAAATATTCAACCAAACATCAAAATAACATTCAGTACTTATAAAATGGACCGAAATACCCTCTTAATAAGCACATAGGTTAAGTAGTCAACCAAACACACTTATCTAAATAACTGCATAATATTTTTCGCTGAACCAAACACTTTTTTTTTTGCACTCCTTAAAGATTATCAGCATAATCTCTTTCTGCACTTATTAATCAGTACTTAAAATCCGCATTCCGCCGCGCCAAACGCCCCCTAAGTGATCTCATAAGCTCTTTTTTTTTTCCTGAAGTTATACAATGTACTAATCTTTTGTATGTTTTGATTCATGTTTAGGAATCATGGTTAGAGTTTGTATAATTTTAGAATGATTTAACTAACTATGAGTTATTCATACAATACAAAATTTCATAATTTTTTTTCCTTCATTTGTGTGTGTTTTAATCTTTAATTTATTGAAAATGATGTAGTATGGCTTCTGTTAAATTATATGTGTTATGTCATAGTGTATTACATGTGTAATCTTATTTGTACTTATATATAAAAGGATTAAACTAGTCATGTCAACGGGTCGCGGATCGACCCGGACCCGACCAAGACCCGACCCAATAAAAAGCGTAAAATACCTGACCCGAAAAACCCGAGACCCGATATGGACCCAACCCGAAGGACCCGATCATCCAAACGAGAAGGGTCCAGATCTATCCCGACCCGATCCCATGGACCCGTTGAACCTGATATTATTTTAGGTCATAGCTAGGAATCCTAATAATAAATAATAACCCTTTCCCTTTTATTATGTTTTATGACCCAACCCAAATATCCATGTCTAAGCCCACTAAATCATTACCCTACCAAGCCCACTAAATCATTACCCTAACAAATATACCCCTCTGACCCTCTATATCTCTCATTTCCCCTCTATCATTCGATTAAATCAGGCCTATTAAATCAAGTTACTCACTAACAATATACCAATTAAATCTAAGCCATTGATTCTATAGGATTAATTCTAGGCTATCAATTCATTTTGTAACCCTAATCTATCTTTTCCCTTTCTTTTTCAATCTTTGCTGCCACCCCCTCATTCATTCTCTTTTCTTTGACCTCTCTCATCCCCACATTTTCCACCTCCACCGTAGACAACCAAGGATTGAAAAAGAAAGAAGCGAAGGAAGTCGGGGAAAAAAACACATTTGCGGCGGCTGACAATGGCGACGCCTCCAACGTTAATGGTTCTTTCTCTTCATCTCCTCATCTTCTCCATTTTACCCGGCGTGATCTCCGACCTTGCATCATCGGCCAGGTTCTGGCCGACGTCCTTGGCAACCTGACCAAACTTCGAACCATCAGCCTTCGCTTCAAAACCCATAACAACAAAGACCCAAAGAAGATGTTATGCTTGTGTCATTTGGAGTCATATTTTTCAATTGGAGTCACTGGAATTTTTGCTTTTAGCTATCTGCGAGAGTTAGGGTGCTCTGATTGAAAATCTGACTGCATAATTGTTCTCATGGTACTGACATTGGCCTACCTATAAATTTTCGTTGCATTATGTCGTCTGTTTAGAAGTTATGCAGTTACCATTGGTATTCGGATTTAATTTTGTTAATGCACAAGATGAAGTAGTTTAAATATGATTTTATCATGAGATGTTCAGTTTTGAATTAGCTTTCATACAAAAGTGGAATTAGATCAACTGGATTCATGTAGCAAAAGTTATGAGTATTTTTTCAATTATACCCTGGGGATGAGAAAATCCTGGCAGCAGGCCTGTTCGATGTTTAGCTCATATTTTGGAATAGCTGGAGGGGTTATTTGATTTGAGCATAAACATGAAAGTTGTAGATAATCTTCTTGGATTTTGAAAGGATTTTGAATTGTGCAATTCGGAGCTATATTGTGAAAGTTATGACCGTTCTAGTGAAGTCTGTCCAGAATTTCTGGTCAGTGATGATTTGGTCCTTTGAACCCCACTTTTGACTATTTAATGCCCCCCAAATGTCCCTCACTCCCTCTTCTCTCTCGTTGGAGCTCCCTCTCTCACCATTTCAGCAACAACAAAAAGGGCGTTAAAGAACAAAAAAAAAAGGTGAAAAGGAAGTTAAGGTAAGAGTGATTGTCTTTGTAGGCTTTGATTGTTGGTCTCTCTCTCTCCCTCTTTCAAACTTCCCCTCTCACTCTTCCTCTCTATGGGTTTAGCCATCCTGGAAGATTGATATTTAGAGATGGAAGTGATGGGAGAAGGTGTAGGTGTGTGTATGCTTGTGAGCCTCATATCCTCTTCTCCTCTCTATAGGTGATCTCTCTGTTCCTTTTCTGTTGTGGTTATTGTTGTTGGATTTTATGGAGTTGGGTGCTATTTTTGGTTGTCTGTTGATGCATGTATGATGTGGGTATGTGTGGGTGCTGTTGGGAGAGTATTATTATGTATAATTGCTGCACATGAGGTGTTTGTGTTTATGCATGGATGGTGGTGGCTATGTGTTGTAAGTAAGGCAGATTTCTGTTTCCATAAGATCATTATGGAACAAGTATTTAAAGTCATATTCTAAGGATTATGACTTCATATGATATGATCATCTATATGTCTAGATGTTATATATAAAATTTGGTGTCAATATGATATACGTGTTGTAAGTTATGACCTGTTTTGTATGTACTGTCTAGATTCGTGTAGGAATTGATCAGTGTCTGAAAATATTTTATTTCGGACATTTAGAAATTCAATTAGATTATGATGGCTTCATGGATTATGATCCCAACATGTCAGTGAACGTGTATGATTTATTTCATAATTTTTGGATGTGTATTTGGTGCTGTGGAGATCAAATTGTAGGGCTGGTTGCAGTAGATTTACCAGTTTTGATTGATTGTGTGTCAAGGAGTTGTTATGCATGTTGTGGAAACTATCAAGAGTTAGGTAGTCTTTGTTTGAGGTACTCACCCCTTTTGATGCCCTTGCCTTGCAGATCTTGTTGGTTGGATGCGCGACATCCCGGGTATCGGTGAGTGGTTCGATCCAACCCTTCGAGAAGCGTTGGATGCACGTAGTCGTGCGTCGCGTATCCATTGGGCACCCTAACTATACTACTTATTTAGATAAGTAGTGTGATCATGTCTGACTCATAATATGCTAGCTATTTGCATGCTAGGTTATTATAGCTTGTATATTGCGTAGAACCCTCTTATTCTACCTTATACTGGCCTATGTATAGTATTTATGTGTGAATGATCATGGTTGCATGTATCTTGTGTGTTTATATGGGCGTATAGAATATGACATGACTTAGGTAATCCCTTCTAGTAATACTATCCTATTATTAGTAATATCCAGCATGATTATTTCTGAGTTAATAAACAAACATATGCCTAATATTCCCTTGCAATAAGACTTGAGGGCGTGGTGTAGTTGTTGCACCCATACTAATGGGGCAAAGCTATGACCAACTTATGGAGATGATGAGCTCTCTCTCGCCCTCTCTCTTTGTACGAACTGAGTAAGTAGATGTGGTTCCTACTTGACTCATCTTCGTTTGGGAATATTGGCATGCACCTGTTAATGCGCGAGATTGCGCTTGACCATTCCCTTTTAAGTTGGTGATATCCAACGCATGTTAGGGTATACTTGTATACTTGTATGACTAATGGCCTTATATGCATGTTTAATTAGGCCATACCATGTATGCATGATATGTTGTTTATGCTTTTATCCATGTTAGGGAGTACCCCCATGATTAATTATTATGTTATCGTGCATGTGGTTTATGTACATAACTACGGTAGAATTTTTCTATTATGTTATGCGCATGTTATACTAATTGTGCCTACCCGTGCTAGGCGTGGGTATGACCCTTAGTTGGGTTGTACCTTATTAGTTAGAGCGCTAGCGATGTAATCGCTCTTGCATCGGTGTGATGCACTCATATGGAATTCAGGAGAATTCATTATTGTATCAGTTTTGTTAAACCGGTGGCTATGGCATTAAGTTAGGCCTACCCGTGCCAGGCGCGTGTATGAACCGCCTGTTGGGTTATATGCCTTTGGCTTATTTCTGTGCGAGAGCAGAGGTAACTCCTCATGTTCGAGAGACGCATCTGTGTGGGAGTTCAAGAGTATTCGATATCATTGGTATGCGATTACCGAGAGTAGTTGACTTTTCCATTGGGTTCGCTTTACGAACATGGAGTATTTCCTCCCAATATCGTCCGTGTTGAAGCGGCCCAGGTTGTAGCTGTCCTGATAGAGGGCCCCCACCTGTAGGTACTATTGATGCATGCGACAAGATATACTGATCATGGGAGAATACCAGGTAGAGGCTACCAGGGAGAGGGCTAACGAATGATATTGCTAGCGTGGAATCGTTCTCCTCTTCGTCGGATCCGTGTTGATGCTGCCCGGCGTTATAGCTGTCCTGACAGAGGGCCCCCACCTGTAGGTACTATCGATGCATGCGGCAAGATGTATTGATCATGGGAGTATACCAGGTAGAGGCTACCCGGGAGAGGGTTACCGGATGACGAAGGGTGTACAGCAAACGGATTTATCCCAAAAGTCCCTAGAGTCACCCCTCCGTGGACTAGGGTGACGATGAGTTGAAGTCACGTCGTCACGTGACTCTTATACCCGTCGAGTATACTCTGGGTATGTTACGCCTAACGCTTGAGGTATCGTAGTGTATCTCTACCTCATAGCGGAAGGACTTGTTGTACTATGTTATGTTTAACGCTTGAGGTATTGTAGTGTATCTCTACCTCGTAGTTGTTAGACTCGTTGTATCTTGTTATCAATAAACACCATGTGTTATGGTTAACAGTTGTTCCTCCCCGAGTGTCCCAAGAGCCTCCCTTCGGAAGGCAGGGCGAGGGTGAGGTTGGTCGCGCCGTCGCGTGACCTTTATTCTTTGGATTTCTACCCATGTTGTTCCTCAAAAGGAATTTGCTTTAGTATTGAATTGTTGTAATGGTGTTTGGTTTCCAGCCACTCACTGAGCTTGTAGCTCACCCCTCGCGTACTGTTTCTTTTATAGGGGCGGTGTTGAGCGTGGAGCTGGAGCTTCCCTGTGGCGCGGTCTTATGTGCCTGGAGCATTCCGTTCAGTGGTTGGCGAGTGCGAGGATGTCAGCAGTCCTAGAGTCATGTATTTGTTAATTGTGCATGTTGCACATGATGTATTTTATTTGGATTAGACTTGGCTCTCACAAGACAGTGATTGTGTATTCGAATCTGTAATAATATTTTGGTATACAAACTTATTGATATTTTTATGCTTTTGCTTTTCAATTAGCTATCACTTATCTTTGCTTTGCCACCTTGTCTGTCGTTGTTGAGTCTTCGTTGACCTCAGGTATTGATAGCTGATATTATATATATTGTCACGTCTCGGGGACGGCCGCCCTGAGGCGTGACAGAAGAAGAGAAAGAACTTCGTTGCTTCTCGGGTCAACCCACAATTCGTTGGGTCCGCTGGGTCCCATCCAGGACCTGGGTCTGGGTCCACCCCGACCCGACCCGGACCTGACCCGTTGATAGGCCTAGACTAAACCTGAAGTGTAATACAAGGATTCCATTATTCCATTATCTGATTGTAACATGGTATCAGAGCCACTACCTTAAAAACCCTAATTTTTTTTTTGAATCCTTCATCGCCGCCGCCGTCGTCGCTACGTTGCCGTCATCGTCGTGCCCCTGCCGCTACGTGTGTTGCCCCTACGGCTAACACACGTTGTCCTGCCGTTGCTTGCGCAGCCCTGCCCTGACACGTGCCCAGCAGCCCAGCCCTGCTACGCGCCTGCCCTACCGCGTGCTCTGCCCTGCAGCGCGCCCTGCCCTGCTGCACCCTGCCGAGCGCCCTGTCGTGCCCCTGCCGCTGCGTGCGTCCTACCTGGATTTCCCTGGATCTGTTGCGTTCAAAAAATCCGCCCTTCCACCGCTGCGTTGATCCTGCCCAGATTTCCCGAGATCTGCTGGGCCAGCTCGTCCAGCCTGTTCGCACCACCGGCCCGTCCTGGATCCACTCGTGCACTCGTCTGCGCCTGGCCCAGCACTCGTCCGCGCACTACCAGCCTGGCTCAGCACCCACCGCGCGCCGCCCTTGCCTGTCGCGCGCGGCTCCTGCTCTCCAAGCGCTGCCCCTGCATGCAGGAGCCGCCCCTGCTCGCCGCGCACCTGCCTGCCATGCGCTGCCCCTGCCAGTCAACTGCGCACCTGCCCAACGCTGTGTTGGCTCTACCGCGCGCGCCCCTGCCCGAGCGTCCGTGTACCAGAGACGCACCGCGTGCTGTCAGTGCACGCTTCTAGTGCCCGACGCATAACTGCGTCCGCGTATCTCGAAAATGCATCCAGGAATCTCGGCACAGCATGCGTGCCAGCTGGCAGACACCCGCACAGGCAAAATCGCGCAATCCAGTGAATCTCAGGACATTGTCCCCGGAACTTCGTGTGCGCGCTCCCAGTGCCCGACGCGTAAACGAGTTCGAAAATCCCAGACCCGCGTACTCGCCAGCTCCCGGACACCCGTACTCCAGCTGTCAGCTCATCTCGCTAGCGCGTCCGAGAAACCAGTCCCGGATCTCCCGGATAGCTGTCCCTGATCTCCCAGGCACCTGTCCCGTATCTCCCAGACACCTGTTCCGAGCCTGCGCCTTGACAGCCCTCTGCCTGCACCTGCACCTAGGCACCGGTTGTTATCCGCCGCCGCTGGCCGTCGTCCTCCAGCATCACCCTCCAGTACCTCCTGCCACCCTTCGCCGCCTCCGGCGACTCTCTGGCCGCCCGCCGCCGCCTCTGGCGATCCTCTTGCCGCCCTTCACCACCTCCGGCAATCCTCCGGCCACCCTCCGCTGGATCGGCCTCCCTCCAGTGGCACTCTACCACCTCCAGCAGTCCTTCAGCCGCCCTCCGCCGCCTCCGACAGCCCTTAGCCACCTCCGGTTGCCGCTTCGGGATCTCAAAACACCAAATCGGCCATCATCTCCTATCCGAAAGTCCAATTAAGTTTTTCCAGGGATCTGTTTCAATCGATTTTTTGTCCCCGACATCATCGTTTGGTTAAAAAAAAATGTCTGCTATCAGTCCTCCTTAGACACGCCACTATTCTATGGTGTCTCGTCAGTCCACTTCATCGTTTATCTATGATGGCATCCTAGGGGCCGCTCCTACTACGAAGCACCATAGACCGAAAAGACAAGGACATCATCTTAATCCTGTTGGCGCTACGACTGCTACTTCGATTGACCAGATCAGTAAACGCATAGACCACCTGATTCTGCAGCAGTCTCTTCCTGGTTCTTCTACTCCCTTTGCCTTGTCTTCTACCACGGGTACTCTTGCTTATTGGATATTTGATTCGAGTGTCTCACATCACATGACGCCTGATAGTTCTGTCCTCACTGCATGCTCACCTGCACCCTCACACTTACCTTCGATTCATGCTGCTAATGGCTCTCCTTTAGCCATCACGCAGTGTGGATCAATCACTAACACATCTCATCCCACTGGCCGCCTTTCATTACCATTTGTTTTGCATGCTCCTGACCTTTGCATGAACCTTGTGTCTATTAGTCGATTGTGTGATTTTGGATTCACCGTTACCTTACCTCCTCTGAGTGTTTTGTGCAGGATCCACACTGACCGCCTTTCATTACCATTTGTTTTGCATGCTCCTGACCTTTGCATGAACCTTGTGTCTATTAGTCGATTGTGTGATTTTGGATTCACCATTACCTTACCTCCTCTGGGTGTTTAGGGCAAAGGATTGGTGTTGGTTGTCGGATTGGCGGACTGTATTATGTGGAGTATCTTCATCTTCTTGTACTTGATCCCTCAGTTTTCTGTGGCATTGTCACCTCTGATACTTATTTGTGGCATAAAAGGTTAGGTCATGTTTCTGAGTCTCGTTTTAAAGACCTTATTCAGTCTGGTGATTTGGGTCGTGTTTCATTTTCTCCTCTTTCTGTATGTGAGGGCTGTAAACTAGCCAAACACGTTGCTACTCCATTTCATTCTAGTAATTATTAGTCCTCTAGTCCATTTGAGCTAGTTCATTATGATATTTGGGGTCCTTCTCATATCACGTCAAAGAGTGATTTTTCGTATTATATCAGTTTTATTGATGACTATTCTCGCTTTACCTGGATTTATTTATTTCGTCATCGATTTAAGGTCCCAAAAATATATGAGGTCTTTACCACTATGATTCACACCCAGTTTCATACTCGTATCAAAACCTTTCGGTCTGATTGTGCTTGAGAATATATCTCTTCCACAATGCGTTCTCTTCTTCAATCTCATGACACTCTCTTCCAACAATCTTGCCCTTATACTCATGAACAGAATAGTGTTGCTGAAAGAAAACATCACCATATTCTTGAGACCGCTCGTTCTCTCTTACTTTCTTCTTCAGTCCCCAGCACATTCTGGGTCGAGGCTGCTCTTCTATATGTTTATCTTATCAATATCACTCCCTCTTCTATCCTCTCTGGTATGACTCGCATGAGCGTATTTACTCTTTCAAACCTGATTATAGCAGACTTCGCACTTTTGGATGTACTTGTTTCGTGCTTCTCCCTCCTCATCAACACACCAAGTTGGCGGCTTGATAAGTCAAGTGTGTATTCTTGGGGATTAGTTTCGAACACAAGGGATATCGCTGCTACGATCCTATTGGAGATCGTTTTTTGCTCGCTCATCATGTGTCATTTGTCGAGGACGTTCCATATTTTTCCTCTACACCCACTGCCTCTCCTCCTCTTGTGCCTTCTCCTGATCAAGTCTCTCCTATTGAGTCTCTACCTCTTGTCGGGCCGTCTGTTGTGCTTGAGCCAGCTCCTAGTTCTGCTCTCCTTGAGTCTCCTCTTGACACTCCTACTGCTAATTCCTCTGGCTCTTCATCTCCTCTTGGACCTCCTACATCCACCTCCCATAGTCCTCCAATTTCTCCTCTTTTTGTGTCTCCTCTACCTTCTCCTGTTGATGACTTCCCTGATGCTCCGTCTTCCATGGCTGACGCACCTCCCTCTGATGTGGATCCTTTTCCCTTGACTCGCTACCCTCAGCGTGAACGTCATCCTTCTGCCTGCTTCAGTTTTGACTCTAGACCACCTGACTGATTTGGCTTTGCATCCGTGAGTACTTATTCTCCACAGTTCCAAGCTTATCTCACCACTATCCATGCTCATCGTGAACCCCAATCCTATCGAGAGACAGTCGAGTACCCTGAGTGGCAGTAGGCCATGGCTGAGGAGTTTCAGGTATTTGAGCAGACACAGACCTGGGATGTTGTTCCCCTTCCAGATGGCGTTACACCTATCAGCTGTAAATGGATCTTCAAGATCAAGCATCGCCCTGATGGATCCATTGAACGACATAAGGCTCGTCTTGTTGCCAGAGGTTTCACACAGGAGTATGGTATTGACTATGAGGAGACCTTCGCTCCCGTTGCTCAGAAAACTACTGTTCGCACCCTTCTTGCTGTTGTTGTTGCTGTTGTTCGTCGCTGGCCTCTTTTTTAGATGGACGTAAAGAATGCTTTTCTTCACGGTGATTTACCTGAGGTTGTTTATATGCAACCACCTCCAGGTCTTAGCACTCCTCCTCAGCATGTTTGTCGTCTTTGACGGGCTATTTATGGTCTCAAACAGGCTCCTCGTGCCTGGTTTGAGCGTTTTCACAGCATTATTCTTGCAGCTGGTTTGTTGAGAGCCACTAGGATCACTCTATGTTTGTGCGATCCTCATCGTAGGGCTAGGTTATTCTTCTTCTATACGTTGACGACATGACTATCACTGACGATGACTCCGCGGGTATTACTCTGGTCAAGAACCACCTCAGTCGACAGTTTCAGATGAAAGATCTCAGCACTCTTCGCTACTTCCTTGGTCTCGAGATTGCACAGAGTGATTGTGGGATTCTACTTTCTCAACAGAAGTAAACAGCTGACATTTTAGAGCGTTCTGCCCTCTCCGATACCCGCAGTGCAGATACTCCTCTTGATTTTCATGTGAAGCTTCGTCTTACAGATAGTGAGCTTCTCCTAGATCCTACTCAATACAAACAGATTGTTGGTCGGCTTGTGTATCTCTGCATCACCAGACCTGACATTGCTCATGCTGTTAGAATTGTTAGTCAGTTTGTTTCGGCCCCTCGATCAGTGCATTATGGTGCTCTTATGCGTATTGTCAGATATTTACGTGGTACTATCACTAGATCGCTGCATCTGCCATCCTCTTTGACTCTAGTTCTTAGAGCTTACACTTATGCTGATCGGGTTGGAGATCCGACCACTAGACGCTCTCCTACTGGGTTCTGTATATTTCTTGAAGATTCCACCATCTCTTGGCGTAGCAAGAAACAGGAAGTCGTTTCCCTGTCCAGCACTGAGGCCGAGTATCGCGCCATGGCTATTACCACCAAGGAGATTGTTCATCTTAGACGTCTCTTGGTGGACTTGGGAGTTACTATGACTGGTCCTACTCCTCTTCATTATGATAACTGGTCTGCTATTCAGATAGCCAGCAATCCAGTCTTTCATGAAATGACCAAACACATTGAGATCGACTGTCACTTCGTTCGTCAGCACTTCCTTGCAGAGACAGTATCGCTTCCGCATATTTCCTCCGCAAAGCAGCTTGATGATTTCTTTACGAAGTCACATCCATTTCCTCGATTTCAGTTTCTCATTCGCAAACTCACCTTGTATGATACACCATGAGTTTGAGAGGAGCTGTTAAATTATGTGTTATGTCATAGTGTATTACATGTGTAATCCTATCTGTACTTGTATATAAAGGGATTAAACCCTAAGTGCAATACAGTGATTCCATTATTCCATTCTCATATTGTAACAGATTCAAAAAAAATGTTTTTGACCGACAACCTCTAACATGAAGAATCGATCAAAAGTTGTAGCCACAAGAGGAAGAGCAAAAAGAAGAAGTTATGTTTTTTGTATAACATTTTGAAGGCAATAAGATTTGGCGCTTCATTCTTAATATGTTTAATATGTTTGAATGTTTATTAGTTCAGTGATAGAATATTTCAAAGTTTTGAGTGTACAATGTTTAAATGTTTGAACCACCCAGAAAATTGAAGAATGGGCTCTTACAACTAGTAATGACAGTACTAGTGTCGAGATATACCACATTCATCGACAATCATTGTCCCAAAAAATTAAATGAATATTGACAACCGCGACGACACTAGAATTGTCAAAATAATTTCACTTTATCGATAGTTATTATGTCGATATGCATAGAAAAAAATGTTTGAAGGTATTGGTTGATGCATCGACCAATCTTGTGTTGAGGCAATGGCGGTTCCAGGAATTTTTATAGATTGAGTCATTTTAAAAAATAAATTCTCTTTCAAAATTTACCCATTGAACAAATGACAAAATCTGTAAAATAAAATTTTTATAAACATAAATACATTAAAAAATTAAGGGTAAAATGCATTTGGACCCCTTGAAGTTTTTAAAACCCACAGAAACACCCCCTAAAGTTCAAAAACATGCACTTATACCCCCTATCGTTAGATTTTCCATTAAGATAAAACAAAAATACTTTAAAATTACTATTTTAACCCCTTAATTAAATTTGTAAATACCCAACAAAAAGCCAAATTAACTTTGAATATGCACTATAAATATTAATTGCTACAATAATAAAATCTTCGAATACATTTGGATCAATTTATTGTGAGAAATAACTCACACAACAGTTAATTAAAATGTGAAAATACGATAATCATTTAATTAAAATTGGTAAAATCGTACTTTTGTTCTATTTTAACGAAAAATCTAATGGTAGGGGGTGTAAATGCATGTTTTAAAACTTTAGGGGATGCTTTTGCAGGTTTCAAAGACTTTAGGGTCCAAATGCAATTTACCCAAAAATTAAACAACTAATCAACAAAAGAGCCAAACCAAATCCATGATTATCCAAATAGACGGGTGAAGCCAGACAGGTGAAGGAAAGAGGGTGTAATATTAAGAGGTTTTGTTTATTATTCATACACGATAGTACAATGATAAATTTTTTTTTTATATTAACATATAAAAATGGTAAAGAAAGTTAAAAAATAAAAATAAAAATAAATCAAACTCAAATCTATTACATACTCGAAGCAGAGTAGGAACTAGGAAGAGGTTTGTTTAAAACAATTAGTTTGATGGACCCCACCAGGCCACCACAACATATATGTCTCCGTGTATCACCAACTCACCCCAGCCAGTCACTTTTTTTTTTTTGGATTTATGTAGGGGGTAATGTTTAATTTTTTTGAGTTTTTACAAAGGTAATATTTAATTTTTTCCAAAATTTGGATGGGGCCCATTGACCCTATAGCTAAACAAATGGAGCCGCCCTTGTGTCGAGGTATTCAATATTCTATTCCACTCGACATCGTCTACATCGACCAGAGTTCAAAACCTCCGTTTTCACTAACTGTCTATTTCGACACTAGAATAGTCAGATAAGATACATTCGCTCAACACTTCATATGTCAAACATGTTACAGAAATGTTAGTTTCAATTTTGTGTCACCATCGATAGATTTGATGTCGAAAGAGTATGTCAACATCGACGGTATATATATTAAACTGTTTAAATAAGGGGGTGCACACCATACCTGATTATAAATGGCTGTTGTCAAGCTATATCCATTTATTTGTAGAGGGGTGCAATTAGAGGCCTCGAAAACCGAAAGACTTAAAAACCCCTGTTAATTCATGAAACCTACAAACGCAATTCCCATTGGGCGCGTCTATCCCCACCAATCATTTCCTTTAACCCATCAATTGAAAAAAAAAAAAACAGTGTTTTTTCTGTTCCCACCAATCCGACTAATTCAACCAGACTTGGTCGCCACTTTAAGTTTTGGGCGACCGGATTTGGTCGTTATTTCATGTTTTGGGAGACCTAACTTGGTCGTCATTTCAGGTTTTGGGCGACCAAACTTGGTCGAACAAGGTTTGTGATAAAATTTATAATTTTTTTCTTGGAAACCTAAACCCATGACGTGTATCCTCCTTGGATCCTTCATACCACTCCAAGTTTGAGTTGTAATATAGGAAAATCAATCATTATTCTTAAATGTAAAACATAGGAATAATTTTTTTACATAAGTGAGGGACAAATTTTCAAAAGCCAGATATAAAATGTGTTTGGATCAAAGAATCCGCTTAACCACAAATTTAAACGAAGCTTAAAAATGATATATATTTGTCTAATAAGATATTTTCTATAAAAAATTGAATTAATTGAAAGTATACCTACTTACATTTTTTTTCAGTCCCTTAGCTGTTGTTTGGATAAAAGAATAAACGTATAATATAATGGATTAACCCAAAAATTAATTTGTTTACAAAGAATAGATAGATATAGTGTTGGACCATGTTCGACCAATTTTAGTTGCCCAAAACCTGAAATAGCGATCAAGTTCGATCGACCTGGATTGATGGAAACAGCGAGACACGTCCATTCCCATTCCCACACCACTCATGAAGGGCAAAATCGACCAACTAAAATCCCTTCTTTGGTCTCTCCCGGCACGTGTGTTACACGTGACTCCTTTCAAACGGCCATTTTTTTTATCGTCTCTTTCCCTCCCAAAATGAAACACTGGCTTCTTCTCCTTCAACTCTCTATCTCTCTCTCTCTCTCTCTCTCTCTGAACGCAGTGAATCCATCAAAATTCGATTTTCTGAAGAACCCATCGCTCCTTTCGTGATGTGGGCATCGCCGAAGCCGAAGCTGATGAAATCGATGATGAAATCGAAGAGGACGCCGGACGGAGCACAGAAGGCCTCGGCCGGGGAGTCCCCGTATGAGCGGGCGAAGAGGGTCCAGGTGACAACAGATTCTTGATTGAATTTGGGGTTCTTGTTCTTCTTCTTTTTTTCAATGTGGGTTCTTGTTCTTTCAAAGGGATTCTTGAATCGGGTTCTTCTTTCTTGTGTTCAAAATGGTGTCTTTTTTTTAGCTTTTCATTGGTTTCTTGAGTGAGGACTTTTATCTAATTATGCTTTTGATGTTTTTTTGGTTTATGTGGTTTCTTTTTTGTCAATACTACAATAATCTTGTAAAGATCTCCTCAAGAAAAAAATTATGTTCTGTTTTAGGATTCTAAAACTGGTTATTGATCATGTTGTAGCCTCACTGTGTTTTATTGAATCTTTGATCTTTCTAGTGGTTTTCATATCTTTGGTGATCATTTGCTCATCTTGGGATCCAGACAGTTGAAGTCAAGACTGAATTCAGTTTTTTTTAACATTTGTCAATTGAAGATCAAAGTAGGCTTCCATCCTATCTTGCTCAACTGTTTTGCTTTGCAAATGTGTTTCATCCATTCCAGATGGTTGATAAAGATTTAAGGAAGGCAGTTTCTCTCTTCTGGGCTGCAATAAACAGCGGTGATCGGGTCGACAGCGCTCTGAAAGATATGACTAGTGTGATGAGACAGTTACATCGACCCATGGAGGCGATCGAAGCGATCAAGTCATTCCGCAATCTGTGCTCCAGCCATGCTCAAGAGTCTCTAGACAACATTCTCCTTGACCTTTACAAGGTAAGCTCTCCCACTTTGTTTAGACACTTCTGACATAGTTAAAACTTAGACAATACAGGGCAACCATTCTGTCATCCAACAATACAGGATCTTCCCTATCATGCAATAGGAATTTACTTTTTTTTGTAGTTAATGTTTGTTGTTTTTAAAATTTTTATGGCTTGGTTATACTTATCATATCAAACTCGAATTCAGATTCTCTCAATGAAGTGGAGGTACATCTACCAACCTGTCAAGAGAAAAACCCTTTGATATGAACAAAGACAATGTTAGGCAAATATACCATATTCAAACAACCATTCATCCAACAATCCACGATCTTTCACTATCATGATATATAGCAATATAACTGTTTTTTTTTTTTTTTTTTTGTATACAAGTGTTTTGTTGTTTTTTTTTTTTTTATGGAAAATGTTGTTTCCTGGTTAAACCCCAATAGGAAAACTTGAATATGTGTCCCTTTATTGAAGAGGCATGTACCTCTTGTCAACCTGTGAAGATGTGTTTTGGTATAGAATTGTAATTAATTAGGTGAAAATTGTGTGAAAATTGCATGAAAATATTCATTTGCCTATTATGTCCAGACATGCAATATGATTGATGATCAGATTGAGCTGATGCAATACAAGTTGAGGATGGTCAATAAGGGCTTGGCTTTTGGTGGAAAGATGTCTAAGCAAGGGAGATCTCGGGGAAAGAAGATTCATATTTCGGTTGATCAAGAAAAGTCTAGGTATACAGGATCTCGCTTCATTCATCATAAATTCTAAACAAATGCGCAGTCTTATATGTACAAATATGTGTCTATATACTGATATACATACAGTGCTAATATGTTAAATTCGAAAACAGGTTGATGGGAAACTTAGCCTGGGCTTACATGCATAATGGCAATTACAAAGATGCTGAAGAATATTACAGGTATATAAATTTTCCAGTCTTTGTATGGTAGATGCATTTAACCTGTTAAGATATATTCTGTTGCATGTATGTTGTCAGAATTACAGTAAAAGATAGGTTTTTACTGATTCAAAATCTATTCATTATAAACATAGTTTTCAACATAGACTATTTTCCAAAGTTCTGGGTTAGCTTTCAGCATATCCTATTCCTATCTGAGGCAATCCCAATTTCCCTTCAAATATCATTCCTAACTAACTCTACCTAGACCTTTCTGTATCAAACCAAAGACAAATAAGCACTGTGAGATTTCTATTTGAAAAAAAAAGGGCCCACTGGAATTCTTAGCCCTTATCAGCATCAAGTACAACATTTACATTGGTAGTTGTCATATAGAAGGAGTGGATCTATGTCTTTAAGTTTCTTAGTGCAATAAATATGACCATAATCACCCACAAATCTCTTACTCTCTTTGCTTATGTTTTCTTGAAAATTAGAAATAGAGGGAGTGATCTAGACTATCCAGTTTCATTTTTGTTTTTGGGGAAAGCTTGCAAGACTTTGATATATTTTCCCAGGATCCCTGATATGAGCTTCTCCTCATTTTTTTGAATGCAGGAAATCATTATCAATGGAATCAGATCCCAACAAGCAATGCAATCTTGCAATTTGCTTGTTGCTGGCGGGAAAGGTTACGGAAGCTAAGTCCCTTCTTCAGGAAATTAGGCCTTCGAACATTTACAAAACAGAATCATTTGCAAAATCCTTTAAGCGTGCTTCAAGAATACTGGCAGAGTTTGAATCATGATCTGTTTCAGCCTCGGCTAAGGTGAGACAAGGAGAAGAAGATCAAGAAATCCAAAGTTTCCCGACATGAAATGGAAAATCTTCTATTGCTGCAAATATGAATCTTGTTCTGGCATTGTAAACTGTAAACTGAGAAGGAATCACTCTGATAGTAAACAGAAGGACAGTCAAATTTCTAAAGGATGATGAATACAAGAAGGAAATTTGCGCAACAAGTTTAATGAGGTATAAGATTTTTAACATGTGCACCTTTATTAGGTGAACTGTTTTTAAGGTCAGTCATTGTTAGATACAGCCAGGTTTCCAGGGAGTGGTGTGTTTGCTGCAAAAAACATGGAAATTTGAACACAACACCTCAACATGGGCATGCACCAATTACATTGATCTGACGAGTAGAAGCATGTTTGACACAGATGACCTCAATAGGGCCCCAATGTGATTATGCATGTTTGACTTTGACCCAATGCTACTTAAGAGACAAACTGTTGCTAGAGATAGGAAAGGTTTCTTACATCCACGATCCTTTCTGAGACCTGTACAGGCTATGGAACTGAACTTTCAATTGGCGTGGATGGTAAAGAATATGCTTTTTTTACTGATAAAGATGAGAAGGCCCTAGTAAGAGAAAATGCTCTTCAACCTCTGATGATGATGCCTGCTGATTGAGTAGTACTGTTTTTTCACCTTCAGATGTTACAGTTTTAGCCTTAAAACTCCTTTGTGGAAGCATATTTCTTATAGATGCTTTTGGCTTTCGTTGAACCAGGCCTTGGTGGCAAGCCTGCTCTTGTGGAACTAGGTGCCGGAGCTGAAGGAACTAGTTAACCATGTAGAAGTTGGCAATGGGTTCTCCAATAACTTGTCAGGTATTTGTAGTGAGGAG
>CM060848.1:4554092-4812360 GCA_030737835.1 Acorus gramineus
TTATTATATTATAATTATGTCATGATTCAAATCTGATTGATCTAACAGTTGAACTAATGACCCTTGACTCATTCATTTTTTTTTGTTTATTGAACGGTTCGATTTTTAAAACATTACCATTATGTCACAGGTTGACATCATATAGTCAAACTGATCCTAGAGACCTAAGGCCCTCTCTATGGCCCAATCGACTTGTAACATAATGGACACACCACAAGAGATATCCAAATACTACATCATGTGTATGTCCTTCATGATACTGAACAATGCATCATCTTTTGAAGATATTATTTAATTGAAAATGATATAACACGCGAATACATTGTTCAAAACACAAAGTCGAATAGGCCGTAGAGAGGACCTTAGGTCTCTGTAAGTAGTTCAACTCTGTGTTATCGACCTGTGAAATAATGAACGACTTCACAAAGTCGAATGGGCTATAAAGAGGGTCTTAGATCTCTGTGATCAGTTCAACTCTGTGATGTTGACCTGTCACATAATGAACGAATTCACAAAGTCGAATGGATCGGTGTGGGGTCATTCTTTAAAAAAACCACATTTTGATTTTTTTAGTAGGGTGAGGTGAATAACTATGTGGGTGGAAATATCGGTGCCCTTTAAAATATTGGGTTGAATTTTAAGGTTGTGTTTAGATATGAGATTGAAATGCTAAGATTCTTAGAAGCATGTATTTTAAACTCTGGCTTTTTAAAAACATTGTTTTATTAGATTTACAATCACAAGATTTTTTTATTTAAAAAAGTATAATGAGTTTGGATCTGAGTTTGAGAATTTTTAACTTTTCAAACGCATAATTTACTTAAACTCATATCCAAATAGACCCTAATAAGTCTCTATTTGGATAAAGAATTAAGTTGTTATGAGGTTTATGACTATTCTAATATAGATAAAGAATTTGTGATTTTCTATTTGGTTGTGTTTTTAATTATTTTTGTTGAGAAACGTAATAATAAAATTTTTGTTATTTGATTAACCATAGATAAAATGTGAATAAGGTGTGAATAAAGATTTATTAAAAGTGAAAAATGATTTGATCTAATGGGCCCCTTGATTTCTATGAGGTCATGACAATTAATCTGACTGTGGGGCTCACATATTCAAATAGATTGAATAATCTTGAATAACTTAATTCCAGAGGTAGCATGTTCTAGGGGTACCAAGTAAATGAATTCTAAGGGGGAAAAAAGCGGGTTCCTCTAATTGTACACCTCATATTCAGGTGCACACCCCTATTTTTGCACACCTAAAAAAAATTATTATATTCTTTAAGCGCCCCTTGTATTTAAATGAGGTGTTAGGTTTATAGTGCACACCCACCCAATGAAAACCATTTCAAAACATCAAACCCTAGCTAAAACTATCATCTCCCCTCTCACCGTCAACACTCATCCGTCCGACACTCTCAATCACTATCGTTAATCGAGCCATCTGGTGGTCTCTCTAACCATCGACCATCATGTCGTCCCATGCTCTCCCTCCGTCGACATCTCCTCTCAATCAATCATCTCTTTTGAGACCTCACAACATCGTATCGTCCCATGCTCTTTCTTCATGGATTGATCTCATATTTTCATTGATAGGATTACATATTCTATTTTCATTTGAACTTGAATAATATTGTGAGTTATATGTTAATGGTTCTTTTTTTTTTGGTTTTCATTATCGTTTAGGGTTTAATTCATGTTTAGTATTCACATCTAGGATTATATTCATATGAGAATGATTGATTTTGTTTAAAGTATAAAATAGTCCAATCTTTTACAAAGTGTTTTTTTTTTTTTTTTGTCTAAGGGGGTGTTTGGTTCATTGGTTATTCAGTACTTATAATCCTTAAGGCGGTTGTTCAGTACTTATTTAACATTTATTTTGTTTGGTTGATACCCCAATGAACGCTTAAAAAAACCCTCGTTCAGCCCAAAATACCCTGAAATTTTCATCTTTCTATTGGTCACTTATTATTTCGCACACGTCAATCGTGAATTCACCGCCTACATGAAAAGACCAAAATGCCCCTGCTAATATCCCACATTCACGAAGGTATAAAACCCCCCTTTCGACCGTCTCTCTCCTCACCCCTAAACACTTTGCACCGTTGTCGATAAACATCGAAACCCTAGACGTATCTTCTCCAGCAATATCACCAAAAAAACCATGTTCGAGAGTTACAAATCCTCTGCGGATCGTCTCCTTCATCGTCTCTCCGTCGCGAGACCCGGCCCCCATCACCGTCGCGAGACCCGTCCCCCATCACCGTCTCCTCCTCATCTTCTCTCCTTCATCGTCTCACCATTGCAAGACCCGACACCCATCGCCATCGCGAGACCCGACCCCGATCACCATCTCCTCTTCATCGTCTCTCCATCGTGAGACCCGGCTCCCATTACTGTCTCCTCTTCGGATCTCCTCTGCGGCCAACGACCGAGATGACCCCCAAATCCTTGGGAAGATTGGTGGGTGATTACGTGTGTGGAAAGCTATCCGTGAATATTGAATAGTCCCCTTCTCATTCATTCATTCATCAATGTTATTTGTGTTTTAAATGCTCAAAACTGCTCTATTGAATATTGAATAATCCCCTTCCCAATTCCCATTCATTCATTCATCAATGCTAGACGTATCTTCTTCACAATGATATCTCATATTCATAATTATAGATTAATCTAGGCTTCTATGTGGCATTTTATTGTTCACTCTCTAAAGTAGGACATATATTTCATGAAACAAATCCATATTTTTTTAATAGTTTAAAATTAAGCACGTTTTTAAATATTCAACCAAACATCAAAATAACATTCAGTACTTATAAAATGGACCGAAATACCCTCTTAATAAGCACATATGTTAAGTAGTCAACCAAACACACTTATCTAAATAACTGCATAATATTTTTCGCTGAACCAAACACTTTTTTTTCTGCACTCCTTAAAGATTATCAGCATAACCTCTTTCTGCACTTATTAATCAGTACTTAAAATCCGCATTCCGCCGCGCCAAACGCCCCCTAAGTGATCTCATAAGCTCTTTTTTTTTTCCTGAAGTTATACAATGTACTAATCTTTTGTATGTTTTGATTCATGTTTAGGAATCATGGTTAGAGTTTGTATAATTTTAGAATGATTTAACTAACTATGAGTTATTCATACAATACAAAATTTCATAATTTTTTTTCCTTCATTTGTGTGTGTTTTAATCTTTAATTTATTGAAAATGATGTAGTATGGCTTCTGTTAAATTATATGTGTTATGTCATAGTGTATTACATGTGTAATCTTATTTGTACTTATATATAAAGGGGTTAAACTAGCCCTGTCAACGGGTCGCGGATCGACCCGGACCCGACCAAGACCCGACCCGATAAAAGGCGTAAAATACCTGACCCGAAAAACCCGAGACCCGATATGGACCCAACCCGAAGGACCCGATCATCCAAACGAGAAGGGTCCAGATCTATCCCGACCCGATCCCATGGACCCGTTGAACCTGATATTATTTTAGGTCATAGCTAGGAATCCTAATAATAAATAATAACCCTTTCCCTTTTATTATGTTTTATGACCCAACCCAAATATCCATGTCTAAGCCCACTAAATCATTAACCCTACTCAAGCCCACTAAATCATTACCCTAACAAATATACCCCTCTGACCCTCTATATCTCTCATTTCCCCTCTATCATTCGATTAAATCAGGCCTATTAAATCAAGTTACTCACTAACAATATACCAATTAAATCTAAGCCATTGATTCTATAGGATTAATTCTAGGCTATCAATTCATTTTGTAACCCTAATCTATCTTTTCCCTTTCTTTTTCAATCTTTGCTGCCACCCCCTCATTCATTCTCTTTTCTTTGACCTCTCTCATCCCCACATTTTCCACCTCCACCGTAGACAACCAAGGATTGAAAAAGAAAGAAGCAAAGGAAGTCGGGGAAAAAAACTCATTTGCGGCGGCTGACAATGGCGACGCATCCAACGTTAATGGTTCTTTCTCTTCATCTCCTCATCTTCTCCATTTTACCCGGCGTGATCTCCGACCTTGCATCATCGGCCAGGTTCTGGCCGACGTCCTTGGCAACCTGACCAAACTTCGAACCATCAGCCTTCGCTTCAAAACCCATAACAACAAAGACCCAAAGAAGATGTTATGCTTGTGTCATTTGGAGTCATATTTTTCAATTGGAGTCACTGGAATTTTTGCTTTTAGCTATCTGCGAGAGTTAGGGTGCTCTGATTGAAAATCTGACTGCATAATTGTTCTCCTAGTACTGGCATTGGCCTACCTATAAATTTTCATTGCATTCTGTCGTCTTTTAGAAGTTATGCAGTTACTATTGGTATTCGGATTTAATTTTGTTAATGCCTAAGATGAAGTAGTTTAATTATGATTTTATCATGAGATGTTCAGTTTTGAATTAGCTTTCATACAAAAGTGGAATTAGATCAACTGTATTCATGTAGCAAAAGTTATGAGTATTTTTTCAATTATACCCTGGGGATGAGAAAATCCTGGCAGCAGCCCTGTTCGATGTTTAGCTCATATTTTGGAATAGCTGGAGGGGTTATTTGATTTGAGCATAAACATGAAAGTTGTAGATAATCTTCTTGGCTTTTGAAAGGATTTTGAATTGTGCAATTCGGAGCTATATTGTGAAAGTTATGACTGTTCTAGTGAAGTCTGTCCAGAATTTCTGGTCAGTGACGATTTGGTCCTTTGAACCCCACTTTTGACTATTTAATGCCCCCCAAATGTCCCTCACTCCCTCTTCTCTCTCGTTGGAGCTCCCTCTCTCACCATTTCAGCAACAACAAAAAGGGCGTTAAAGAAGAAAAAAAAAGGTGAAAAGGAAGTTAAGGTAAGAGTGATTGTCTTTGTAGGCTTTGATTGTTGGTCTCTCTCTCTCCCTCTTTCAAACTTCCCCTCTCACTCTTCCTCTCTATGGGTTTAGCCATCCTGGAAGATTGATATTTAGAGATGGAAGTGATGGGAGAAGGTGTAGGTGTGTGTATGCTTGTGAGCCTCATATCCTCTTCTCCTCTCTATAGGTGATCTCTCTGTTCCTTTTCTGTTGTGGTTATTGTTGTTGGATTTTATGGAGTTGGGTGCTATTTTTGGTTGTTTGTTGATACATGTATGATGTGAGTATGTGTGGGTGCTGTTGGGGGAGTATTATTATATGTAATTGCTGCACATGAGGTGTTTGTGTTTATGCATGGATGGTGGTGGCTATGTGTTGTAAGTAAGGCAGATTTCTGTTTCCATAAGATCATTGTGGAACAAGTATTTAGAGTCATATTCTAAGGATTATGACTTCATATGATATGATCATCTATATGTCTAGATGTTATATATGAAATTTGGTGTCAATATGATATACGTGTTGTAAGTTATGACCTGTTTTGTATGTACTGTCCAGATTCGTGTAGGAATTGACCAGTGTCTGAAAATATTTTATTTTGGACATTTAGAAATTCAATTATGATGTCTTCATAGATTATGATCCCAACATGTCAGTGAACGTGTATGATTTATTTCATAATTTTTGGATGTGTATTTGGTGCTGTGGAGATCAAATTGTAGGGCTGGTTGCAGTAGATTTACGAGTTTTGATTGATTGTGTGTCAAGGAGTTGTTATGCATGTTGTGGAAACTATCAAGAGTTAGGTAGTCTTGTTTGAGTACTCACCCCTTTTGATGCCCTTGCCTTGCAGATCTTGTTGGTTGGATGCGCGACATCCCGGGTATCGGTGAGTGGTTCGATCCAACCCTTCGAGAAGCGTTGGATGCACGTAGTCGTGCGTCGCGCATCCATTGGGCACCCTAACTATACTACTTATTTAGATAAGTAGTGTGATCATGTCTGACTCATAATATGCTAGCTATTTGCATGCTAGGTTATTATAGCTTGTATATTGCGTAGAACCCTCTTATTCTACCTTATACTGGCCTATGTATAGTATTTATGTGTGAATGATCATGGTTGCATGTATCTTGTGTGTTTATATGGGCGTATAGAATATGACATGACTTAGGTAATCCCTTCTAGTAATACTACCCTATTATTAGTAATATCCAGCATGATTATTTCTGAGTTAATAAACAAACATATGCCTAATATTCCCTTGCAATAAGACTTGAGGGCGTGGTGTAGTTGTTGCACCTATGACCAACTTATAGAGATGATGAGCTCTCTCTCGCCCTCTCTCTTTGTGCGAACTGAGTAAGTAGATGTGGTTCCTACTTGACTCAGGTTCGTTTGGGAATATTGGCATGCACCTGTTAATGCGCGAGATTGCGCTTGACCCTTCCCTTTTAAGTTGGTGATATCCAACGCATGTTAGGGTATACTTGTATGCTTGTATGACTAATGACCTTGTATGCATGTTTAATTAGGCCATACCATGTATGCATGATATGTTGTTTATGCTTTTATCCATGTTAGGGAGTACCCCCATGATTAATTATTATGTTATCGTGCATGTGGTTTATGTACATAACTACAGTAGAATTTTCCTATTATATTATGCGCATGTTATACTAATTGTGTCTACCCGTGCTAGGCGTGGGTATGACCCTTAGTTGGGTTGTACCTTATTAGTTAGAGCGCTAGCGATGTAATCGCTCTTGCATCGGTGTGATGCACTCATATGGAATTCAGGAGAATTCATTATTGAATCAGTTTTGTTAAACCGGTGGCTATGGCATTAAGTTAGGCCTACCCATGCCAGGCTCGTGTATGAACCGCCTGTTGGGTTATATGCCTTTGGCTTATTTCTGCGCGAGAGCAGAGGTAACTCCTCATGTGCGAGCGACGCATCTGTGTGGGAGTTCAAGAGTATTCGATATCATTGGTATGTGATTACCGAGAGTAGTTGACTTTTCCATTGGGTTCGCTTTACGAACATGGAGTATTTCCTCCCAATATCGTCCGTGTTGAAGCGGCCCAGGTTGTAGCTGTCCTGATAGAGGGCCCCCACTTGCAGGTACTATCGATGCATGCGACAAGATGTACTGATCATGGGAGAATACCAGGTAGAGGCTACCCGGGAGAGGGCTAACGAATGATATTGCTAGCGTGGAATTGTTCTCCTCTTCGTCGGATCCGTGTTGATGCTGCCCGGTGTTATAGCTGTCCTGATAGAGGGCCCCACCTGTAGGTACTATCGATGCATGCGGCAAGATGTATTGATCATTGGAGTATACCAGGTAGAGGCTACCCGGGAGAGGGTTACCGGATGACGAATGGTGTACAGCAAACGGATTTATCCCAAAAGTCCCTAGAGTCACCCCTCCGTGGACTAGGGTGACGATGAGTTGAAGTCACGCCGTCACATGACTCTTATACCCGTCGAGTATACTCTGGGTATGTTATGCCTAACGCTTGAGGTATCGTAGTGTATCTCTACCTCATAGCGGAAGGACTTGTTGTACTATGTTATGTTTAACGCTTGAGGTATCGTAGTGTATCTCTACCTCGTAGTTGTTAGACTCGTTGTATCTTGTTATCAGTAAACACTATGTGTTATGGTTAACAGTTGTTCCTCCCCGAGTGTCCCAAGAGCCTCCCTCCGGAAGTGAGGGTGAGGGTGAGGTTGGTCACGCCGTCGCGTGACCTTTATTCTTTGGATTTCTACCCATGTTGTTCCTCAAAAGGAATTTGCTTTAGTATTGAACTGTTGTAATGGTGTTTGATTTTCAGCCACTCACTAAGCTTGTAACTCACCCCTGGCCTACTATTTCTTTTATAGGGGCGGTGTTGGGCGTGGAGCTGGAGCTTCCTTGTGGCGTGGTCTTATGTGCCTGGAGCATTCCGTTCAGTGGTTGGCGAGTGCGAGGATGTCAGCAGTCCTAGAGTCATGTATTTGTTAATTGTGCATGTTGCACATGATGTATTTTATTTGGATTAGACTTGGCTCTCACAAGACAGTGATTGTGTATTCGAATCTGTAATAATATTTTGATATACAGACTTATTGATATTTTTATGCTTTCGCTTTTCAGTTAGCTATCACTTATCTTTGCTTTGCCACCTTGTCTGTCCTTGTTAAGTCTTCGTTGACCTCAGGTATTGATAGCTGATATTATATATATTGTCACGTCTCGGGGATGGCCACCCTGAGGCGTGACAGAAGAAGAGAAAGAACTTCGTTGCTTCTTGGGTCGACCCACAATTCGTTGGGTCCGCTGGGTCCCATCCAGGACCTGGGTCCGGGTCCACCCCGACCCGACCTGGACCTGACCCGTTGATAGGCCTAGACTAAACCTGAAGTGTAATACAAGGATTCCATTATTCCATTATCTGATTGTAACATGGTATTAGAGCCACTACCTTAAAAACCCTAATTTTTTTTTGGAATCCTTCATCGCTGCCGTCGTCGTCGCCGTCAACGTTGCCGTCATCATCGCTGTCGTCGTCTTGCCCCTGCCGCTACGTGTGTTGCCCCTACGGCTAACACACGTTGTCCTGCCGTTGCTTGCGCAGCCCTGCCCTGACGCATGCCCAACAGCCCAGCCCTGCTACGCCCTGCCCTACCGCGTGCTCTGCCTTGCCGTGCGCCCTGCCTTGCTGCACCCTGCCGAGCACCCTGTCGTGCCCCTACCGCTGCGTGCGTCCTACCTTGATTTCCCTGGATCTGTTGCGTTAAAAAAATCCGCCCTTCCACCGCTGCGTTGATCCTGCCCAGATTTCCCGAGATCTGCTGGGCCAGCTCGTCCAGCCTGTTCGCACGACTGGCCCGTCCCGGATCCACTCGCGCACTCGTCCGCGCCAGGCCCAGCACTCGTCCGCGCACGACAAGCCCGACTCAGCACCCGCCGCGCGCCGTCCTTGCCTGTCGCGCGCGGCTCCTTCTCTCCAAGCGCTGCCCCTACCTGCAGCGAGCCGCCCCTGCCCGCCGCGCACCTGCCTGCCTTGCGCTGCCCCTGCCAGTCAACCGCGCACCTGCCCAACGCTGTGTTGGCCCTGCCGCGCGCGCCCCTGCCCGAGCGTCCGTGTACCAGAGACGCACCGCGTGCTGTCAGTGCACGCTTCTAGTGCCCGACGCATAACTGCGTCCGCGTATCTCGAAAATGCATCCAGGAATCTCGGCACAGCATGCGTGCCAGCTGGCAGACACCCGCACGCGCAAAATCGCGCAATCCAGTGAATCTCAGCGCGCTATCCCCGAAACTTCGTGTGTGCGCTCCCAGTGCCCGACGCGTAAACGAGTCTGAAAATCTCAGACCCGCGTGCTCGCCAGCTCCTGGACACCCCTACTCCAGCTGTCAGCGCATCTCGCTAGCGCGTCCGAGAAACCAGTCCCGGATCTCCCGGATAGTTGTCCCTGATCTCCCAGGCACCTGTCCCGTATCTCCCAGACACCTGTTCCGAGCCTGCGCCTTGACAGCCCTCTGCCTGCACCTGCACCTAGGCACCGGTTGTTATCCGCCGCCGCTGGCCGTCGTCCTCCAGCATCACCCTCCAGTACCTCCTGCCACCCTTCGCCGCCTCCGGCGACTCTCTGGCCGCCCGCCGCCGCCTCTGGCGATCCTCTTGTCGCCCTTCACCACCTCCGGCAATCCTCCATCCACCCTCCGCTGCATCGGCCTCCCTCCAGTGGCACTCTACCACCTCCAGCAGTCCTTCAGCCGCCCTCCGCCGCCTCCGGCAGCCCTTAGCCACCTCCGGTTGCCGCTTCGGGATCTCAAAACACCAAATCGGCCATCATCTCCTATCCGAAAGTCCAATTAAGTTTTTCCAGGGATCTGTTTCAATCGATTTTTTGTCCCCGACATCATCGTTTGGTTAAAAAAAAAATGTCTGCTATCAGTCCTCCTTAGACACGCCACTATTCTATGGTGTCTCGTCAGTCCACTTCATCGTTTATCTATGATGGCATCCTAGGGGCCGCTCCTACTACGAAGCACCATAGACCGAAAAGACAAGGACATCATCTTAATCCTGTTGGCGCTACGACTGCTACTTCGATTGACCAGATCAGTAAACGCATAGACCACCTGATTTTGCAGCAGTCACTTCCTGGTTTTTCTACTCCCTTCTCCTTGTCTTCTACCACGGGTACTCTTGCTTATTGGATATTTGATTCGGGTGCCTCACATCACATGACGCCTGATAGTTCTGTCCTCACTGCATGCTCACCTGCACCCCCACACTTACCTTCAATTCATGCTGCTAATGGCTCTCCTTTAGCCATCACGTAGTGTGGATCGATCACTAACACATCTCATCCCACTGGCCGCCTTTTATTACCATTTGTTTTGTATGCTCGTGACCTTTGCATGAACCTTGTGTCTATTAGTCGATTGTGTGATTCTGGATTCACCGTTATCTTTACCTCTTTTGGGTGTTTTGTACAGGATCCACACTGACCGCCTTTCATTACCATTTGTTTTGCATGCTCCTGACCTTTGCATGAACCTTGTGTCTATTAGTCGATTGTGTGATTTTGGATTCACCATTACCTTACCTCCTCTGGGTGTTTAGGGCAAAGGATTGGTGTTGAAGGGCAAAGGATTGGTGTTGGTTGTCGGATTGGCGGACTGTATTATGTGGAGTATCTTCATCTTCTTGTACTTGATCCCTCAGTTTTCTGTGGCACTGTCACCTTTGATACTTATTTGTGGCATAAAAGGTTAGGTCATGTTTCTGAGTCTCGTTTTAAAGACCTTATTCAGTCTGGTGATTTGGGTCGTGTTTCATTTTCTCCTCTTTCTGTATGTGAGGGCTGTAAACTAGCCAAACACGTTGCTACTCCATTTCATTCTAGTAATTATTAGTCCTCTAGTCCATTTGAGCTAGTTCATTATGATATTTGGGGTCCTTCTCATATCACGTCAAAGAGTGATTTTTCGTATTATATCAGTTTTATTGATGACTATTCTCGCTTTACCTGGATTTATTTATTTCGTCATCGATCTGAGGTCCCAAAGATATATGAGGTCTTTACCACTATGATTCACACCCAGTTTCACACTCGTATCAAAACCTTTCGGTCTGATTGTGCTTGAGAATATATCTCTTCCACAATGCGTTCTCTTCTTCAATCTCATGACACTCTCTTCCAACAATCTTGCCCTTATACTCATGAACAGAATAGTGTTGCTGAAAGAAAACATCACCATATTCTTGAGACCGCTCGTTCTCTCTTACTTTCTTCTTCAGTCCCCAGCACATTCTGGGTCGAGGCTGCTCTTCTATATGTTTATCTTATCAATATCACTCCCTCTTCTATCCTCTCTGGTATGACTCGCATGAGCGTATTTACTCTTCCAAACTTGATTATAGCAGACTTCGCACTTTTGGATGTACTTGTTTCGTGCTTCTCCCTCCTCATCAACACACCAAGTTGGTGGCTTGATAAGTCAAGTGTGTATTCTTGGGGATTAGTTTTGCACACAAGAGATATCGCTGCTATGAACCTATTGGAGATCATTTTTGGATCGCTCTTTATGTGTCATTTGTCGAGGACGTTCCCTATTTTTCTTCTACACCCACTGCCTCTCCTCCTCTTGTGCCTTCTCCTGATCAAGTCTCTCCTATTGAGTCTCTGCCTCTTGCCGGGCCGTCTGTTGTGCTTGAGCCAGCTCCTAGTTCTGCTCGCTTTGAGTCTCCTCTTGACACTCCTACTGCTAATTCCTCTGGCTCTTCATCTCCTCTTGGACCTCCTACATCCACCTCCCATAGTCCTCCAATTTCTCCTCTTTTTGTGTCTCCTCTACCTTCTCCTGTTGATGACTTCCCTGATGCTCCGTCTTCCATGGCTGACGCACCTCCCTCTGATGTGGATCCTTTTCCCTTGACTCGCTACCCTCAGCGTGAACGTCATCCTTCTGCCTGCTTCAGTTTTGACTCTAGACCACCTGACTGATTTGGCTTTGCATCCGTGAGTACTTATTCTCCACAGTTCCAAGCTTATCTCACCACTATCCATGCTCATCGTGAACCCCAATCCTATCGAGAGACAGTCGAGTACCCTGAGTGACAGTAGGCCATGGCTGAGGAGTTTCAGGTATTTGAGTAGACACAGACCTGGGATGTTGTTCCCCTTCCAGATGGCGTTACACCTATCAGCTGTAAATGGATCTTCAAAATCAAGCATCGCCCTGATGGATCCATTGAACGACATAAGGCTCGTCTTGTTGCCAGAGGTTTCACACAGGAGTATGGTATTGACTATGAGGAGACCTTCGCTCCCGTTGCTCAGAAAACTACTGTTCGCACCCTTCTTGTTGTTGCTGTTGTTCGTCGCTGGCCTCTTTTTTAGATGGACGTAAAGAATGCTTTTCTTCACGGTGATTTACCTGAGGTTGTTTATATGCAACCACCTCCAGGTCTCAGCACTCCTCCTCAGCATGTTTGTCGTCTTCGACAGGCTATTTATGGTCTCAAACAGGCTCCTCGAGCCTGGTTTGAGCGTTTTTGCAGCGTTATTCTTGCAGCTGGTTTAGTTGAGAGCCACTAGGATCACTCTATGTTTGTGCGATCCTCATCGTAGGGCTAGGTTATTCTTCTTCTATACGTTGACGACATGACTATCACTGACGATGACTCCGCGGGTATTACTCTGGTCAAGAACCACCTCAGTCGACAGTTTCAAATGAAAGATCGGTACTCTTCACTACTTCCTTGGTCTCGAGATTGCACAGAGTGATTGTGGGATTCTACTTTCTCAACAGAAGTAAACAGCTGACATTTTAGAGCGTTCTGCCCTCTCCGATACCCGCAGTGCAGATACTCCTCTTGATTTTCATGTGAAGCTTCGTCTTACAGATAGTGAACTTCTCCTAGATCCTACTCAATACAAACAGATTGTTGGTCGGCTTGTGTATCTCTGCATCACCAGACCTGACATTGCTCATGCTGTTAGAATTGTTAGTCAGTTTGTTTCGGCCCCTCGATCAGTGCATTATGGTGTTCTTATGCGTATTGTCAGATATTTACGTGGTACTATCACTTGATCGCTGCATCTGCCATCCTCTTTGACTCTAGTTCTTAGAGCTTACACTGATGCTGATTGGGCTGGAGATCCGACCACTAGACGCTCTCCTACTGGGTTCTGTATATTTCTTGAAGATTCCACCATCTCTTGGCGTAGCAAGAAACAGGAAGTCGTTTCCCTGTCCAGCACTGAGGTCGAGTATCGTGCCATGGCTATTACCACCAAGGAGATTGTTCATCTTAGACGTCTCTTGGTGGACTTGGGAGTTACTATAACTGGTCTTACTCCTCTTTATTGTGATAACCGGTCTGCTATTCAGATAGCCAGCAATCCGGTCTTTCATGAAAGGACCAAACACATTGAGATTGACTGTCACTTCATTCGTCAGCACTTCCTTGCAGAGACAGTATCGCTTCCGCATATTTCCTCCGCAAAGCAGCTTGATGATTTCTTTACGAAGTCACATCCATTTCCTCGATTTCAGTTTCTCATTCGCAAACTCACCTTGTATGATACACCATGAGTTTGAGAGGGGCTGTTAAATTATATGTGTTATGTCATAGTGTATTACATGTGTAATCCTATCTGTACTTGTATATAAAGGGATTAAACCCTAAGTGCAATACAGTGATTCCATTATTCCATTCTCATATTGTAACAGATTCAAAAAAAATGTTTTTGACCGACAACCTCTAACATGAAGAATCGATCAAAAGTTGTAGCCACAAGAGGAAGAGCAAAAAGAAGAAGTTATGTTTTTTGTATAACATTTTGAAGGCAATAAGATTTGGCGCTTCATTCTTAATATGTTTAATATGTTTGAATGTTTATTAGTTCAGTGATAGAATATTTCAAAGTTTTGAGTGTACAATGTTTAAATGTTTGAACAACCCAGAAAATTGAAGAATGGGCTCTTACAACTAGTAATGACAGTACTAGTGTCGAGATATACCACATTCATCGACAATCATTGTCCCAAAAAATTAAATGAATATTGACAACCGCGACGACACTAGAATTGTCAAAATAATTTCACTTTATCGATAGTTATTATGTCGATACACATAGAAAAAAATGTTTGAAGGTGTTGGTTGATGCATCGACCAACCTTGTGTTGAGGCAATGGCGGCTCCAGGAATTTTTATAGATTGAGTCATTTAAAAAAATAAATTCTCTTTCAAAATTTACCCATTGAACAAATGACAAAATCTGTAAAATAAAATTTTTATAAACATAAATACATTAAAAAATTAAGGGTAAAATGCATTTGGACCCCTTGAAGTTTTTAAAACCCACAGAAACACCCCCTAAAGTTCAAAAACATGCACTTATACCCCCTATCGTTAGATTTTTCATTAAGATAAGACAAAAATACTTTAAAATTACTATTTTAACCCCTTAATTAAATTTGTAAATACCCAACAAAAAGCCAAATTAACTTTGAATATGCACTATAAATATTAATTGCTACAATAATAAAATCTTCGAATACATTTGGATCAATTTATTGTGAGAAATAACTCACACAACAGTTAATTAAAATGTGAAAATACGATAATCATTTAATTAAAATTGGTAAAATCGTACTTTTGTTCTATTTTAACGAAAAATCTAATGGTAGTGGGTGTAAGTGCATGTTTTAAAACTTTAGGGGATGCTTTTGCAGGTTTCAAAAACTTTAGGGTCCAAACGCAATTTATCCAAAAATTAAACAACTAATCAACAAAAGAGCCAAACCAAATCCATGATTATCCAAATAGACGGGTGAAGCCAGGCAGGTGAAGGAAAGAGGGTGTAATATTAAGAGGTTTTGTTTATTATTCATACACGATAGTACAATGATGAAATTTTTTTTATATTAACATATAAAAATGGTAAAGAAAGTTAAAAAATAAAAATAAAAATAAATCAAACTCAAATCTATTACATACTCGAAGCAGTGTAGGAACTAGGAAGAGGTTTGTTTAAAACAATTAGTTTGATGGACCCCACCAGGCCACCACAACATATATGTCTCCGTGTATCACCAACTCACCCCAGCCAGTCACTTTTTTTTTTTTTTGGATTTATGTAGGGGGTAACGTTTAATTTTTTTGGGTTTTTACAAAGGTAATATTTAATTTTTTCCAAAATTTGGATGGGGCCCATTGACCCTATAGCTAAACAAATGGAGCCGCCCTTGTGTCGAGGTATTCAATATTCTATTCCACTCGACATCGTCTACATCGACCAGAGTTCAAAACCTCCGTTTTCACTAACTGTCTATTTCGACATCAGAATAGTCGGATAAAATACATTCGCTCAACACTTCATATGTCAAACATGTGACAGAAATGTTAGTTTCAATTTTGTGTCACCATCGATAGATTTGATGTCGAAAGAGTATGTCAACATCGACGGTATATATATTAAACTGTTTAAATAAGGGGGTGCACACCATACCTGATTATAAATGGCTGTTGTCAAGCTATATCCATTTATTTGTAGAGGGGTGCAATTAGAGGCCTCGAAAACCAAAAGACTTAAAAACCCTTGTTAATTCATGAAACCTACAAACGCAATTCCCATTGGGCGCGTCTATCCCCACCAATCATTTCCCTTAACCCATCAATTGAAAAAAAAAAACAGTGTTTTTTCTGTTCCCACCAATCCGACTAATTCAACCAGACTTGGTCGCCACTTTAAGTTTTGGGCGACCGGATTTGGTCGTTATTTTATGTTTTGGGAGACCTAACTTGGTTGTCATTTCAGGTTTTGGGCGACCAAACTTGGTCAAACAAGGTTTGTGATAAAATTTATAATTTTTTTCTTGGAAACCTAAACCCATGACGTGTATCCTCCTTGGATCCTTCATACCACTCCAAGTTTGAGTTGTAATATAAGGAAAATCAATCATTATTCTTAAATGTAAAACATAGGAATAATTTTTTTACATAAGTGAGGGACAAATTTTCAAAAGCCAGATATAAAATGTGTTTGGATCAACTGGTAGGTTTTTTTTTTAAACAAAGAATCCGCTTAACCACAAATTTAAACAAAGCTTAAAAATGATATATATTTGTCTAATAAGATATTTTCTATAAAAAATTGAATTAATTGAAAGTATACCTACTTACATTTTTTTTCAGTCCCTTAGCTGTTGTTTGGATAAAAGAATAAACGTATAATATAATGGATTAACCCAAAAATTAATTTGTTTACAAAGAATAGATAGATATAGTGCTGGACCATGTTCGACCAATTTTAGTCGCCCAAAACCTGAAATGGCGATCAAGTTCGATTGACCTGGATTGATGGGAACAGCCAGACACGCCCATTCCCATTCCCACACCACTCATGAAGGGCAAAATCGACCAACTAAAATCCCTTCTTTGGTCTCTCCCGGCACGTGTGTTACACGTGACTCCTTTCAAACGGCCATTTTTTTTATCGTCTCTTTCCCTCCCAAAATGAAACACTGGCTTCTTCTCCTTCAACTCTCTCTCTCTCTCTCTCTCTCTCTCTCTCTGAACGCAGTGAATCCATCAAAATTCGATTTTCTGAAGAACCCATCGCTCCTTTCGTGATGTGGGCATCGCCGAAGCCGAAGCTGATGAAATCGATGACGAAATCGAAGAGGACGCCGGACGGAGCACAGAAGGCCTCGGCCGGGGAGTCCCCGTATGAGCGGGCGAAGAGGGTCCAGGTGACAACAGATTCTTGATTGAATTTGGGGTTCTTGTTCTTCTTCTTTTTTTCAATGTGGGTTCTTGTTCTTTCAAAGGGATTCTTGAATCGGGTTCTTCTTTCTTGTGTTCAAAATGGTGTCTTTTTTTTAGCTTTTCATTGGTTTCTTGAGTGAGGACTTTTATCTAATTATGCTTTTGATGTTTTTTTGGTTTATGTGGTTTCTTTTTTGTCAATACTACAATAATCTTGTAAAGATCTCCTCAAGAAAAAAATTATGTTCTGTTTTAGTATTCTAAAACTGGTTATTGATCATGTTGTAGCCTCACTGTGTTTTATTGAATCTTTGATCTTTCTAGTGGTTTTCATATCTTTGGTGATCATTTGCTCATCTTGGGATCCAGACAGTTGAAGTCAAGACTGAATTCAGTTTTTTTTAACATTTGTCAATTGAAGATCAAAGTAGGCTTCCATCCTATCTTGCTCAACTGTTTTGCTTTGCAAATGTGTTTCATCCATTCCAGATGGTTGATAAAGATTTAAGGAAGGCAGTTTCTCTCTTCTGGGCTGCAATAAACAGCGGTGATCGGGTCGACAGCGCTCTGAAAGATATGACTAGTGTGATGAGACAGTTACATCGACCCATGGAGGCGATCGAAGCGATCAAGTCATTCCGCAATCTGTGCTCCAGCCATGCTCAAGAGTCTCTAGACAACATTCTCCTTGACCTTTACAAGGTAAGCTCTCCCACTTTGTTTAGACACTTCTGACATAGTTAAAACTTAGACAATACAGGGCAACCATTCTGTCATCCAACAATACAGGATCTTCCCTATCATGCAATAGGAATTTACTTTTTTTTGTAGTTAATGTTTGTTGTTTTTAAAAATTTTATGGCTTGGTTATACTTATCATATCAAACTCGAATTCAGATTCTCTCAATGAAGTGGAGGTACATCTACCAACCTGTCAAGAGAAAAACCCTTTGATATGAACAAAGACAATGTTAGGCAAATGTAGCATATTTTAACAGATCTTTCACTATCATGATATATAGCAATATAACTGTTTTTTTTTTTTTTTGTATACAAGTGTTTTGTTGTTTTTTTTTATGGAAAATGTTGTTTCCTGGTTAAACCCCAATAGGAAAACTTGAATATGTGTCCCTTTATTGAAGAGCATGTACCTCTTGTCAACCTGTGAAGATGTGTTTTGGTATAGAATTGTAATTAATTAGGTGAAAATTGTGTGAAAATTGCATGAAAATATTCATTTGCCTATTATGTCCAGACATGCAATATGATTGATGATCAGATTGAGCTGATGCAATACAAGTTGAGGATGGTCAATAAGGGCTTGGCTTTTGGTGGAAAGATGTCTAAGCAAGGGAGATCTCGGGGAAAGAAGATTCATATTTCGGTTGATCAAGAAAAGTCTAGGTATACAGGATCTCGCTTCATTCATCATAAATTCTAAACAAATGTGCAGTCTTATATGTACAAATATGTGTCTATATACTGATATACATACAGTGCTAATATGTTAAATTCGAAAACAGGTTGATGGGAAACTTAGCCTGGGCTTACATGCATAATGGCAATTACAAAGATGCTGAAGAATATTACAGGTATATAAATTTTCCAGTCTTTGTATGGTAGATGCATTTAACCTGTTAAGATATATTCTGTTGCATGTATGTTGTCAGAATTACAGTAAAAGATAGGTTTTTACTGATTCAAAATCTATTCATTATAAACATAGTTTTCAACATAGACTATTTTCCAAAGCTCTGGGTTAGCTTTCAGCATATCCTATTCCTATCTTAGGCAATCCCAATTTCCCTTCAAATATCATTCCTAACTAACTCTACCTAGACCTTTCGGTATCAAACCAAAGACAAATAAGCACTGTGAGATTTCTATTTGAAAAAAAAGGGCCCACTGGAATTCTTAGCCCTTATCAGCATCAAGTACAACATTTACATTGGTAGTTGTCAGATAGAAGGAGTGGATCTATGTCTTTAAGTTTCTTAGTGCAATAAATATGACCATAATCACCCACAAATCTCTTACTCTCTTTGCTTATGTTTTCTTGAAAATTAGAAATAGAGGGAGTGATCTAGACTATCCAGTTTCATTTTTGTTTTTGGGGAAAGCTTGCAAGACTTTGATATATTTTCCCAGGATCCCTGATATGAGCTTCTCCTTATTTTTTTGAATGCAGGAAATCATTATCAATGGAATCAGATCCCAACAAGCAATGCAATCTTGCAATTTGCTTGTTGCTGGCGGGAAAGGTTACGGAAGCTAAGTCCCTTCTTCAGGAAATTAGGCCTTCGAACATTTACAAAACAGAATCATTTGCAAAATCCTTTAAGCGTGCTTCAAGAATACTGGCAGAGTTTGAATCATGATCTGTTTCAGCCTCGGCTAAGGTGGGACAAGGAGAAGAAGATCAAGAAATCCAAAGTTTCCCGACATGAAATGGAAAATCTTCTATTGCTGCAAATATGAATCTTGTTCTGGCATTGTAAACTGTAAACTGAGAAGGAATCACTCTGATAGTAAACAGAAGGACAGTCAAATTTCTAAAGGATGATGAATACAAGAAGGAAATTTGCGCAACAAGTTTAATGAGGTATAAGATTTTTAACATGTGCACCTTTATTAGGTGAACTGTTTTTAAGGTCAGTCATTGTTAGATACAGCCAGGTTTCCAGGGAGTGGTGTGTTTGCTGCAAAAAACATGGAAATTTGAACACAACACCTCAACATGGGCATGCACCAATTACATTGATCTGACGAGTAGAAGCATGTTTGACACAGATGACCTCAATAGGGCCCCAATGTGATTATGCATGTTTGACTTTGACCCAATGCTACTTAAGAGACAAACTGTTGCTAGAGATAGGAAAGGTTTCTTACATCCACGATCCTTTCTGAGACCTGTACAGGCTATGGAACTGAACTTTCAATTGGCGTGGATGGTAAAGAATATGCTTTTTTTACTGATAAAGATGAGAAGGCCCTAGTAAGAGAAAATGCTCTTCAACCTCTGATGATGATGCCTGCTGATTGAGTAGTACTGTTTTTTCACCTTCAGATGTTACAGTTTTAGCCTTAAAACTCCTTTGTGGAAGCATATTTCTTATAGATGCTTTTGGCTTTCGTTGAACCAGGCCTTGGTGGCAAGCCTGCTCTTGTGGAATTAGGTGCCGGAGCTGAAGGAACTAGTTAACCATGTAGAAGTTGGCAATGGGTTCTCCAATAACTTGTCAGGTATTTGTAGTGAGGAGAGGTTGGGCTTTCTTGGTTGTGGGGTTGACGAGGCATCTTCAGTTCTTTTTTCCAATGGCATCTACAAAAATCAGTTAAAACTAAGTACACCATTTTTCCATCACTATAATCCAAAACCTAAATGGCTAAATTGTACAGGAGGCCTTGTTAATTTTAGCGTACAAGCTAATTTTTTTAAAGAATAGCATACAAACAGACATGCAAAATCAATAAGGTGTTCTCATGGTATTGTTGAGACAAGCTACTCCCATTATTAATTAAATAAATGAAACAAAGACAAAATAGTTATCATATTATACTGGCTAAGCTTATACAGGTATTCATTCCACTTACAAGTGTTAACTCATGGCCTTAACTTGAATTCCTAATAATAAACAATAGTCCTCTGAACATACTCCTAAAGCCCAAAATTTACAGCCATCAATGAGCTTCTGATCACCCATCAAAAAGACACTTTTTTTTAATATAAATCAAGAGGATATCATATTGAACAATTAATCACTTTGAGCTTAATCAGTAAAAGCAATAAGCATTCCATGATGGAGCGTTGACATGAATTCTCTTCAGATCTTAAAACAATAGCCCCCAAATTGCAAATTCAACAAAGTTCAACTCTTTTATTTAATGATAAGCGCATACATACCCCAAATGTGTTTTTCATCGATCACTAAATTATCAAAATCAAGCTACCCCAGAAACCCCAAACGAGATGATAAATTATGCAATTGACGCAATAAACTGTATATCTCAACAGATGAGAACCATCTGATCATCGATCCAAAGGAGATGATAAATAATGCAATTTGACGCTAAAACGAACATCAAAATTCCTCCTTTTTATGCGTTTTAAGGAGAAAATGAAGATTTCACTCTCAAAAAAAAGGAGAAAATGAAGATGAACCACTTGTTATCTTAACTTCCCGATACACATTCCATATTTAAAAAAAAAATAAAATGCAATCAACTGATTTAAAACAATCTAATCCAAGCTTCTAACACAGAATCGAATCCTGATGAATCCTAAACAAAACACATCTACTGATCTTCTCAAATTAAAAAAAAAATAAAAAAATCACAAGAGCTGATTGGACTGTATACAAGTACCCGTCGATCAAGGACATACGGAGCTCCCTCCATGGACGGCTGCCGCCATTCAATCCCCTCGCTCTCCGTTGCAGATCAACTGAATTAGTGAATTCACAAAAAAAAAAAAAAAAAAAAATCAATTTTTTAATGTTGCCGATTTGTTTTCGCGGTTTTTTCGAGAACCCTAGATTTTCGGCTCTCTCTCTTCGGAGGGCTCTGCGGGCTCCGATCACCTGTTTCCAGTGGAAACTGGAAACAGAACCCAACAAATAATATATCACCACGTCCTCCCTCAAACGGGACACCTAAAATAATAAAATGTAAAAGTACATTAAAGTCCTTATGTAATAAAACAATTATAAATAAGACCCTTCAATTAAATTAAACATAAAATCATTAGTGGGTTTATAAAATTGTTCCACGGGGAAAAGAAATTTTACAAACTCATTTAACTTTTCAACAATAATGATAATTAGCTATACTCTATCTTCATTAGCCATACTCTATATTCGATTGCACATTTAACTTGTTAAAATATAAAAATAAATTATTATTATTATTATTATAGGTGTTTCTCTGTATATACATTAATCTCCTTCATGAAAAGGAGAGATGTTAGCTAATCAAGTTAACATAAATAACAAAAAGTTGAAGCCGAAAAATATTAATTGATAATGACTATCAACAAATTAATTGATTTTTGTTGTTTAATTGTTGTTTCCAAATTAAACCGGTCAATTCGACAAAATAAAACGCAACCGATATTCTCACGCCCGGACGACCAACGTTCACTTCCCCAAAAACGTATATTTTTAAATCACGATCACAACCGTCCGATGGATGTGGCCTTGGTTTTTTTCCAACCATTCCATGCTGATCCAACGGTTCAAATTGAATTAAAATATTTGGTAACTGTTTTGAAATGGGTATACAATGAGTCCATGTAGGCTGTATTTGAATGGGCAATCGAAATGATGAAGCTCTTTTGGCTCTATTTGGGAGCGTGTACTCTTAGGCTCTGTTTGGGAGGTGTATAGGGCCATCGTGTCCAAAATGAGGGAGAAATGCCGAAGTGTTGTTTCATCGCGTCGGCGTAGATGATAGAAAAACACACATAAACCGTACACATTTCTGCTAAACGTAGAAGTTGCTGCATGTGTTTGTTTGAGCGTCATGCGTCCATCGGTGTCCGTCGACGTAGACATGAGTGTAACTTCTATTCACACCAATGGTGGAGTCAGGATTCCTAGAAACGAGAGGACTATTATGATTTATGTAAATATTTTTTAAATTTATATAATAATATTTTTTTTTTAATAGCACAGTTAAAAAAATAAAAATGTATAAAATGGAATAAAAACATTATATTAAAGTGTATCAGTTAATAATTTTAAAAATAATTATCATATTTTAAAACAGTATATCAAATTTGATATCGATGATTTATAAAAAAAAATGTTAAAACATAAATCTAATAAGCCATATATATCTTTAAATTTGATCTCGACGATGTGTTCATATTCTGAAAATGTTAAATGATTTTTAACATTATCAATACTATAAAAAGATTGTTCTCAATCTAAGTGATCAAGCAATTATTCCCTCACTCATCTCTCGATTGTGCAATTCAGTCTTCACAATATGCATTGCAAAACGAGTGTTGTTACACAATTTTTTTTAGCCCCATTTCCAGTCTCATATGCGTCGATAGAAAATCACTGAAACATAAATTCACGTAAAAGAAATATATGCTTTGATAGAATTTTTTTAACATTTTCTATAAATGCATCCATGCAATTTATTGGAGTATATGCTTTATTTTTATAAAAGGATGAACCTCGTTAGATGAGGTAAACTATTTTAAAAAATTTAAAACACGTGCAAACTAAAATTGAGGCTAAAAAATAAACTGTACGTAATATTATCCTTGCAAAAAAAATTATGATTTATGGTCCATAAACTATAGGCCAACGGAGCCTTAGAATCTTGTATTTCAAATTCAGCTTTTGAAAAATATTGTTTTATTAATTTTTCAATCATAAGATTTTTGTCTAAAAGGAAGATTGTGGTTTGAAAAACTAAACGTTAAAAATATGTTTGGATCTGTGTTTAAGAATTTTTAATTTTTTTTACAAATAAAATCTATCACATAAATCCAAATGTGGTACAAATAAGTTTGCCACTTATCACTAACTAGTTGGTAATGGATCTGAGTTCTCGGAGGCTTATCCATCATACAACTATGTTAACTATGTGATGTGATTACATATAAACAACTCTATTTATAGTTGGAGTGCGGATTCAATCAGAATGGCTTTAGTCAGTTTGATCAATACGGAACTACACAGTGTATGGATAAAAAACAGCTTATAAATCGAACTATAAAATTAATTGTTGGATATATGTGTCACTCTCCAATGAGATCCAGTCAAGTCTGGGTTTAGCCAGTATTATCAGTATTCAATATGAGAGTGATACCTATATCTAACAATTAACTGTGTAGTTCAATTTATAAGTTGTGCAATTACATACTGACTAGACTAACTGAAGCCAGTCCTGAATGAATCCATACTCTTATTTTTGTGATACGAAGGTTCACTTCTTGATATGCATGGTTAATATGAGATTTAAAATTTTGGGTTGGATCTTAAGTGAACTTTTGAAATGTCCATCTTGCTTAAATCAAATACACAACATTGTTCTTTTTTATTTTTTATAAAGAAAAGATAGATGTTTGCTACCCGATTTCATTCCTGAACTTGAATTATAAAATCTGAATGGAGGGAGAAAAGAGTAAAAAAGACAAGAAAGAAACACATAAGAGAATGAACCCGCGTCTCGGGTTAGAAAAGGCATCTAACTGACCAAGCGATGCCATCTCCCATCCTATCATTTATACTTTATAGTTAGTTCTTTTTTTATTGATCAACTATAAATGATATAGACCATTATGCAGATCATGTAGTTCACAACTCTCTGTCACTAAAGAAAAGCTTGTTAAAAAAAATCAGATGCATGCTCTCAATTTTCATGATCGCCATTGATGGAAAACAAATAGATGGTATACTTGATTTCTTTATAAATGTTTTTTTTGTGTATCCATATGATATATCAAATGCCTACATGAATTGTTAAAATCTGTTTTTGAAAATGTGTTTGACCCATTTTTGGAAATTTTGAGCTTTTTAAATGCCCAATTTCAAATGGATCATAATTTAGAACAGTAAAAAAATAATCTACTAAGATAATTATCTTAATGTTATATAGTCATTATTTGCGATTCTGTTTGTGGTTCATTCTCTCCAACACGAAAAGAATATGATTTTGTTTTTTACAAAAAAGAAAAAAGAAAAACAGAAAGAAATGTATTCAATTTATTTGTATACTTAAATTTTTTTATAAATGTAAATAAATCACTAGACGAAACATCAAACTCTTTTATTTATAAGTAGGTCAAGATATTGACCAATGATAACTTAACACATTACAAAAAATATTTATTTTTTTATAAAAATTAATAATCATTTTGATATAGTTAAAAAATAACAAATAAAAAATTGACAACATTTTCTGATATCTAAAAATAGCAAAAAAAAAAAAAAAAATTTACATGCCCAATAGGATTTAAAAGTTTTTATGAATCCCCCAAAAAAATGGGATATGAAATGGCAAAGCCTAAAAAAGTGTAGTTTCACTCCATCTTCTTTTCTTCTTTTCAATCTTTTTTTCTTTGCTTTTTTAAAACAAGAAATACCTCTTCTTCTCACTCTATTTATTCTTTATATAAAAAAAATCTCTCTAGACTTTCCATTTATTGTAAACACGAAAAAAATTAGATGGTGTGGGCAACAATTTGCTTTCTTTCATTTGAATCAAATAAAACTTGAATATAAAAACTTAATTAATAATTTTACATCTTAAAAAACTAGAAGAATTATATTTAAGTAAAAAATTAATAGTTTTAAATTAAAATAAATATTATTTAATTGCCTTCAGCCTAATAACATATTGATCCGGCATTGAAAAACATATTTATAAAAAATAAACACACCCACGAATAATAAATTTTGAAAAAAAGGTAAATGAATTCTAAAAGAAAATGTTAGACTCATTTTTACAGTTCAAAATGCGGACCATACATGTTTTTATTTTTTAAAATATATTAAACTTCGTCTAAGAAGGTACATGCTCTGATGAAAAAGGTATATCGCTCTATGTCGCGTTGAATGAATTCATATTTAGGAAATGTAAAAAACATTTAAAGATATATATGTTTCATTAGATTTTTACCGATATATATATGTATTTTTAAAATAAAAAAACAACTGAGTGGAACAGGGCACATTCTAAAAAAGAAGCAAAAAAAAAAGAGAAAATTTGATATAACCCCCTATAAACTTAGCTAATTAGGTTTTCATCCATGTAAAATCCTTAAATCATTATAGATCCCTATATTCTATTGTTGTCAATGTTTATAGCCCTCAGGTCAAAAATATGTAAAAAAGAAAGAAAGCATATTATAGGAATATTATGTCCAACTAACAGAATCTTTGTAAATTATATTCGAACAAATCCTTGAGAAAGTGTAAAAATTAAAATAGGTTATTTCTAGGATCAAAATACTCTTGAGACTAAAATTTTTAAGATAACCTCATAACTTGGACAGGCTTTGAGGAAGCACTAGTTTTCGCATGGGGTTTGTTTTAGGCATGAGAGGCTTTTTTTTTTTTTATAGAGAATGAGAACAATGTTATATGAAGAGAAGGGTAATATGATAATCTCACATGTCTTTAACTACATGTCCGATTAGTTAGGGCAATGGCAGGATTAAAATAACAATTCTTTAATAAGTTAGAGTCCTACAATTATTCAAGTATTTTAAGGGAATAAAACCTGTTTAGCAAAATTTAAGGGAGATATCAATTTTTTTAAAAAAAAAAAAAAAACAAAAAACTGAAAGACTTAAAAACCCCTGTTACTTCATGAAATCTACAAACACGAACCCTATTTCCCCACCCCTCATCAAGGGCAAACTTGACCAACACTCGCTTCTTCTCTTTCAATCTCTCCCTCCCAAAACAAACACTCGCTTCCTCTCTCTCTCTCTCTGAACGCAGTGAATCCATCCTTTCGTGATGTGGGCATCTCCGAATCCGCATCGGAGGCGGTCGTGGAGGTCCACGCCTTCGACGCCGATGAAGTCGACGACGAAATCGAAGGGGACGCCGGACGGAGCGCAGAAGGCCTCGGCCGGGAACTCCCCGTACGTGCAGGCGAAGAGGGTCCAGGTGACATCCGATTGTTGATTGAATTTGGGGTTCTTGTTCTTTTTTTTTTCAATGTGGGTTCTTGTTTTTCGAAGGGATTCTTGAATTGGGTTCTTCTTTCTTGTGTCAAAATCGTGTCTTTTTTTAGCATTTCATTGATTTCTTGAGTGAGGACTTTTATGATTTTATCACATTATGCTTTTGATGTTATTTTGGTTTTATCTTGTTTGACAATACTACATTGAACTCCTCAAGCAAGAATTTATGTTCTGTTTTAGGATTCTAAAAGTCTGGTTATTGATCATGTTGTCGCCTCACTGTGTTTATTGGACAATTATTTCAACCAAAGTATTTTTTTTTCTTTGTCTATTAGGGCTAGTTTGGTCTCTGACTCAGAAGAAAAATTCTTTGTTTTTTTCTTCCCAGGAAATGGGTTCTTCTTTCTTGTATTAAAAATCTTGTCTTTTTTATTGTTCAGATGAGTTTTTCATGGGTTACTTGAGTGAGAACTTTTTAACACATTATGCTCTTGATGTTTTTTTTAGGTTTATGTGGTTTCTTGTTTGACAATACGACATAAGTCTTGAAAAGATCTCCTCAAGCAAGAGTTTATGTTCTGTTTTTGGGTTCTAAAACTGGTTATTGATCATGTTCTAGCCTCATTGGTTTATTGGATTATTATTTCAACCAATTTAATTTTTCTGTCTATTAAGGAAGAAAGAATTTTCTTCCTATGAATTTAGTTGTGATAGATTCTGTGGATAGAGAAATTTGAGCTGGAATGTTTAGGATTGAACAAAGAAATGGAGGATTTCAAACGCAATTTTCCTGGGTATTCTAGCAAAATGAGAATGAGAATGAACACCAGATGGACTCTTGGTTTTCATATCTTTGGTGTGATCATTTGCTGATCTGACCCAAACAGCTGAAGTAAAGACTGAACTCAGTTTTTTTTTTTTTTTTAAGAACTGTTAGTTGAAGATCAAAGTAGGTTCCACATTCTATCTTGTTCAACTGCTTTGCTTTGCAAATGTGTTTCATCCATTACAGATGGTTGATAAAGATCTAAGCAAGGCAGTTTCTCTCTTCTGGGCTGCAATAAACAACGACGATCGGGTCGACAGCGCTCTGAAAGACATGGCTAGTGTGATGAAACAGTTACATCGACCTGAGGAGGCGATTGAAGCGATCAAGTCATTCCGCAATCTGTGCTCCAGCCAAGCTCAAGAGTCTCTAGACAACATTCTCCTTGACCTTTACAAGGTAACCTCTCCCATTTTGTTTAGACAGGCTCTTTTGACAGTTGAAACATAGACAATACTGGGCAACCATTCTATCATCTAACAATACGTGATCTTTCACTATCATACAATATGATTTTTTTTTCGTAGGTAAGTGTTTGTTGTTGTTGTTTTTTTAAAATTTATTTCTCGGTTAAATCTTATCATGTCAACAGAATTTTGTTTTTTTGGTATACAAGTGTTTGTTGTTGTTTTTTTTTAGAAGTTATTTCCTGGTTAAATCTTATAAACCCCAATATGAAAAGACTGGAATCCATTTTCCTTTGTTAAGATAAGGTATCTTTGTCAACCTGTGAAGAGGTGGTTTGATATAGAACTGTAATTAAAGAGGTGAAAATTTCATGAAAATATCACCTGTTTGTCTATTATGTCCAGGCATGTGATAGGATTGATGATCAGATTGAGCTGATGCAATACAAGCTGAGGATGGTCAATGAGGGCTTGGCTTTTGGTGGATTGATGTCTAAGCAAGGGAGATCTCAGGGAAAGAAGGTTTATATTTCGATCGATCGGGAAAAATCAAGGTATCTAGGATCTCGCTTCATTCGTCACAAGTTCTAACAAATGTGCAGAGATATGTATAAATATGTGTCTGTATACATATAGTGCTAATATGTTAAATTCGAAAACAGGTTGATGGGAAACTTGGCCTGGGCTTACATGCAGAATGGCAATTACAAAGATGCTGAAGAATATTACAGGTATATAATTTTCCAGTCTTAGCATGGTAGATGCATTTAACTTGTAATGTTCAGATATATTCTGTTGCACATATGTTGCCAGAATTACAGTAAAAGATAATTTTTTGCTGATGTAAACCTTTTCATTATAAACAAGTTTTCAACATAGACTATTTTCCAAAGTTCTGGAAGAACTTTCAGGATATCCTATGTGAGGCAATACTAAAGTTTATTTCCCTTCATAGTCCTTTCTGCATCAAACCAAAGACAAACAAGCACTATGAGATTTCTAGTTGAAAAAAAAATGCTAAGGTCACACTGGAATTCTTAGCCCTTGTCACCATCAAGTACAACATTTACATTGGTAGTTGTCATAGCAAGAGTGGATCTGTCTTTAAGTATCTTAGTGCAATATATATGACCATTTTCATGTCACCCACAGATCTCTTACTATCTTTGCCTATCTTTTCTTGAAAATTAGAAATAGAGGGAGTGTTGCAACCAATCTCATAGTAGGACTTTGGTATATTTTCCTAGGATCCTGATATGAGCTTCTCCTTATTTTTTTGAATGCAGGAAATCATTATCAATGGAACCAGATCCCAACAAGCAATGCAATCTTGCAATTTGCTTGTTGCAGGCAGGAAATGTTACAGAAGCCAAGTCCCTTCTTCAGGAAATCAGGCCATCTACGAACATTTCCGAAACAGAATCCTTTGAAAAATCCTTTAAGCGTGCTTCAAGATTACTGGCAGAGTTTGAATCGCGATCTGTTTCAGCCTTGGCTAGAGTGGGAGAAGGAGAAGAAGATCAAGAAATCCAAAGTTTCCCAACATTAGCTGGAAAATCTTCTATTGCTGCAAATATGAATTGTGTTATGGTGCAATCACCTTATCAAGAAAATGGGGGATCCATAGGTTTCAATGAGTACTCTCCATTGGAATCTGAAGTTTATAGCAATTCTGAAATTTCAGCTATTGGAGCAGCTCTCACTGAGTTATTAGTTACAAAGGGAGAGTACGATGAGACGCCGAAGCCGATGCCGGCATTGGATTTCTTGGACTGCAGCAGCCGGAAGAAAAGTTGGGCTGATATGGTTGAAGAAGAGGAGTTTCTGGGAGGAAACAATCCGAATTCTAAGACAGTTTCTGGCGGCGAAGGATATTCTGATGAGAATTTGAATGTAAATATAAGAACAGCTTGCAGTCCTCAGAAATATGGTTCTGATAGAGTTCATAGGAAGCTTGATACACATAATGTAAAAGCAGACAAAGATGAGTTCAGAAATCCATGCCATTCTTTGACTATCAACAACTCCAATGATTCTGCGATATGGTCAGGGAGGTCCAGATCATTGGTTAGGCGGTCATTGGTGTTTGATGAGCAGTCTAAACAGGGGGCCCAGGGAATCTTACTAACTCGGAAACAGTGAGAAATGGAGGGACAGTGAAGCGTACAAACAGGCTTCCTGTTTTTCAAGATATCACAATTCAATGTAGTCCTTGAGAACCTACGGCACTCTTTTGCCTGCTTTGAGGGATCCGCTATGCGAGAAGCATTTTATGAGCTATGTTCTGTCTTGTGTCTTTTTTCATGTAGATGCAATTTTACTGTACTTCAGCTGGATATCCATTGAAAAGTTAACAACCCACTGTCATTATCTGCCTTGTTGGGGTTCAAAAGGAAGTTCCATTGTAACAATTTGTGATGCAATATTGAATCTACAGAGGCTCTCAACCTGTTTATGTTCTCATGCTTCTTTCAAAATTTTATATTCTGCATATAATGTATATGCAAATTTTTTATGGAGAAAAAAAATCCTGCGTATATAACTTTTGTCTGAAGCATAAAACCGTTTCTTCTACTATTTGAGTGTTTTATGATATGTTAAGAATTTTATAAAAAATTTGGATATAAAACACTTCTGATAAGCTTTGGATACACTTCTGATAAGCACTTGTAACAAAATGCATATAAAACAGAAACACAATCTGATGCATAATCTGCCAAAATTTCACCTTATATTAGCCAGTTTATAAACCACTACAGCATTCCATACAAGATCAAAACATCGTCAGTGATCAACTGATCATATACACATAAAAAAAAAGAAGTTACGTTCCTCTATCACTTACTGTATAAAAAATTCAGTGCATGTAAAGGCAAAAAAGAACATCAAAGACTCACTTGGGCTGCCGTAAACATCCGCCCGGAAGAAGAAACTTGAACCTTTCGGCATTCTCGATCAAAAAAGAAGGCAAATGCACCGCAGAGGCGGAACGAGGGATCGGACCCATCTTCTTGATAATGTCTTTAAAGCTATACTCCTCTGGCAACATATCAAACAGATCCTCCCCATTGCATATGATCCTCTGTATCCTCTCATGGTCCAAGTACTCCCTCCACCTCACCCTGTCCGCATGACTATACGCGGTCATCTTGAACACAAAGTCCTCGGTATACCGAAAACAGAAGCTACAATGCCAACCTGCATCGGCCAAGATTAAGTCCGACTGGCGCGAGTGGCTGTACCTCGTCGTTTGCCCAACAACATGAGCCGAGGCCCTCCAACTACTGAAGTCCACCGGGAACTCGAACGAGTACAAGTAGTGCCTGAGTTCAAGGTGCATCAATGGAGGGATCTCGTCGCACCACCTCAAAAGCCTCACAGTGTGCGCGCTCGGCACCTCATCCACATCCGACATTATAAGCAAGTCCCCGCTGGAGATCCCCGATCGCCGCAACAGAGAATTCATTGCACCACGTTGTTTCGATTCTAGCACGAATGGGTCCGATCCGACTGACATCCCATCCAATGCGAGCGTACCATAGACGACTTTTGGGGCGGCAAATTCGAATCTTTTTTGGTTTTCAGCGAAGAAGAGAGGTTTGGGTTGTGAAGTGAAGGTAGAATTGGACTCAACGAGGAGGAAAGCAGTGACGTGGGGGAGGAGCTCTCGCCATCGGAGCTCGAGGAGGTCGATTTCATTGTTGAAGAGGACGGCGTCAAAGACGCGGCGCGGGGTGGCAAGTGGGGAACCGAAGCCGTGGAGCGCGCAGAGGCGCGCGATGGAGAGGTTGCGCGCGTGGTAGTGGGGGAGGGCGCGGAAGGGGCGCGGAGGGGTGTCCCATATGGGGCGGAGGAGGTACGTGATGTCGCGCGCGTGGTGGAGGAGGGTCAGCAAGGCGAACGTCGGGAGTACTAACACGAAGAGCGCGATCGATTGGAGCGGTCCGAGACGGGGGAGCTTTCGCCTTTGCGGTGATGATGAAGGTTCGGGAGATCTTCGGACACCCATTTTTGAAGGCTTTGTGAGAGGAAGTGCGAGTGGGTCATTATGTCGATTGTGTTGTTTGCATTGTTTCAGTGATCATTATCTGTGGAGGAACACATTGAGATTTGAGAAACTAATCAGTGTTTGAACTTTGGGAATTTGAATTCATTGACATATAAAGAAGATTGAAATAGAACACCCAACCAGAGTGGGAGAACTACCGAAAAACCAACATAAAAAAGTGTGGGTTTTACAAAACGAATCAAATGAAGAAGACCCAGATCAGTTTTTGGAGTTCACAATGAAAATCGATAATCACAAAAGCCATAACTGATCAGTAGAGAGAGTAGTATATGTCAATATGATATTCAAAAGCTAGAATAAAGAAAAAGAAAAGAAGATGATGTTAGATGCAATCTCAACCACTACATGCGTTTATAAATAATGAAATACGTGTTTCAATAAAAAAAAATATAAAAATTTAAAATTTTTTAATTTTAAGTCTCTATAAATATTTAGTGATCTCGGTCTCTCAATTTTTTATATTTTAATTTTAGTTTTCAGATTTAAAAAATATGTTCTTTTTTAGTCTCTAAGAGGGACTTATCTCTAAATCATTTAATTTTGTTTTTATTCTCTCGAAGGGACTAAAAATAAACATATTATTTAAATCTGAATACGAAAATTAAAATATAAAAAAGTGAGTGATCGATCCTTAAATAGTTATCGATATGTTTACATAGATTAAAAATTAAAAAAACCTAAAAATTTATATTAAATTATATGTCTCATTAAAATAAATACACGTTTTGATAGTTTTTCATAGACTCGTACAAATCTGAAATTAAGATTGAAAAAAACTTTGGTGGGGGAAAGCAAGTGCCGCAAGTGCCGGTGCAATTTAGCAAAACATATGGTGTTTCACAAAAATGCTTCTTCCCCACTCTGAAAATGAATGAATGAATGAATGTCCAATCATTCTAAAAGGGGAACCAAAAAAAACAAAAAAAGAAAGAAAAAGCGAAGAAGAGAATCAAAAGCTCATCTTTTTTTAAACTTCTTTTTCTCTTTTTGAGATTTCACGATTGGAAGATCATGAAGAGAGGAAATGAAAGTCTGGGTTTGTGAAGGATCACCTGGAAATGGAAATCTAATGCTTTGGAATTTGGAAGAGGTGATTCAACAGGGGGAAGCCATAAATATAGAAGAGTGAGAGAGAGAGGAAGAGACGGGTTCGGGGACTGACATTGACGAAAATACCCTTCATGGGGTCGGGCATTTCAGTTTCGGGGAAGGGGTATTATGGTCATGAAGGGTTGGGTGGAGGAGAACGTTTGTCGGAGGGGGAGCGATGTCCGAGGTGGGGGACATAATCGGTGGTGGGACCCACTTGGGACGGACGATGCTATGGACGCCGGCTGGTTTGCTTTTTCTCATTCGAATATTGTTTTTTTATTTTATTTTTTTTAAGAGTTATGTTACACTTGATCGGTTTGAAAACACATATTAAAAAATAGTTTTTTTTTTATCACATTTATTAAAAAAAAAATTCATTTAACCCCATATAAATTTTTTGCAATCCATATGACTCTTTGGTTTTTTTTAAAGTTTATATAATTCTTGAAAACACTTATATAAATACAAATAACCTCCTGAATTGAATTTCTGTTTAAAGATGATAATATTATGTTTGGTTTACCCTGATTAAAAACACAGTATACTAAAACCCCTTTTAATAGATGAAAAATACAACTTTGGACGGACGACACTAGGCCTGTCAACGGGTCGGGTCCGGGTCGGGTCGGGGTGGACCCGGACCCGACCCGTGACAAGACCCGGCGGGTCCGGGTCCAACCCAAGACCCGGCGGGTCCGGAGAAATGTGGACCCGGACCCGGACCCGTCGGACCCGGGTCGGGTCCGGGTCCGACCCGACCCGGATGGTTGGGTAAAAAAAAAAAAAGAGAGAAGAGCTCATGTATTTGTTTGTCTTATCATTCTATTTGAAATTTTTTGTAATAAAACATTATTGTTAATGAGACTATGTTTGAATATAATTTTATACAATTTAAAAGAAGTAAATGAATTATTAAACAACATCCAAAACAATAATCACTAACATAAAAAACATATTAACCTAAATAATAAACATAACTAACCTAAACAACATTCAAAACAATAAACACTAATATATTGACCTAAATAATAAACATAAATCATGCAACAAACTAATTAATCATACAAATTCAAATGCTAATAAATTAATTGTTCAAAACAAACCGATTTATAGGCTTGTTATGATTATGATTTATGAACTTGTAGATACAAAAATAAGTTAAGTAAGAAATAAAATTATGTATCAACTAATACTAATGGTCTTATAATATATGAACATATATTAAAAAAAAACAGTCGGGTCCAACGGGTCCAACGGGTCGGGGCGGGGTGGACCCGGACCCGACCCGTTTGTTTGTTCGGGTCCACCGGGTCGGGTCCAACTCGGGTCGGGCCCAAATCGGGTCGGGTATATTACACGTGTAATCGGGTCCGGGTCGGGTCGGGTCCGGGTCTGGACCCGACCCGTTGACAGGCCTAGACGACACTATGAACACCGGCTGGTTTGCTTTTCTAATATTGTATTTTTTTTTAAAGGATAATATTATGCAGACTCAATTTTAGTGTATACGTTTTTTGAATTTTTTTCAAATAGTATACATCATCTAATGAAATACATGTTTTTATAAATAAAAAAAGCATTTATTTTAATGATTTACATTGATATATTTATAAAAAATGTGAAATTTCTATCGATACATATACCTCGTCTATGTGAGTATATGTTCCGGTGATTTTGTATAAGTGCATATGGTACTAAAATTGGGGATGAAAAAAAATAGGTATAACAACACTTTTTTTTTTTTAAGAACTTTATTATACTCAATCATTTTTACAGTCACAAAATGCAGTTCTATATACCTCATTAGCCTCTCCTATCCACTCTATCGAGACATATATCTTATTGAAATTTTTTTATATTTTATACAAATGATATCATTTAATTTATTGAAATATATACCTTATTTTTTTATAAAAATATATATCTCATTAGATGAGATATATAATTAAAAAAAAAATTAAAAACATATGGATCTGTATTTTAGACTATAAAATGGACCGAGTTTAACATTTTCTTTTTTTTTTAAAGGTGGGCGTGGCTACTTTTGTTCTCACTTGATGAGGTGGAATCGTCCTCCGGTTAGGCTCTTGGTTGTGTCCTGATTGTGATTTGAGGGTCAATTTGAGAATTTTAGCCACTGTTTTAGTAGAGATATAAGATATTCTGAAATAGATAATTATTTCAATTTAAATAAAAATAAATCATTTTCTGTTTGATTGTGTTTTTAGTTATCCACATTGAAAAATTTAATTATAAAAGTTTGGGCTTTTTATTTTTTAGTCACTGTAAACTATAAAATTTACTGATTAATCCCCCACTTCTTCATATTTTAGTTTAAGTCCCTAGATTTAAATGATATATTTTTATTAGTCCTTGGGAGGGACCTATCCCTAAATTATTTAGTTTTCTTTTTCGTCCCTGGTAGGGACTGAAAAGAAAAATATCATTTAAATCTGGGGACTTAAACCAAAATATAAAGAAGTGAAGGATCGATCACTAAATCACACAGTTTATAAGGACTTAAAAATAAAAAAAAAACCCTAAAAGTTTTTGTTGTTTGGTTGATAATGAATAAGTTATGATATAAATTGAATAAGATGTGAATAATGATTTATAAAATGTAAAAATTTGATTTGACATGTAGATTCTTTTATTAATATAGTGAATTTGTTTTGGTGGAATAACAAAATTATAGGGGATACTTAGAATACCAATACCAGCTTATTTTCACATATTCTGACATAGCTATGCTCCTATTCCTTGCAAACAAATAGCTTTTTGATCTTATTTTCTTGTATTCCTCTCTATTTTTCACTATTCTCTCGTCCAAACAGGGGTTTAGTTCATAATATATAAGAATTTTTCATTTTCAGGATTTAATTTTATCTACTCGAGTATCATTCTTCTATCCAAATAGGCTATAACATGTGTTTGTTTTGCATGGAGTAGAAAAATATAGTTATGCTATAATAGATAGAAATAAGTTGGTATTGATATGCAGTCTCTTGTTAAAATTGGGTTATATTATCCAATGTGTTATAACTGTATAAAGATGGTTCACATGTCAAACTATTTTTTTATCTTATATAAATTTTTATTCACATCTTATTTATCTTTTATCCATATTTTTTTATTGATCAATCAAAAAATATAATTTTCATTCACTAATAACTAAAAATATAATCAAACGAAAAAATGATTTTTTTCTATTGGTCTAAAATAATTATTTATGCCGCTATCCAAATGGGGGTTGATTATGTATTAAAAGAAATTTTCCATAAGATGTTTAGGAATAAATGCTTGAATGGGGGATTTCACACTTAGGGCATTGGGCAATGCTTTATAAAGCACTTCTGCTTTTTAAGAAAGCTAAAAGCACAAACGTGTTACCAAATGTCTCTTAGAAAATAAATTTAATTAAAAAATTACTTAAAGTTTTTTGTATAAAAAATTATTTTTTAAAAAACATAGAAAATGAGTTTCCTAGTAATCGAGTTTATTTAGACCACTTTATTAAAAATCTTATTTTTTATTTGTGTTTTCAAACGCTTTTTGAGTTTTTCAGAAAGGGAATAATAGGGGGGTAGTCAATTAGGATTTTTATGGACAAAATGTTCATGTTCATGGATTTGTAAATCTGATGTTTTTCAATCAGGACTTTGGTTCATGGACAAAAAGTCAGCGTTATTCAATTAAGACATTATTTTGTAGATAAAAAGTCTAGCGTTATTCGATTGAGACATTATTTCGTGGACAAAAAGTCCAGCGTTATTCGATTGAGACATTATTTCGTGGACATAAAGTCCAGCGTTATTTGATTGAGACATTATTTCGTGGACAAAAAGTCCAGCGTTATTCGATTGAGACTTCTCATAGTAGACATTTTGTCATGTGTTATTTAATTTAAACAGGATTTGTGACGACTTTTATAAGTGATGGATTCTTGTGGACTTTTGAGAGAAAAATATAAATGAAAAAGTCATTTCAAAATCCCATTCTCATGGATTTTTATTCCAACATTGTAAATATTTTTTTTTCTTTTAACAAATCTCCTTTATGATTTTTATCTATGCTTTTCATATTTTTATTCACATTTTTTTCTTTATTTATCATATTTTAGTCCATATGCATGAAATATTCCTATCACCTCATATGTTTGATGAATATATGAGAATGGTAGATTATTTTATATAATATATGCCTAGGTTATCCACAATTATTTTCTAAAATATAGATTTATCAGATATTTGATTATACGTATAATGTTTGATTTGATTTTTCTTGAAGATGTTTCTATATTTGTACAATATAGATGCATATATATATTTTTTAAATGTTCTAACTGAGGAGCAACAACGAGAAGATAATGAACACCCTCCGGAAGTTTAAACTCAAGAGCAACAACGTCGAGATACTAAATAATTGGCAATTAAATATAGTTAAACGTATGTGGGATGACCATGACATCAATATTCATGGTAAACTAATGTAATATTATTTAGTTAAAAATGGTGTTTTTATTATGGCATTCCTGCAATATGCATTTCAGATATGTGAAGATTGATATTTACTATATTAAATTACATTTTATGTTGGATATCTATAATTCATGTTAAATTTGAATATTTGAATTCTTTATTTGTTATTTTAAAATTTCAAAAACATTATCGTGTTTATTAATAGAAATCCACATGTGAAAAGAGTCAATCTCTGAAAGTTTGTAAAAGTCTATGAAAGTCCATGAGAGTGATTTGTGAAAGTCTGCAAATGTCTATGAAAGTCTGTGAAAATCCATAAGAGTCAATATGTGAAAGTATGCAAAAGTCTATGAAAATCTGTAAAAGTCTGTGAAAGTCCATATGTGAGAGTCAATCTGTGAAAGTCTACAAATGTCTGTGAAAGTCTGTGAAAGTCCATAAGAGTCAATATGTGAAAGTCTGTAAAAGTCTATTAAAGTTTGTAAAAGTTTGTGAAAGTCCATAAGAGTCAATTTATGAAAGTCTGCAAAAGTTTGTAAAAGTCTACAGAAATCCATCACTTAAATAATGTTCAAAAAAATCCATTAAAGACCTAATCGACTACTCCCCCTAAATGTCAGACTCTCTAACCATTTCTAAATTTTGATATGATATGTTTCTTTCATGAAAAACATGTATTCATAAAAACGTAGATTCAACCAATGCATTGATCAATTTTCATATTTTAAACCGGTTTTTATACACCAGAGTCTTCAAGGCTAATCCAATCAGAATTCAAGCCGGTTGAAGTTTCAATCAGTCTGGTTTTTATTACACTCATTATAACTATAATATAAGTGTATTGAAAATAAAAACCGAAATTATTTCTACACCCTACAAAAAAAGGACAAGATTTAAAAATAAACATAAAAACAAAATAAAAACATAAATAAAAAATACATTTACAGACAAAAAAAAAAAAGCAAGAGTGACAAATGTTTTTTTTGATATCGGAGAGACCCCCGTTGCTGACCTTAAGGTTGAGCTGGGAAGGTTACCTCCATCTGTTTGCCCCGGTCTCAAGGAAAATTCTTTTAAATAATCGTCAACAAACAGGTGGGTATGTCAGCGTCAAGACTTGAACACATGACCTATCGATAACACAGCTAAACCCTGATCCGTTGTGCTATGACCACTGGGGACAGAGTGACAAATGTTGCTCCCCGTAGTTTATTTTAGATCAAATATTTCAGATTTATTCGATGCACATGATTTGTTCACAAATACAAGTGTGTCTGAAATTTTTCCAACTAATGTTAGGAACAGATGGTAACAGAAAAAGATGGTAACAGAAAAAAGAAACAGATGGTAACAGAAAAAAGAATTTCAACAGTTAGGAACCAGTAATTGGAACAGCTGAAACTTGTGGATGAAGTTTTGTCCCACCTAAATATATAAAACTTTCCATAGGTGATGCAAACTAGGACCTGCCAACTCACACTCTCATGTCAACAAGACAAAAGAAAGAATGATTTAGTACTAATTAACATTTGAAATCAACAATGTTGAGCCCCCATTTTCATCTCCATATTCAAGGAAGGATTCAATGAAAGAAACTCCATCCCCTCAAAAACTCCATCAATCACTTGTAGTTGCTTCACTTGAATTTCAAACGAATTGGTTCTCATGGCAACAACCAAGAGTGTAAAACTTACTCTCCAATCTTCCTATGTAAGTCCATTCATCCTGTTATATCTAGACATTAAACATTACAGAACTAACATTTCAGTGTTTCATCAATTAAAGACCCAGCATATCCATTAATGGTTGGATTGCATGTATGGTTTTAGACCCACTTGAGTCTATGGATTAGATGTGGATTGACTATAGTTCGGATACAGTAGATAATAATGTTCGAGTTTGCATCTTTTCTGATTCAAATCGAATATGAATATTTTTTTGATGTTTGACATGTCTAAATCTGTCCTCTACTTGAGATTACTAAATGATATATTTGAGATGTGAGATCTTATATCGAAAATTCAGGAAAGAAAAATAATACAGATTTTATTCAAATTTGAGGATTATGATTAATTATACAATATTATTGAATATGATTAAATAATATAGTAATACAAATATATATACTTTTGTAGTCACCTTTTAAATCACTCTTGATATTTAAATATCGAATAATTTTTTATTTTTTAGTTTCATATATTTTTCAGATAATTGACAAGCTTGTTCAAAATTTGTACTTGTGGTGTTGGCACATCAGGTCACGATAGAGAATGTCTTTACAAAACTTGTATTTTTGAGACCAGGGGGTGGGTTGGTATCCATACAATATGGAGGGATTGACAATCTGTTGGACAAAAAGATGAAGGAATCCAATAGAGGGTAAGATCAGCATGAACTTGATTTTGTAGTACATCAAAGATTATATGTAGTTTAAATTACAAGTTTTTTTAACCTTTTTTTTGGTAGATCCCTTCAAACAAAGGAATACAGAGTACAAACTAATACAATTTTACAACATAAACTGCTTTCATAAGTATGCTCTGACATTCCTGATGGGATCTAAATGACCCCTAACAATACTAGAAACCCATCTAACCTTTAAACCAACAGAGTGGCAAGTAACTTGCTTTTGTCTTGCATGTCGAGCTAGCGCATCAGCAGGCCTCACCAATGCACGATTCACTTTCACCACCCTAATTAGGCATCCTTCATGTTTCATCTTCGAAAGCAATTCTCCAATATACTGCAAATGAACAGGTAACACCTCTGAAGATGATAGTAAGGAGACTACAGAGGCTGAATCAGAGCATATATAAATTGCTCGTGCACCAATATGTTGAGTCATAAGGAGTCCCAAGTAAACGGCTTCAATCTCAGCCATAAACGCGCATCTGAAAAAACTCCAAAAGGATCTGGCCTAATTAGTATATAACTTGAACCGGCCATCCGTGTTTGTGGATGAGCACTTCCATCTGTGAAAAGCCATACCCATTCCAAAACTCGTGGTCTCAATACCCTTTCCAAATCACTTGGAATAGTAGAAAAAACATTCCATGGCACTCCTTGTTCAAAAGCTGATGGATGACAATTAATTTGTCCAATCTCCTGAACATGCCATCTCACTCGATGCATAATTTGTGTCGGGGAATCCAATCCCCCGTTATACACCCATCGATTTTGGCCTTTCCAGATGTGCCATAGAGTCAAGGTAAACAATATTAATTTGTTTCTTCTAATAACTCCTCGACCCCAATCTGGAAGAAAAAAACATTTCTCTCCATGAAGTAACCTTCCAAACCTGCTGCGGTGGTCGGAAACAAGCTGGAATAAGGCCCCAACACCTTATTGCATAATCACATGATAATAAAATATGTGCTGAGGTCTCTGTTGACTGAGAACAAAATGGACATAACAGCTCCACATGTAATCCAAGTTTGTTCAATGTTTCTCTCATAGGCAACCGGTCTAGTAAGAGTTGTCATAAGAAAGTCTTCACACGAGGGAATATGGGTAGTCGCCATACTAACCTCCATGCTCCTTGATTTCTATCTGCAATAGAAGGTAGCAATTCACGATATATATTTGTTAGTCTTGGTACACCCGATGGTTCATCCTCCCAAATCCATTTCTTTGAGTTTCCTTGAGGTATTGGTTTTGAGCTAATCTGTTGAACCCAAAAGGACGGGAGAAAACGAGTCAGCGTCTCTGTGCACCACTCTTGTTGTCTGATACAATTAGCCACATTGTAATCTAATTGAGCTTGTTCCATATTAATAAAAGTAGGTATTCTAGATAGTGGAACAGTCCAAAGCCATGGGGATCGAATTACATCCACCATGGACAAATCATCCAACTGCATTCGACAATGCATTCTAGCAACCTGCATAGCTTGCTCGATACACTTCCATAGCATGGAAGAGGAATTACAATTCGGCAATTCCCATGGATTACCATTCCATTTATATTTAACCTGAATGACATGACTCCATAAAGAGTGAGAATCCTGGAGCAGCTGAAAAGCTCTCTTTATTGCAACCGCATTTCGAAGAGTAGCCATGCGATATAATCCTAGTCCACCCTCCTTAGTAGATCGTGTTACTTTGTCCCATGAGACATAGTGAATACCTTTGGACTGGTTTCCACTTCCCCACAAAAAACGCCTAGCCAGCATATCCATCTTCTCCACCACCCAATCTGGAACCCAAGTAACATGAAAGAGGTATAACGGTATAGTCTGAATGATTGACTTCAATACTATTGCTCTGCCGGCCAAGGAAAGAAACCTCATCATCCACGGTTGCAACCTTTGCAACATGGAATCCAAAACCTTTTCAAAAACCACACGTGGTGGTCTACAACCATAAAGCTGCATTCCCAAATACCGACCTCCTGTTGGGGCGGCTTTCATTCTCAAAATACTAGTTAACCAATGCTTCAGCCGATGCGGAATATGTGGCGAAAATGAGATAGTTGACTTCTGCATATTAATCTTGAGACCTGTAATTTCACCAAATTCCGCAAGAATCCTTCGAATGACTTGACACTGCGAAGGCTGTGCAGATGTGACCATGATCAAGTCATCCGCAAATAGTAGATGTAATATGTTATGAGCATTAATCCGACCCTGACATGGAGGGTCCGGAGAGTAACCCCACAGCATACCACACTCCTCCTCTCTACGACAAATGGCCGAATACATCTCCGCCACCAAAACAAACAAGTACGACGAGAGGGAATCTCCTTGATGGAGACCTCTTTTACTACAGAACCACCGTGTTGGAGACCCATTAACAAGGACAACAGTACGGCCATAGGTCACACATGTCCCAATCCTCTCCGCCTAAGGCTCCTCGGCAATTCCAAGATATAAAACGCATATTTATAATTAGTTAGCGGTCTTGTGTCCCTCTTCTGGTGGAGACAAAACCACAGACCCGCCTCAAATTGGATGATACTGGCTTACCTCCTTGACCACGCCCTCGACCCCTCTTACATTGGGTCTTAGATTTACGTCCCTCTGAAGTAGAAACTTCATCAGCTCCAGATTGGAAAGAGCACACAAATTGATGTTGTTTAAAAGAAAATGATGTTCCATCAGAATTGTCCTCCTGGTGCACCTTAAAAAAGAAAGTTTTTTTAACCTTAATATTAGTTGTAGTACTTCAATATTTGTTTGTCTTGCTGAGTGTGCAGATATTGGGATTTCAACTGGAACCTACCTAATAGTGATCATGACAAATACGAAGTGTATGTATATGATAAACTCTCTCTCTCTCTCTCTCTCTCTCTCTAGTGTATTTTGGTTCTATTTCTTCTTAGACTTGTTTGTTGATCTTTATTTGTGTGGATTCCACATTTGAACAACGGAAAAAACCTAAACACGGATTTAAACACAAACAACATAGTTGCGTTTCAAACTCACCCCCCTTTTTCAATATAGAAACTCAACAATCTAAAAAGATTTTAAAACAATGCTCTTTCAAAATTGAGTTTGAAACACAAGATTTTAAGAATATTTGTTATTCAATCGTGCATCCAAATGAATTCTTAAGTTATCTTTGACATGCAAAAACAAGCTTGAAATTCAACATCATAAATTCGAGCAATGACCGCATAGAGATCTTTTTTGGTTGAAAAAAGAAGAAGAGGATCGTAAAGCAAAGTTATGAAAATTTGTGTAGATTTTTAAACATGGAATCCCCTCTAAACGCATAATCAAATGACGTCTTAATGTTAAAAAAAAAAAAAAACCCAAGACTGAAACATTTAGAAAAAACGCTTTTTAAAATTTGAGTTTTAAACGGTAGTCATAACACAATAGTTTAGGGTTTACCTGTAAAAAAGTTAGGTCTTGGTATCGACTCTTCACGCTGATTTACTCTCTTGTGTATTGGCAAAAATTAAAATATTATTTTTGTGGAACTGAGACACACAAACGGAGATAGCCTACCTAGGCCGGCTGAAAGGTCAGCTAAAGGAGGTCCCTAGGATAAATTTTTTTTAAAAAAAATTTAATACCCAAGATTTTGAAAAAAATCTCTACTTTTCAATCTTGCATCCTTCAATAGTCTTTTATCTCGTGAAAAACAGGGTTGAAGGGACGTAATTCAGTGTTATAAATTTAATTTGACTCGTTAATTAGATTAGTTTAGTTTTTTTTTTTTTTAAATAAAACCAAACCCAAACCAAAATAAATCAGTTTATTATTTTTTTTAATAATCAATAGCTAAACCAAACCAAATAACTACTGACCCAACCTGAAAAAAAATTTAATTTGGTTTGGTTTAGATTTAATTTAATTGATCAAAGTTGCACTCCTATTATTCAAACACAAACGACACGGTTGCGTTTCAAACTCAACTCTCGTTTTTCTAATGTAAAAAGACTTGACGATCGAACATGTAGATTATGAGTTTGAAAAGCTAAAAATTTTTAAACTCAGATTCAAAGACCGTTTAATTTTTTAAATTATCATATTTTATTTTTAAACTAAAAAATTAAAGATTTTCAAAAACTGAGTTTGAAACACTTAAACGCAGCTGTATGAGAGTATGAAACGCAAAAAAATATGAACGCAGCTCTATGAGAGTATGAAACGCAAAAAAATATGTATGGTGTGCATCGAAACAGGGTTGAAGGGACGGAATTCAGTGTGATAAGTTCGAGCGAGGAGCGCATAGAGATCTCGTTCAGGACCACTTGTCATTCCACCCAATTTTCACTATCAGTCGACAAAAGGTCAGTCATTCTTTCTTTCTTTCTTTTTTGCAACTACAATTGATCGATCGATGTCTCTATTTCAAAAAGATTTCTTTGTTTGTTTGTTTGTTTTTATTTTATTAGATTCATAATGAGGAGAGGCGTCTCGGGCTTTTATTTTTACGCCATTTTTGAACGCACGGCTGGACTGCCTGCTTTTGAACTCGCGCAAACCAGGATGGTTTTCAGATTACGCAGAGACAAGTAAGTCATCTCAATCCATTTTACTATTGTATTTAAGTATATACTTCATTTCATATAATAGTCTGTTCTTCAATTGGAGAGCGTACATGTCAAATCAATTTTTCATCTTTCATCAATTCATGTTCATATCTTATTCATATTTTTTTCACAGCTTATTCATGGTCAACCAAAAACACAAAAACTTTATTGTTATGTTTCCTAACAGCACAACTATAAATATAATCAAGCCAATAATGACTTTTTCCACTGATATTATTATCTGCAATATAATAGTTATCTACTCCTATAGCCTTAATTGAATTTATTATTATGTAATATGAGAATGGAAGAGTATATAATTGATTAGGAAAAAGGCGAGAATTTATGCATCCAATTCATCCTATGCTTCATTTTTTTGTTAGTATATGTACTTCATTACACTAGTAAATACTTTTAATGATCTTAAAGTTGTTGAGATTGTAAATGAGAATGCATGAATTATTGTTCCTTACATTTTATAAAATAGACTGAAGTTCCATTTAGATGTGATTGAAAAATGGTTATTTTTTAATCCCATGTTTCTAATTCAGCTTTTGAAATTCATTGTTTCAGTAGCTTTTCAAAAAATCGTGAAATTTTTACAGTGTAAAAACAATTGTGTGATTTTGGGATGCAACTACGGGATGTGGATTTGGATCCGTGTTTAGATTTTTAGGAATTTTGAATCACGGATCAAACTAACTAAATTTGATGTTTCTTTTTTTTTATTGATTTATTTTTGGTTGTACAGGTTTCACTACATGGCAATTTCAGATAAAAAACAAACAGTGATGCCAATGCCACAAGATATTGTCCCACCAAGAGGTGAAAGGCTGCAGCTCCCTGAATCTGTCTGGCTCAGAGACCCTGTGATTCCTGATTTAAAAGGAGAGGTATGGAGTCTCATGTAGTCATGTGTCTGAAACACTTTTTAGAAGCATATTGACCCCTTTTTGGGGGTGCGGAATAACTCAAGAATAAGAAGGAATAGATAATAAAAATGGTTTGTTTTGCAAGAAAAATTTCTGATAACTATGCATATATAAGTTAACATAAACTCTGATAATTATTCTAAGAGAGTCGAATTACTTATAAGAGCTTATTTATGCCAATTGATACAATATCTATTTATGTTATTTGTAAAAATATTTATCTTACCTAACACTCTAAACCCCCATTTGGGTATAGGTAAGGAGTAACTCATTTTATTTTTGCATTGAAAAATGTAATTATAAATTTTTTTTTCTTGTTTGGTTAACCATGGATAAATTTATAGATAAAATGTGAATAAGATGTGGGCACCTTGATTTATAAGAAATGATGACATATGATTTGACATGTGGATTCCTCTTATACCCCATGGATTAGATTGGGTGGAATAACAGAATTTCGAAGGGACCTAAGATGCCAATATCAGTTTATTTGCATATATTCTGGCATAGTTACACCCACCGATTCTTTATAAACAAACAAATTGTTGAGCTTATTCCACCCCATTCCTATTCTGCTACCCAAACAAGATGTAAAAGTGAATGGTGTAAATTAACAAAAAGTTCCATAACATAGGGCCTTGCATATAAATAAGTTTCAACATGGGGGCCAAAATGTAACTTGTCCATTTAAAAATGGCGGGAGAAGTTATGTTTGTTGGAAATGAATTTATGTTTTGGATTTTTGAAGCTCAGGTGGATGACAAGTACATGTACTCTGTGGACAACAAGGATGGCGGTCTCCACGGCTGGATCAGCTCCGGTCCACCGGACCCTGCGGTGGTTGGCTTCTGGCTCGTCTTCCCAAGCACCGAGTTCCGCAGCGGCGGACCCACCAAGCAGAACCTCACCAACCACACTGGCCCATTCTGCCTCGCTGTAATCGTCTTTCTCTCTCTTCCCTCTCGCATTTTCGATGTTATCTTTGATTGTTTGTGTCACTAGTAACTGTTTCTTGATTCATTCATGCATGACTACAATGTGGGTAGAAGTAGTAGACATTTAGTTGTGATGTTGAGGACATCTTGCGAATTCCCCAACAAACGTTTGATTATATTCTTGAAAGAAATTGAGTGGAGAGCCTTGCAGGATTTGATAATTTTTCCAAAAATAATGGGCAAAATAACCCACATAGGGTTGGTTCTCTGGTTAGAGCAATGGTTCTCGAGTTCGAATCCCACTGGGCAAACTTGATGCACAAGGTTTGCAGAAGATTTCATGCATCCAGGGTTTTCCCAATTAAGTCAGGGCAAAATCATTGGAGGAATGGGTTGGACGTGATAAACTTTTTTTTAAAGGATCAAGGATTTCAATGATTTATCAATCGAAAGGAGACCAGTGACGTGATTTGGAACCAAATATTTATATGCACCTTGCCCCTTTAGATGTTACCTTTATTGTTTGTATTGCTAATAATTATTTCTTGATGCATTCATGGGAGAAGATAATGTGGATAGAAGTTGTAGACATATACGGTATACCCAATTACTCCACTATGATGTCACTGAGTGTTTGGTGGTATTCTTGAAAAGAAATGAGGTATTGAAAACCTTTTCATTGTTGGAGGAACTGGTTGGAAGTATGAAAGCATTGTGTTTTTGAGTGGAGGGGTTTAGAGAGGGGGTGTGTATGAATATTGGATCCAAATTCCATATCACTATGCTCGTTCCAATTTGGTTAGTGAAAATTTGATGAACATCTTGGCAATTGTTGTCTATAACGCTGAAAATTGTTTATTGTTATAAAATGGATTGATAGCATTGCAAGAGTTTCCATCACCTAAGTCGATTCTCCCCTTATCCATTCTTTCCTGAACATTCACCCCCTTTGACAGAAGATTGTGATTGGAAGGCATTAGGGAATGTTCTTTAAAATTGATGTTTGATTGTATTTTATTCAGGGAAGATATTATTCTCAATGCTCGACAGCTCGAGTTCCAGGCAACCAATTGTTCATAGAGGTTCTATTATGAGGTTGAAGTTTATCAATCATGATTATCATGTTGAGGGCCTTTTTTTTTGTCAAGTAATTCATTTTGGGGAATGGGAAATGTTGCTGTTTGATGTCAATTATTTGTGATTATGTTTCTTCAGTCGTCATACCTACTGCTTGAGCTAGGCATTTAGAATCTGAAACCATTTAAGAGAAAAAAAGAAATCATTCAAACTAATACCAATATACTCACTGAGCCATTTTATATATTTCGAAGGTAATCAGTACTAGTTCAGGCTCTACAATAAGGCTCTGGAGGATAGTGTTGACAAGAATTTTTTTTAATTATTTTATTTAATTTTATTTTAATTTTATTCTATTTTTTTACCAAGCAAAAAAAACAAAAAAATAATGAAATATTTTTTTTCAAAATTGTGTGATAATGAGGTAAAGGAACCTTATAGTTTCTATATTTCCATATTGTGCGGCAAGTCAAGTACACTTGGGCATGCGTGTTTCTTTAACAAATTTATATTTTCTATTCAACATGGAGAACCAGTATTTATATCTAATTTATGATAATATGACAATAAGTAACTTATGTTCATCAGGAAAATGAATTGTTCGAAGTGTGTCAAAATGAAACTTGTTTCATTATTTTTCTGTGCAGATGTTCCATGGTACTCACTATATTGGTGATGATATAGTTGCTTCATTTGCCAATGGAGAAGCATGGAGGAAGGTGTATGGCCCTGTATTTGCGTATCTGAATTCCACCCGAAGTGTAAACAATGCCTATGATTTATGGTTAGATGCAAAAGAAAAGGTAACGTATAATAACTTTTCCCCTTCCATAAATGAGGAATGACACCATGTTTAATGGTTGCAAGAAAAATGAGTTTTTTTTTTTCCATACAATTGGATTTCCATAATGTGACCCATAAAGATATTTTGTCAAATAATGTAAAGACATGTTGAAAATGTTTTGTATTATATGTGTTAAGACGTTTCGCCCAAAAAGCATCTATATCCAAAAGCATTATTAATTCATACATGCAAAGAGATATGAAATCATCTATTTTTTTCTAGATTACTCCAGGTACTTGTTTTCAATATTTACAATTGATTGTGTGTCCAACATAGGTCATTTGCCCAGAAAAATGCAATTATGAAATAGGTCCATTTGTTATTACCCATGACACATTGAATCATATCTAAATCCTCAATGAACAAAGTTAGAATCTTTTTTTTTTTTTTGAAAATGGGTGCTCACCTATTCCATGGAGAGGAGAGATGCTAGCCAACTAATCAAATTTTGGTTTGCTTAGAATCTAAGTTGATCCGGCAAATCAGAAATATTTTCCATTTAAAGGATAATTAAATAAAGCTTAAAAAAACCAGAGAATTACTTGGAATACTTTAAATTCTTATGAGCATGTAAAGGAATTAGAATCAAAGAATTGTTATGTAATGATCACTAACATTTATCTATTTCTTCCCAGATGTTTGCTTTCATATCAAATGATCTGTTATAGTGCTTGTTTCTTTTGTTTGCTTCTCCAAATCAATTGCTCAACTTTTGAACCATTATATATACTGGTTATATTAACTTAATAGCTCAAATAGTATTTATATTTGCTTGATTAATTTTCACAGATATTTTTCTAACATGCTTAACTAATTTTTTGATTTTCTGTTGGTGCTCCTGTTTTCTTGCTCATTCCAGAGGGTGGAAGAAGAAAAGGCATGGCCATATGATTTTGTCTCGTCTCCTTTCTATCTCATGTCGAGTGAACGCGGTTCCGCATCAGGAACGCTATATATCCAAGATAGGTAGGTAATGAAGCTTTCATAGTATACCAAACATGTGATTTACTGTCTGTTAGGGACTCTATAGCTCATTAAGGCCCTTGTACCGAAAAATGCTTATTAACCTACTGATGGTTAAAATTGACTATGGTTGTGAATTGACGGTCTTTCCTTCCCTCTAATTTACTAAACTCTCTTCCTATTCTCCTACACTATCGCACTACCCTTCATGGGAAATTTGTCATTTACAAGAACTTGAATGTCTTTTTCTAGGTTTCCAGTTGTTTATATGGGTACTACATTGCATTTGAATGGAATATTCCTCATATATGCTAGTAAATTAAACTGGAATTTGACTAGGGAACTACTAAGTAACACAGTCATTTAAAGAACATATATGCCTGATCCTCAATTTACAATGGATTTATATGGGATTTGTTATATTTACGGGGATTTAGTTATTTCACCTGATTACATAAATGCATATGTAACTTAGTAACTACATTTTACATCTCTTGTTTCATTTGGACATTTGATAAATGATTTTTTTTTTTTTGCATGAGTTGAGTATGAGTATTTAATCTATATTTTAATTTTTTTAAATTGGTGACATATATAACTTCTGTTTACTTTATGCCCTGAATGGGGGCGTAGTACCCTTGAAATCTTGAATGACCTCAAGAAGCAGTTGGAAATCAAATCTTGTGTGTAATATAAATAATCCCAATACAGAGATGAAACAAAGAAAATTACAATATCCATTCTTCCATACATTAAATTTCATCATACATATCTAAATGTGCCTCATGGCTGCAGTTTATCCATACTAGTTTAAAATAGTCTACCTGTTCAACTCAAAAAAATAAGGCACTGTTACTGCTTAACTGGGCAAGCAGGACAGTGAATTATTATGTTAGCACCCCCATTTACTTCTCTATCTTTTATTTCATTATATATTGCTCTACTTTATTGATGCTTCATTCACACCAATTGATTTTGATACCAGATTTCTTTCTGGATCGCTTATTCCTGCCTCATATGCATATGTTGGCTTAGCTGCATCAAGGACTGAAGGATCTTGGCAAACAGAAAGCAAGGTGATTAAAATGTGGGTCTTGGTGTAGACTCATCAGTTCTTTTTGACAAACCCTAATTACTCAAATTTGTTCTGCATGTGAAGGGTTATCAGTTCTGGACAATCACTGATTCAAAAGGTGCATTCACCATTAATAATGTTATCCCAGGTACCTATTGTGTACATGGTTGGGTTCCTGGGTTTGTTGGGGATTACATAGCAGAAGAGCTTGTTAACATCTCACCAGGTAAGGTTACTCTCTATAAACCTTTTTTTAGGTAATTCTGTGGGCTATTTGTATTTTCTATAGGGTTTGTTCCTAGCTATTAAACAATAGGGAGATCATGGTCTAGATATCATAGATTTGGCATGTCATAATCTAAATTTTTTCCAAGAATTTTACAAAAAATTATCGAATTATGAAATTTTACCCTTCCTGAATCATTTCCGGAGTCCGAACTTGTGACAAGGCTTTATTGAGATCTAATCATTAAAATGGAAATACAATTATCCTTGTATAACAACATTAACGAGTATAGTATCTTCAGCATCTGGTTGTCTTTATATCTTTATAAACAGAAATGTGGTTTGTATTACTAGGCTTATGTATTACCTACAACTCTTCCACTCTTTACATTTTCATCACTTTCTGAATGCATCCCCACACCACAAACCCCCTACCCAGTACCCACATATTCACACACAATAATTTATCAACATATGCAGGTTCATAATATTTAAGATATCGGATTATTTTGGAAAATGCATGGATGTGGTGGTGGGTCTGGATCAATGGAATATTAATAGGGTCACCCATTGTCTTGTGGACTTGATTGGTATGTGGGCTAGTATTTTTTTGTCTTTGGGAATATGATTTTGGTTTTTTTGAGTCTTGTGCATGGGATTTGTATCTGGAAATTGTTAATTTTGGTGTTTACAATCTCCTTGAGATTATTTATGGGAAAACCCCACCTTCACACACACACACACACACCAAAAAAAAATAAGGAAGAAGAAGAAGGAAAAAGAGGATATCTATGGATTTCTTCTTATTAGATCATGTGAACTGATGTTTTTATGTCCATGAAATATGCTTCAATAGGTATAGTTCAACCACCTATTTATAGCATTTCCCTTTTTTCTGCTTTATATATTCTTTAACATGTAGAATTTCAATTATTTAATATTTTACCTTATTCGTTATAATACTGAGATAAAATCATTCACTTTCTTGTATTTATTTCCTGATTTGTTGTTCTTGTTATGTATCAAGTATCCACTCCCGTTAATCTGTTATTTACACATATGCACCATTTAGTAGATAGAACTACCACAATGACAACTCATGGTCGTCTGAGTAAAGCATCCATAGATTATACGGTTTTTCCATGTAGTAAATGGGTGTGAGTTCTGAAACCCATAGTTTCTAAACGATGGGATTGTCAGTGAAAGTTACCGAGTCATGAAGGATTATAGAGAGCCTTTCTTCAGTTGCTGAATGATGGTTGTGTCAGATTGGCAAGTATGACAACATTATAAGACGTTTGGGTGTACCAGTGATTCAAATTCTGGACCTCAAGTCTCGGACATGATTTTTCCCTTTGTCCACACTCATTTGCTGAGTTTATTCATGACGATTTATGCTCAAATGAGATGGTGAAGGTTAAAAGAGATGGGATTCGCTGATGAGATCCTAACAAAATTGTTTTGTACACTACATGCTTTATAATGGTTTGCAGAATCTCAACAACATCTGCTTTACTAAGATCAATATTAAGCTTGTTCAAATTATCTATAAAAAAATGAAGGGATCATTCATCTTTAAGAGGTAATCAGAAGAGGATACTGTGTCTTTTTATACAGTCCTGATTTTGAATGAATGGAATATAATTACGTCCTAAGTTTTGTGCTGCCAAATTTATCAGGTTGGACTTTGGAAACTTGTGCAAAACTGTCATGAAACAATATAAACAGGGAAGAAATTTAATAATATGATTTATACAAGCCACTTCCTATTCTAGATTTTATTGCTATCACAAAAAAAGAAAGATGAACATACTGAGAACAGAGAAAGATATTTAATTTTTGGTTTTCAAAGTAAATAATCAGATGCTGTGCAATTAATCAATTTTATCTTTTCCTTATCAAAATCTGGCCTTCAGCTTAATGAATTTTGGTGTTGTAGGGTCACCCACACAACTTGGGAATTTGACATATGTTTCACATAGAGATGGCGCAACAGTATGGGAGATTGGCTTTCCTGATCGTACGGCGATGGGATTTTATGTTCCTGATCCAAATCCAAATTATGTCAACAAGTTGTTCATTAACTGCCCCGAAAAGTAAGTATATTGTTTTCTAACGTGCATTTCACGAGTCACAGATGCCTCCTTCAAGTACAATTTCAAGAATTAATACGAAGTAGATAGAGCCTGATAATGCCCTTAGTTCATTAGGTTGAAGTAACCAATTCAGTGCAAAATATTTTTAGTTTCTTCTATGTAATGGATGATGCTTTCGGTATGATGTAATGGTATTTGACACATTGACCAGTATGTATCCTGCTGACTTTGTCATATACGTACCAGAAAATCTGCATGTTGAATAACAAATAAAAAAATGTTCATCGACCTGTTCTATGCATCTTTTATGTTATGCATGATTGATCTGACATGTGGTGTAATCCTATCTATCAAATTTTTTTTTGGTGGTTAAAAAAGAACTATATAACATATTGACCAGTAAATAAACTGCTAATTCTGTGATCTATACTTGTTGGAAATATGCATGTTGGATGACAGACTAAATTTTTGAGCTAATACTTGTTGAAAAGAGAGATTGTGGATCAAAATAGGGAAGAATAAGAAATGATCATAGTATCATACAAACCATGCAAGATGAGATTTATTCCTTTTATTTTCTGGAATTCTTATTTTATGAAAGGTACATACTATACTCTCCCTTTCACAATAACAGGGCCGAGTGTATATGCTCTCTCAATATATATAAGAAATCCTTACTCACAAAAGTATATATGAATGACAGATAAATTAACATACTATCTCCCCAACATAACACAAAAATTACAGAACCGATATAATAAAAGCCATTACAAGAAATCCACCAAATGGTGAGAGCGTACAAAGCTCTTCCTTGGTGCCTAAACTACATAATTTCTTTATTTTTTTTACATGGGGTACTTGTTCGTTGGGGATACAAAATTCTTTGCATCAAAATCATTTAGTTCTCCTTTTTTATTCTAAAGGAACTCATTATATTTACAATCACTCTTGCACCATATTAGTTAAATTTTTTAGTTGTTATTGCAGGTACAGGCAGTATGGCCTATGGGACAGGTATACAGAATTATACCCCGAGTCTGACCAAATATTCACGGTCGGAGTTAACGATCCTAAGAAAGACTGGTTTTTCGCACATGTTAACAGGCAAGTCTTTTATTAATCTCCTTCAATTTCCACTATGATTAAAAGCATGTTTACTTTCATATATTTGGGATTTCCAAATTTGCATAGAAGAACATCAGATGTAAAGCAACACTTGAATAAAATAAATCAATGCAATGTTAAGATATTCTCCCTTCAAGCTACCATCTACAAATTTGGGTTTCTTACAAAAAAAAAAGGTACTCTATTATGTATATTCTGAAAGTACTCTATTACTTCCATATAGCTAATAATTTCTATTTGTATAAAGCGGTGGAAAAAATGAGAGATTTTAGAATTGCATACCAATATCATATGCCATGAAACCACAGTTTTGTTATCTTGCATGAAATCTGTATCATTGTTGTTGTGTGATCACTCTGTCCTACTTTAAATTTGATTCACATTGTGTGATCACTCTGTCCAACTTTAAATTTGATTCACATTGGTCAGCTTCATTGAAACAGGAAAATCGCAGAGAAGAAGTATAGTCCCACGACATGGCAAATCAAGTTCAATCTCAATGGAATAACCAGTGGGATTTACAAGTTGAGGCTGTCAGTTGCAGCTTCTAACCACTCTGATATTCAGGTAAATATATATTCCCTCCAATTTCTATTTATAATATAATCTTACATGCAGTCTTATATACAATCTTCTTTACAATCTTCATTTGCTCTGATTTATTTTGAAGGTTTACACTTCATGTGAATATGCAATGAACTATGTTACCTTAACAAAAAATAATTGTATACTCCAACTTAATATACTCATTTGCACAAAAATTTAGAAAATCACTTCATCTAATGGAGAATATATCTCATTGGAAAAATGAGATTGTAAAATTTTAGGACTGCGTGTAACAGTGCACATGTTTATATTGAGACAGATGAAACAAGATTATCCAAAGAAGGAAGTGCAACATAAATGTACACAAAATTAATGGATATTGCAAACAAGGAAACCTATTGAATACATAAAAAAAATCATTCCAACTTCTATGATTATCAAATAATGTTACAAGCTGTCTTATATGCAATCAATCCTCTTTTACTATCCTCCCATAGTTTGATCTATTAATTGTAAAGGTATATTCTTCATCAATGAAGTATGTAAGTTCACAAAAAATAAAGTAAAACTCTAATTAATTGAACGTACTGCTTTAACGCAACAAACAAAAATCACTTTATCTAACAAATCATATGCTTCATTAGAAATATAAGATTGTAATTGGATTGCATATAAGGATTGCATGTAATTTCGCCCATGTTTATACGGATTGACATGACGATTTGCAATTCAACTATAGGTTCGAGTTAACAATCCAAACAGCAAAAGACCACTTTTTGAAGTGGCGAATCTAGGTATGGACAATACCATCGGTCGCCATGGAATCCATGGCCTCTACCAGCTCTTCAGCGTCGATGTTCCCTCAGCATTGTTGATTAAAGGAGACAACATTGTTTATCTCACACAAGCCAATGCAGGAAATCAGTTTGTAGGAGTACTATATGACTACATAAGACTTGAAGCTCCAGCTAGTCCTGGACATTCAGATTAAGCGTCGGCAACAGGCTAGGCTGGGCCAGCCCGGCTCGATGAAATAGTGCCCAAAGCCCGGCCCTGGGCCCAGGCCCACGTGCCTGTCTGGCAGCAGCCTGGGCCTGGACTGCCCGGGGCCAGATATTCAAGCCTAGGCCCTAACCGTGGGCCCTGGCCTGAATGGGCCTGCTGGGCCGGACTCGAGCTTTGGGCCCACGGGCGGGTTTGCCGGCCTAGATTTTAAACAAGTTTATTTATTTTATTTTATTTATTTTTAAGTTGTGTATTTATATATTAATTAATGTTAAATAACGCAAAAATTGATTTTAAGGGTTGAGTTTTACATTCAAATTTATATTACTTTTTTATAGTTTGAAGACAATACCATATAACCAAGACAAAAACATGACAATATATGAAATTCATTGATGTCTTTTAATCCAGTGAGATTGAGTCATTGGGAACTATACAATATATATTTTTTTATTTTTATTAAAAAAAAAAGATGAAACAGAGAAGAAGAAAAATTCATTGATGTCTTTTAAAGTACACCCCCACATCCCCCCTAGCTGTGGCCCATGAACTGAGATAAATGTAAATGATGTGAAAAATTAAAACAAGCAATCCCTCTTTTTTTTTTTTTTTTTTCTTTCTCTTTTTAACCTTCAGTGTACATTTTCTTTTTTTAAAAAAAAATTTTTGACTTCGCCTGTATTCAAGTACTGTAACACAAAGCTCCCTTTCAATCTACGCTGTCCAATCAGTACGCCAATTACTGGATCCATGCAATGGAGGGTCATGATTGTTTAATCCAAACCCATTCGGTCATACTTAGAGGTGTTAAACGGGAGGGCCGGCACTTAGCAGGCACGGCCTGCTAAAGGCCCGTGCCGGCATGGCACGACATGGGCCATGTGCTAACCCGTTTGGGTGGCAATGCGGGTTGGGCCTGCCCTTTCTTCCCCCGGCCCGTGTGCCGTTTCCGGCACGGCCCGCTCCACCAATGGCTAATCCAACTGTTTGTGTATTTATCAATGTATTATTTTTATTTATCAATGTACTATTTATGTATTTTTTATTATTTTATTATTTATTTAATTAATGTTCAATTGTTCATGTAATCAAGAGATTCAATATTTAATAAAATAAATATTTGTATTCTTAATTCCTTTTAGTTTTCAATTTCCATGAATGATTTATGTATATTTTTTTTATTTTTTAACTTAAAGGAACTAGTAAATAAACATGGAATTAAATATTGAACTTTAAAAAATTAAAAAAAATGGGCATTTAAATGGGTCGGCTCGTTGGCCCGTCAATGGGCCCGGCCCATTTGGCTCATCCGACTAGCACGGCACGGCGGCCCGCTGGGCTGGTACGGAGGGCCGTACACGGTCACATGAAACGGGCCGGCTCGGTCTGTTAGCCCAGTTATCTAGCAGGCTGGGCTGGCACGGCACAGCTTGTTTTACACCTCTAATCATACTCAACGTGGGAACTGGGTACTTATTTATAAATACAGATAGTTTGAAATAGTGGGGATATTTTTTTTATAGTTATATTTATTGAAAAATGTTTCAATTAATTAGATTTTTTAAAATAAAAGATTAAATGAATAAATTAGTTGAGAAATTGCATCACTACATGATATGTATATCCTAACTAGGTTGCACTTACATAGATGTCAATTATTTGCATAACTGAACCTCAATTAAAATTTTTTTTTGCATAAAATTATAAAATAATTAAAAAACTGTCTATTCTTCAGGAGAATAGTTACTCATTCACGAGGGTCTCGATAAACGCATATTTACCAATTCATCTGTAAGTTGGGATTCTCATTCAATTTATTACATTCTTTCATCTCCTAAATCCCAATCCTTTAATCAAATTAATGCTTAAGTAATGTCTTAACTCAAATTGCTCATCTTCTCTAAAATAACACGATCACTTGCACTAAATGCAGCTTCTAATGCAACATTAGAAACTAGAATTGTTAGTACAATAATGATTTTTAAACCCCAATTGGTAGACCCCATCTAAGCCCCATACATGAGGTGGTAAGATTGAATTCCCCACTTTACCCTTCCCATTTAATTCAAGCAGTTTTTACCATAAGAGATCCCTTAACCCTTAAATCAAGAGATGGTTACGATTTGGTTTGTTCGTTCTTTTTTTTAAAAGTATTGTTTACATGAATTACAAAAAAAATGGTATGATTAATCCCATTAACCAAATTGGTGTTTTTTTTAGCAAATGAAAAAACACAGAAAAAAATAAAAAATAGAAAAGATGAGAAATTGAAGAATGAAGGATATTTCGCTTGATCAATAATTGAAGAAGTAGATGGTGGCAGAGGAGAAGATGAAATTGGGTTTTTGGGGGCAGACGATGAGGTATCGTCGTCGTTGTTGTTGTTGATATGTTATTTTTTTAATGTTGATAATTGGGGATGAGAAAGTTCAATTTCATTACATGTTTAAATGGAATGAGTCCCATATTTGCAAAATAGTGCATCTTTATGAAAGTAATGTCAGTGTAAATTAACAACTTAATTTAAAAAAATAACATATCCATGTGGAGTTCTCTACACAGATTTCTTCAATTTATTAGACTTTTTTTTGTTGAAATATGTGAACAAATTCCACTCCAATCAATCTTTCAAAATAAAAAAGTTGTCATTTACCAAAATGTTTCAAAAGTTATCCAGCCAAAAACTTAGATTTTAGTTTTATGGGGATTAAAGGAGAAAGAAACAATTACTCAATTTTTTTTACACTTATATCTAATGTAAAGTTGTTAATTGAGATTCAAGATACATGTGTATCTGAATTATTTATCCAGCCCAATTTATTATTTGTTATTTTTATTTTGATAGATTTGATTAATATGTATCTGAATAATATTTAATTATTTTTTATCATCTATATTTAAAGACTTTTATTAATCATATATGCAATGCATGTAAACCATAATTGTTTCATTTCTAAACTCATTCAGATTCTATATACACTTGTATAATGTAAAGTTGTTAATTCAGATTCCAGATACACGTGTATCTGAATAATTTATCCACCTAATTTGCTATTTGTTATGTTTGTTTCGATGGATTTGATTAATGTGTATCTTGATAATATTTAATTGTTTTTGTCATGTATATTTAAATATTTTTATTAATCATCTAAGCAATGCCTCATTAGCATGTAGACCATAATTAATTTTAGATTAATATTGTATATAAAAGCTGTATCTAAATTTTTTCAGATACATATGTATCTGAAAAAACTAATGTATAATTGTATCTACATCTGTATATGTATAAAAAACTAATATACTCATATGTATATGAAATTCTAATATATTCATCTGTATTTGTAGCTGTATCTAAAAAAATAGAGGTAGAGGTTGAAGGAGGGTTCGAAAGATAGCTGATCCACTTCTCATATGATAGATGGCAACGAGAGGAATTCAAAGGTGGTGATGCCGGTCCCCAGAGATGGGAAAGCCAGCCGGAATGAATTTTTGAAGTGGCAGATGCCTTATGAGGATAAATTTTTTTTTTTCAAAGAGGGAGTGCTAGAGGCGGTTATAAAATCCCAATTAATGAGGGAGTGTATTTTAAAGTGAAAAACTCAAATATAAAGGAAGTGTAGTATTGTCTTTGCTCTTTTTACCTTTATAAAAAGTCAAATATTGAATCAATGAGATAATGACACATATTGGGACTTCTCAATGGGGCTTAAATTTTGGGGTCCATGTAGCAATACCCTTGTTAATATATCATGTGCCATGATGGAAAGTACATGATATCTTGATTCTTGTGCTTTCCACTATGACAAAATATCAAATTCATCATCATCATTTGCTACAACAACTGTTTGGTCAACATAACGTTGTAAATTAGATGAACTTGAAGTAGAAGAAGAACTAGATGACATTATTCTACTTTTAAGAAAAACAAAAGGTCCTACACGAGAGGTGGATGAAGAGCTCGAAGATTGCATTGTATTTACTGTTTGACCTACACCTACTATCATTTTATAATGTTCATATAATTCAAATAATTTAGATTTTACAAAATTAATATTAATTTGAAGTTTATCATCATCATTATATATAACTTCTAACCATCCTTCTAATGCATCAATTTTTAATCTATGATCTATAATAATAACAAAAGAATATATCAAATTTTGTTTCCATTAGAAGTAAAACATTATAAAAAATATCATTATAATTTTCATAATAATTATTAAATGTTGAAGAAATAGAAAATAATTGTGGAACCGCATGAGAAGACGTTGGATAATACACACCACAAAATATTTTTGTAGAATTTTCAAAAACTTCTAAAACATCTTTAAGAAGTTTAGCCATTGCTCAATCATAATCATCAGGGATAGATAAATTGCAGCTGCTATTATATGATAATTGTTCAATATACACATTTAAAACTCCTCTATATTTACAAGTAATTTGTAAAAGATTATACGTGGAATTCCATTTATGAGGTATATCATTATTAATGTTTTTTTTTCTTTTCATAGATAATCTTTACAACATTTAATATATAGTTCATGCCTACCTTGAGAAGAATTAATATTACGTACTATATCTTTTATTTTTTGAATTAAAGGTGATTAAAGTGATAAACCATCTTGTACAATTAAATTTAAAATATTTGCACAACAACGAACATGAAATAAATAATTTTGAATCGGTTCTAAAGACAAAAAAAAGTTTTAAATGATCTTCAGCTACATCATTGTTTGAAGCATTATCTAGTGTGATTGAAATTTTTTTATTTTGAATACCCCAACTTACTAATTCTTCATGCATTGCATATGCAATTGTTAAATCAATATGTGGGGATTTAAGCATTTTGAAAGATATTATTCTCTTATTTAATTTTCAATCTTGATCTATATAATGTATAATTATAGATAAAAAAACCAATATTTTGAATAGATGTCCAAAAATTTAAAGTTAAAGAAATATTACCTTCAAAACGTTTTATTACATCTCTTTTAGTAGTAGAAGCAGAAAAATCTTTATATTGTAGAGCTAAACCTCTTTGTACCATTCCAGTAAAATCATACTTTTCTACAAGAGTAAATGGTTGTTCAACTCTAATAATGTAATCTACTATTTTTTGACATGCACGTGCTTCATCATAACTATATGCAGTTAAATTACCACTAGCATTTTTATTTAATAACATTTGATCTCTAATATCAATTTTATTTTTTACCAAACATTTATCCTTGTGCCTCTTAAGATGACTAATACCTTGAGATGATGGTGCATTTAAAAGTTTACTACACAAACAACATTTTGTTTTTTAAATTTTTTTTTTCCATTTTTCATAGTTCCAGTTAATTCAAAAAAATCCTAAATAGCATATTAAGTTTTTTTTAGATGAAGATGCTAATGTACTAGTAGAAGAAGATGCTAGATTTGAAAATTGTACAGTAGGAGATCTAGTTGAATCATTTACTGGATTGTGAGCCATTAGAATTATATAATAACTACTAAAAGAAAATAGAAATAGAAAATGTGCACTAATGTAATAAAAAAAAAGAGCTCGTTGAGAGCTTTAGAGAGTTTGTTGAGAGCTTGAAAGGGAGCTTGTTGAGAGCTTGAAAGAGGACTTGTTGAGAGCTTGAGAGTTGAGAGAAATTTTTTTTAGGAGCTTTGTTACACAGGCCCCAGCATATAGGCCCCTCCCACAGGCCCCTTGACGTGTCAACATTTTATTGGCTGTGTAGTTGCTTTTTACAAAAGGGCAAAAAAACTAAATACTAAAATACCCCTATTTAATACCCACCCTCGTTTCCACGTTTCCCCCTCTTTTTCCATTTTTTTTCCCACTGACAACCGTCCCTCTCGGCGTTTCAAATCTGATTAAAAGATTCGTTGGTTTTCAAATATCAAATTTGAATCGAAAAAATCAGTGAAAAAAAAACCCTCTTGTGTAAAACGTCGAAGAAGACCTATTATGTTATTGAAGAATCGATTTGAAACAAAACATTTCATCCAAATGTTCTTCTACAGAAAAAAAATGGGTACGAAACCTTTTTTTGGTATTTCACAAAGCGTGTCTGTTGTATTTGATGATGGTGTTGAGTATATGGATTTTTTTAAGGTTTTTTTTTTTAATATTAACAAAAGTAACTTTTTTTTTATTTACAGAAATCTGAAATGTATGATTAATTTTTTTTTTTTTATGTTTGTTATTGAAGTGTAGCTGACAAAATCAGATGAGTGTTTTCAGATTTCATCAGCAACATATATTTTGATTTTGCTTAACAATACTGCTATCCGTAATGAGACCTTGTAGTAAATGTAACTAACTATAAATTGTTACTAGTATATATAAATGTTCAGCAAATGTAACTAACTATGACAATGTACTGGGAAATATAATTTTATTTGAAATGTAACTAACTATTTTTAGAAAGAATGTAGGGTCTTATATACCCACACCATTAAATTATTACCCCACACCAAATAAAACATTAAAAAATCTATTTTTTTTTTTCTTGTGAAATAAGTAAACCCAACCAATCCCACCCCTGTCGAGCCTCTCCGCCGTGCGCAGTCGATCTCCAGAATCCCACGACATCCTCTTCTTCCCTTCTCTTCAATAAGAAGAAGCATCTCTCCGCCCCCTCTCTGCCCCCCTCACCTCTGCCACCCTCCTCCTCCTCATGTCCACCGAAACCCACCTCCCGCTTGGCCTCCCCATTGCCCTCCTCGTCAAGGCCATCGTCCTACTCACCTTCAAGAGGGCGAGAATCTTGAGCATCCGCCTCCATCGGTGCGGTGGACCATTGGAGGGGAGCGGGAGAAGAGACCCATAAAAAAAATCCAAGATTGTGAGGGAGGGCTTGCAAATCTACAGCAACGAAGACTTCTATGATGACCGGCGGTGGTGCTAGGAAGGAGAACAACTGTGGGGGAGAAGAAGGGAAAAGAAAAACAAAGAGGGTGAATGGGTGGTTGGGGTGGATTTTCATTGTTAGGTTCACATAAATATGGAAGGGTGGGTTTAGTGATTTACAAAAATGAAAAGGGTGGATCAGATAACGGGGTGAATTTCTTAATATGTGGTGTGGATGTATCCGTCCCCAAGAATGTAACTAACTAATAGAAAGAATTATGTTTATTGAGTTGTGTAATGATAATGACATCCTAAATGTAAATTGATTGACAATGTGACATTATCCTCTACATTTGTTAAGTTTGAGTCTATCTATCTCGTGATTTATATTTCCTTAATCATTACTTGTTTGTTGTTGTTGTTGTTAAGCAAATGTAACTAACTTATATACTATGTAACTATTTTATGTTACAAAGGAAATATCTTTGTAATCATTTGTATCTAACTATTCAAAAATGTCATTCTAACATTTGGAGCAAATGTTTCTGCATATTGCTTCTCAACTTCAACAATGAAATCTTTCTGTGTAGTGCCATCCGTAGAAAATGTAACTGATTCCACAATATTTCCTAGATTGAAATGCAAATAATTATCAAATAAAACTAATGTACTATTATAATCACTTAAAAAAGAAAAACATAAAAATAAAAAATGGAATAATAAATCTCATAGTTCCACTTAATACATATTAAGAGTCGTTCATATTTTGCAATAAAACTTTGTTTCACAATTACGTTGCCCCGCAATGTAGCTACATTTGTCAATGTAACTAGTATTACTTAGAAAAACATTGAATAATTTAGTTACATTTTACAAAAAAGCAGCCAAACCAAAAAATAAGTGGAAAGAAAAAAGACCAAATAATGGGTTAAATATGTAACTGACATTCAAAATGTTAAGCAACTGATATACCATGTTGAGAACCACGTTTCACATATTGTTCAAAAAAAAAAAATTCACATATAAAAATTGAAAAAACAGTGAAATAATTGAAAACAAATACAATAAACATGCATTAAACCTGAATCGACAGACATTTCAACAGGTGTCCAAAATTATTTAATGATTTAATCAGGATCAGATAAAAAAGCTTATAACCTACTCTAAATGGCCTGAACAAAAAAAAAAAAAAAACAAATTTTTCTAAGAGAATGAATGAGATGGTTCAAATGTTCAACTTCAAAAAAAGAAAAAACAGAATTAATTACCCCATGCGCGTGATTCTAGTTCTTAATTGCCTTCTCATTATCTTAACTGCCCCATTAATTACGGAAGTCATTAACAAACACATTCAAAGGGTATTTTGGGTAATATGAACACTGCCATGTCATGGGGCTTACAAGGCGCCTATGAATTGGGGCTTGTCAATCATTTTCCCCTTTTTAGCGTTCGTCAAGTGAAACATTTGCTCTTCAGAGATGAATTTTTTTTTACTGAGGGTGTATTTGCTTTGATGAAAATGAGAAGAATCATTGAGATGATATCCCATTTATAAAAAAATTACTCCTCGAAAATGATATCCCTATGACCCTACTGTTGGAGCTTGAATGCAACTTATTTCTTGTCGTTGGAGCAGAATCCAACGGTAGGAACATGGGGGGCTAAGTGGGCCCCCCACCTTTTTTGTAATGCCAGAGATTTTATCATGGTAGAGACATTATTGAAGTAGGCAGAAACTTAATAAAGTCTCTACCATGTAGGGACGTTTTTTTTTTTTTTTTTTTTTGAGAGGGGGGGGGGGGGGGGCGCTCGTTGGCCCCCCTTTAAATTTAAAACGGTCATTTTGACCGTTTGATTTGTTTGTCCCCCACGGGCCTACAGGCCGGGCTCGTGCTTGAACAGGTCTAATTCAGCCTGGCCCGTGGGTTGGGCCGGGCCCCCAGAAGCATGCCAGAGACCGGCTCTCCTTATGTTCAACCCGTGAACAGGTCCGGGTTGGGTGTGCTGGAATTTCAGGCCACAGACCAATTGATAACCCTTAATTCAGATTAGGTAGCAGTTTGATATTGTTTCTGTTTCTCTTATTATTTTTTTACTTCTATTTGAACAGGCAAGCGTAACATGTTCAATTAGAAAAAAACCACTTATTGTAAATTAGCTTTCATTCACATAGTGCAAAGAATTGGCTCTCTGTTATGGTTGGTGGGTATTGCTATAAATAGGAATAGGGTGTGGGATCTCTCTCTCCCTCCCCCCCCCCCCCCCCCCCCCCTACCATGCAATCCCACTCAAAAATTATTTTGTTTTCAATATTGCAATTATAATGCGGATGCAACTTTAAGGGGTTGGGTTAGATTGGAACTCAACTTGAACTTAACCTGAAGTTGGAAGAAGCTAACTGAAAGCCAATCCAACCCTCAAATCCAAATTTAACTTAAATCCAATCCATCAGGATTGATATGGATTCGGATCTGAAATAAAAAATGTATCATTTTACACAATTAGAACTTTACAAGAGTCACTACACATGAGCTTTTTTAAAAAAATTATGAAAATGAAGAACATTTTTATATAGAGGAAATTTTTATCTCACAAATCAAACAATCAGAGTTTGACTTAGAACATTTAAGAATATCACATTTTACTCTAGGTTCAGGTTATCTAAACTCTCAACCCAAACCCAACCATAATTAAGTTTAGGTACGGGTTGAACATAAACGCTAAAATCCCAATCCAAACTAGTTTAAATGTCGATTTGAGTTGGGTTCAATGTGTCTAAGTTGCATCCCAAAACTCCTGGGCTAGTTTGACAATATGATAAATGGTAGAATAAGGGGTATTTTTTAGAATAAGTGAGTAGGAGGATAATTTTTTTCCATAGGGTATAGAAAATAATCAGGATAAGCCGCTGACAATTGTCTCAATTTTTAAATGAAAATGAAGATATTGTGTTCTACCTAAAGGTTTAAAGGTTGAGATAACATTTATTTTTACTTTTTGTTCCAATTTTGATAAATATAATATAAACAAAAAACTTTTTATCCTTTTAAGATATGAAAAATTTCAGACTAGCCTCAACCCCCCGTGAAAAATACCAACAAAATGTCATGATTTTAACCGTAACAAAAAAATAGAAATCATTATTAAAAAACATTATTATGTTTACATCATCACATAGGCAAGGCAATTCTGATACCACGAAAGCGATGACGTTTGAGTCACCGATTGCGAATTTCTTAATTTGAATCACATTTTTTTTTCTTTCTTTTCATGGCTGCTACCAACCACGTATCCAAATAATTGTGGATTTCTTTTTCTGGGTCAACACAACCTTCAATTCTTCACATATTCTATTTTTAGTTTTTACAATACTAATTCTCTGTTTTGTTTTCTTGTTTTAATCATATGATGGACATAATAATCCATGTTCTTATTTACAGTCTCATATTAATTATTTTATAAGTGAAACCGTTTAATATTTTTATTTTATTAGAACGGAATTATCGTCATCTTCAAAGGTGGTAGCCCGTATGTCGAGAACATATATAAGTCGGTTTTCGTTTCATTCACGATTGAGATAGATTTTGCGTGGGGGCCACGTCGGTCAAATTAGTTAGAGGGCATTTGGTCATTCTGAATGGGTGATTGTCTTGTCCAATAGACTTCTCTTCTACTACAGGTCACCGCTTTATATATATTTTGTTTTCCTTTATTTTATGTAAATTGTGAATAGCTTTTCTGATATAAGGGCACATATCTGCTGTGTTTAATAATATATTTGAGAAATCCGATAGGGATATATTTTGCGGAACCACATAGATTAGGGTTGGTATGATGTTTATATTTTGAAAAATCATTTTCATTTACAATAATTTAACAAATAAAATTAATAACAAAAAAATTAAAAGTGATTAAAACAAAGACTTATCAATTCCAACAACAGTGATATCCATTTCCTGAAATTTCATTTAATATCAATATGTATTGATAGAAACTTCATCCATACCTTACTGAGGAGAGTTCATCAAATAATTAAAATCCTTGGTAAGTTAGATAATTCTGAATAAAAATCTCATTAGGTTGGCACTGTCATTCATAAATATAAATTTTGTTTCGTTCATTCAAAATTAAAATTAGTCCATTAAATAAAACCAAGTCTTCAATTATTATTTTAAAGGAAAAATCCAAGCAGCCCTATATAAACAGTCTGAAATAATCCTCTGTTTTTTCTAAAATTCATATAATCCATTGAAAACATCTATGTAAATCCAAAGAAACTCCCATAAATTAAATTTTCATTAATAGATCTGAAATTTTTTTCAAATGATGATTTTAATTCTTCGAATATATTATAAATCCCTATTCAAAGAGATAAAATCATCATTTACTAATATTTTTTTATATTTTTAGCATATTGTAAGAGTTTTATAATATTATGTATTTTTATGTAGAAAAACTTATTCTATAATATATTGTATTTTTGATATACTATATTTTTAATAGAATATTTAACTATGTATGCTGCATGAATTTTTTCTTATTATATGAAAATCTGATTTGCCGACGCCTTAGAAACCCCTGATGACTTTCCTTTCCGACAAGTGACGCTCGTTTAAAATGACAGCGACGCACGCTCCCTTCAATCAGACACCGCCACGTGTCCCTACCAGATCCCGTCCAGGTTCATTGAACCTAAAAACACCATCCGCTTTTAAATCCCCAACCGTGCTTCCCCTCCACCAAAAAAACACCCACTCAAAAAACCAAAAAAAAAAAAAAAAATCTCAAATGGCTTCGATTTCGTCTTCTCCGATCGCTCCGATCCCCGGTTCGATCTCCACCCAATCTTCCCCTCATCACGAGCTCTCCAAAGGTACCGACTTTTCCTCTTCCGGTGGTCCTTTTCGGGTTTTAAATGGTCCTTTATGTCTTACATGTGTGTTTCCATCTTTGACAGTGGTTCGGATGGGTCCGTTCGATTCGAAATCGGTTAAGAAGCGATGGGTCGTGAGGCCGGCGGCGGCGTTAGATCCGAGGCGGAGCGATTCGGTGGTACCCGCCGCGGCGGTGGCCGCTGTCGGGGAGGTTGTTCGGGCGGAGGTGGAGGTTTTGGAGGACTATGGGAAATTGGCGGGAGAACTTGATGGAGCGTCGCCGTTGGAGATAATGGACCGCGCCCTCGAAAGATTTGGCGGCGACATTGCTATCGCATTCAGGTGAGGATGATTTTTTTTTCAACTGTCGAAAAAATTGCGTCTTGGATCGGTTTTCGGGTACTCAATTGGGTGGGTTTGTTCTTAAATTTGGTTTGCATGTTTTTTTCTTTTTTGAGAATTGTTGTTGTTGGCAAATGTTAGGGACAATCATTCCTGCTGTCACTTTTGCAGTATCAATATATATAATTGTCTAAAGACATATACAACTGCACAAAATTAAGCACATATGAGAATGCATTGAATACATATCTTTTTGTATTTTTTTCTCTTCTAATTGAGTATATCGTCGATTAGGATTGTAGGAATGACTGAGTGCAGTAATGCCCTTTTTTGTTTGGTGAGGAGTGAGTGTTAGTTTGTGAATGAGTGCATCTGAAATCAGCCAATCAAATGGATTTTGTTATTGTTGAAGCATGTGATTTATGGAAGCTTTGTAGTACCATTAGCCTTGTGAATATGAATCTTATAAGGATTTTACAGAAAAAGGTAATTTTGATAAAGGGGTTTTGGTTTCCTGGTGATTTCTCTTTGGTTTTTAATTGCATTTTGAATAACCTTTATTTTTTGACTTGTGATGCGAGAAATTGACGACCTTCTGTTGATTTATGAGAGAAACATATAAATAATAGCTTCTGATTCTGCTGTAGTTTACCTTTAATTATTAGAATAATGTTAGTTGTACCAAATCACATGCTTTCCACATCTAGGGAGCTCTTTTACAGCAATCTCATATACATAATTTTTGCCTCTGCATTTATCACCGATTCACCAAAGGCTTACTTGCACCTAAACAGATATACCCTCTAAACCGTCGATGGCCTGTTCTCTAGTAATATAATAATTTATTTAATGTATGTGAGTTAGCCACCAACATATAGACCTTTACTTATCAATATTTTTGAAATTGGAGCGGCAGGGAAACAACATAGTGTTACCTTATTTTCTTCTTGCAAAAAAGCTGGACTGAATTCTATGGATAAGAAACTATCTAATGAATTTCTACAGTTCAAAACAGTTTAAGTTCCACTTGTATGGTTGAAGCGGTAGAATGACCGATTCAGGAAAATTTATCTTACAATGTAGAATTAGTTCAAAGAGGCCATGTTTAGAGTCTAGTAGGGTGTCTACAAAAACTTCGCTTTGGCATAACATGATAAATTAGTTTGTTCCGAATGAAGCAAGTACATGCTTATTGATGATTGCCACCATAAACTTACTTGAGATCTGCAATTCTTTTTTTCCAGTGGTGCAGAGGATGTGGCATTGATTGAATATGCCAGGCTTACTGGCCGGCCCTTCAGGGTGTTCAGTCTTGATACGGGGAGGTTGAATCCCGAGACATACAGGTTCTTCGATGCCGTTGAGAAGCACTACGACATACGCATCGAGTACATGTTTCCTGATTCTGTTGAGGTTCAGGCGCTCGTCAGGAGCAAAGGGTTGTTCTCGTTCTATGAGGATGGCCACCAGGAATGCTGCCGAGTGAGGAAGGTCCGGCCTTTGAGGAGGGCTCTCAAGGGCCTCCGGGCATGGATTACAGGTCAACGCAAAGATCAATCTCCCGGTACCAGGGCCCATGTCCCGGTTGTTCAGGTATTATTATCCCTTATTCCCACTCTTTCATTTTGGGTAATATTGATCATATTATATATGTTGGGATGAAATTTTTGGAGTTGATGATGAATCAGTTGTCCTAAAATGATTCACGAATTGTGTTGAATAATATGTAGGTGGACCCTTCATTTGAAGGAATGGATGGAGGGGCAGGAAGCTTGGTGAAGTGGAACCCATTGGCAAATGTTGAAGGACAGGAGATCTGGAATTTCCTTCACACCATGAACGTTCCTATCAATTCATTGCATTCACAGGTAAACACAACAGTGTCTTTTCCATTATGATTAAATCTGGTCCAGTTGTGTTCTATTTATCTAAGGGTTATGCCCTGTGCCCCTGTTTTAGATCAAATTGATTCTACTTCTGCAAAATTAGTTTTTAATCGTTTCCAATAATCAGTTCAAATGGGATTTTTTAAAATTCCTTTTGGGTTTGAATTTTGGTTCTTGTATGTTAAAAGTCAACAAAATAACTTTTTATGAAAAATGGTTGAGAGAAATTTTTAGTGAAAAAACTGGTTGAGAGACTGTGTTATGAAATACTATTTTTGAAACATAGTTTCAATTGAGGCTTAAAGCCCTGTTTGGAACCAATTGCCAGTTGAATTTTTCTTTTGCAACTTTAGTTTTTAGATATCCAAACAGGTTTTTTTATTTCATTTTTGGTTTCAGATCTTTATATTCATGTTTTAAATGTCAACAATACAGAAAAATCTGGTTGAGACTAAGTTTTCCAGAATTGATAATTTTAATCAGTTCTGAAGATGAGCTGTCTTCGAAAATTGGTTCCAAATAGAAAAAAAAATTGTGTATACCCTTATACCCAACATGTTGATATAAATAGTTTGTTTTTTTTTATGCAGGGCTACATTTCTATTGGATGTGAACCATGCACGAGGCCAGTATTGCCCGGGCAACACGAGAGGGAAGGGAGATGGTGGTGGGAGGATGCCAAGGCCAAGGAATGCGGCCTCCACAAGGGAAACATTCAACATGAATCACCTGTCCCAAACGGTAATGGAAACGGTGCCTCATCCATTGGATCTCTAAATGGCACGGCCCGTGAAGACATCTTTGGCACATCAGACATCGTGAGCCTGCGCAGGCCTGGTGTGGAGAACCTTCTAAGGTTAGAGAACCGCAAGGAGCCGTGGCTTGTCGTTCTTTACGCACCCTGGTGCAGATTCTGTCAAGTAAGTTATCTAAAGTACATACTTGAATGAATTGAATGCGTACTTCTATACATTTTTTCTAATGAGTATATATTCGTCTGGAAGAGAATATAATCTACTAGAAATTTCACATATTAAGTTAGGATTAGAGGAATGACCGAGTATTTTAGGACTAGGATATGATAGAAAGATGAAGGAACATAGTCTCATCTCCCCCATTTTTTTTCAGGCAATGGAGAGCTCCTACGTTGAACTGGCTAGGAAGCTAGTTGGCTCTGGTGTAAAAGTAGGGAAATTCAGGGCCGACGGAGAGCAGAAGGCCTTCGCGGAGAGAGAGCTGCAACTGGGGAGCTTCCCGACGATACTGTTCTTCCCTAAACACGCTTCGAAACCGATCAAGTATCCATCGGAGAAGCGTGATGTTGAATCGCTGTTGGCCTTCATAAACGCCCTCCGGTGAATAGAAGAAAATCCACATTTACTAGGTATAGTTGGAAGATGAGATATGCTCAGAGCAGTTCTTGATTCTTTTTTTGTTGAGATGTACCATAGGTTGATTAGAGATTGTTTTTTCTATCTTTGAAACTGCCTTGGTGTGGTGAAAAGAGTTCCCCTTGCACTTCAGATCTCTCATCATCATGAGAGAATTAGGTTGGTGGGTGTAATTTTTTTTTTTAATCATTCTTTGTTTTTTTTATATTTTTAATAAAACAGCACTGTAGCTGTATGTAGTTTTCAAGAGGTTAGTAAAATTTTAAATTTTGCCATTCTCATCTCTTGAATGATTGAGAATTCTTTTGATATTCTGCAAACCAAAATTCATTTCAAGCGTGTGTTTGTGCATTATATTTTCTTGAAGGTGTTGAAGAACAGGACAGGGAAACAGTATATGGTTCAGTAAAAGATTGTAAAATACAGCACTGTGTGTATTCCTATGTCACGTTTGCTGTCTAACGATGTATATATCTAGGCACCTATAGGTCATATGTGTGTGTATATATATATATATAAAAGTATATTATTATTAAAAAAAATCCAATCCTGTGGAAAATGCACAGGAGGCTGTTTAGGGATGATTAAGGATGAAACATAGTGAACGTAGAGAAATACCACAATCTAACAAGAAAACGAATATGGATATCATTTAGATATTAATAATCATAATGTAATTAAAATAGAATTTCGATGAAATCTATAATATTCAGAAGTGACTGCAAATATTTTAATAAATAGATGAATTATGATCAGGGGGAATGGGTAGAACTTTATTATAACTATTATTTCATTTTTGGGGGATTGAATTAAAACCGTAGTACAAAAAGCTCATTTATTTGTTCGAATTAAAAGTGAGAAATTGTCAAATAAGACAAAAAAAAAAGGGAGTTAACAATTTGTACAAACAAATAAAAGAATGTAAAAAATAAATATTACCTGAAACTTAAAATGAAATATTACTTATTACTAAATGTCTTAATCCATTTACAAATATATATATTTTTAACCCAAATGTTTAATTTAGCTAGTTTGCATTTGTTTTTATTAGAGGGCCGTGCTTTGGCCCGGCCCATTTAGAGGGCAGGCTGTGCTGGGCCTACCCCCCCCCCCCCGCAGTGTTATTTTTAACACCGCCCTTGAGGCCCGTTAGCCCCGACCAATTTATTTTTATTAGTTAATGTTAATATTTATTATTCATTTATTTAATTAATGTGGATGTATTTAAGGAATTTAATATTCAATAAAATAAATATTTATATTCTTTTATAACTGTTATGTGTTTTATATAGAATTATAGTTTTTTCAATATTTATTTAAAACTTTATCTTCAATTTATTTAAGTTTTAACTTTAAAAATTAATATTAATAATTTAAAAATTTTAATTCTAATTTAAATTTGAAGAAATTATTATGTTAATCAAATTTCAACAATTAAATATTTAAGTATAGAATAGTTAAAGGTTCGAAGATGGGCTCGACCCGTCAGGCTGGCCAGGCTACATGAAGGGACGGTCTTCTATCGATCGGTCTGTGCCGACACAGCCCGTCTACAAGTAACGAGTCAGCACCTCTAGCTGCATCTTTAAATTGTATATATTTTGTAATTAAATTGTTGATTAGTAGACATTTATGAGAGGTGTATTTGAAAAACACATTGTTCAAAACATACTTTCTTATCAACAAATCTTGGACTTCCTATTAAAAAGTATACTTGTAGCCAATTACATAAAAATATTTCCTTTAGCAGCGTATCAGAATTTTTGTGCGGCATTAACTCGACAGTGAAGCGAAAGAAATAAATAAAATCAAGTGAAAGCCTCAACTTCACAAAAATAATGTTTATAAGAATCAATCTACTCTGATATCCCATTAATCTTTGGTAAAATCAAAATTATAAGAAACATATAACTTGATACTCAGCTCGTTAATTGATTACATATATACTAATATAAGATGCAAGTTTGATGATACACACACACTGTATGGTTATGTCATGCCAAATACATATGCATGTGTGCACTAATTGACTGACCCTAGAAACAAGAAACTGATTATTATTCAACAAATGTAGTGATCATTCTTTCTTATTTAGGCCCCTTTGGATCCAATTTGGGTGGATTATTTGGCATTAGAAAAGCAAAAAGATTTTAAGCGTGCCTTTCCATGATGAACATATACGCATCACTTCACATTTTTTATATGTGAGTTTTGTGACATTAAGGATAGTTTTATACACATGTTAATCCCGTGTTGGAAACTGAAGAAATCTGCTTGGATTCATCACTCACTGGTTCACATCCCTCATAATATAGTCCTCATTGCTTCAATTGGTTAAAATTCATGTCCAATTGCATTAGGTCTCATATATGATAGGGTCACCTTCTCCTTTGGAGATCATGGATCAATATTCTTTCCAAGAGCAAATTGAAAAAGGAAAATTATTTCTCTGAGTCAGATATCTTTCCTAGTATTAGTGAGGTCTGTCCACAGTATGTAAACCTTTGACAAAAAATAAATGGTTAAATTTTATGTACACCATCCTAGCATTTCGTTAGCTTTATCACTTTCATTTTAGATGAATAATGCACCACATGTTTTATGTTGTTTAACCGTTGAACAACGGTTCATGTTCTGTGTGTATGTGATGTGATGATTTTGTGTCTTTGAAGGCCCTTCCAAAATCCCAACAAAAAATAGATAATCAATATTATTGTACACGCTTCTCACAAAAAAATAAAAAATAAAAAATTGTACGCTCTGTTTGATATATAACATATTTAATGAAAATAGTGCATTCAAATATGACAACACAATTTTAATCTTTTCACTATTATTATAAATTGCAGGGTAATATGTGGAATGAAACAATTCCAGTAATCTTTTTATTCAAATTTTAAACTAAAACGCTTCCAACTTTATTTTGATTCCGTCTCCTACTTCCAAGTTCCAGTTCGAGCATCCAAACTGTACCTGTCAAAGAAAAAATTTAAAATGGAATTACAAGAGCTGTAGTTAAGTAATATTTGGAAAAGGAAATTCATTGTCACTAAAAAAAAAAAAAAAGAGTGAAAATCAAGGATGGAACACGAAAAAAAAAGAAAGGAAAGCACACGCCTTTTTTTATTTTTTAAAATAGGGAAAAATCTGTACAACCCACCTGAAATCTGACTGAAATCCATAAAACCCCCTAACTATTCTCAAAATTCATATAACCCCCTGAAAACACCTAATAAATCCAAATAACCCCTGAATAAATTTTTTGTTAATAGATTATTAATATTTTATGCATATTTCATTTAATTAACCCTGACTGGAAACATGATATACTAAAAAAATCAGTACAGTGAGTATAAAATGTGAAAAATCCTATGAAAATGACGATTTGACCATCTTTGGATATATTATAAAACTCTATCTGGAGGAGTAAAATCGTCATTTAAAGAAGATTTTTCACATTTTTAACACATTGTACGTTCTTTTTAATATACTGTGTTTTCTACCAGGGTTAACCAAACATAATATTTACAAAATATTCATTATCTGTAAACGTAAATTTTTTTCACGGGGTTCTTTGAATTTACTAGGTATTTTCAAGGGGTTATATAAATTTTAAGAAAAGTCAAGGGGTGAGGTGGATTTCAGTAAGTTTACAGGGGGTTATATGGTTTTTTCTTTTAAAATAGGGAAAAATCCATATAACCCCCTGTAATCTTCCTGATATCCTCCAATAATCTCAATATATCCATATAACCCCTTATAAACACAACATAAATGCAAATAACCACCCGTGGTTAAATTTTTTTAGAATTGGAATATTTCAGACATATTGCGTTATCTAAACCATGGTTAACAAATATGTATTCTTTTAACCCCCGAAAAATGACCAATACTTGAAAAAAACCCTCATATTTCTAATTTTACACTCTTTTAGGGTTTTATTTTTTGAAAGTATTGACTGCTTTCAGAGGATTAAAAGAATACATATTTGTTAACCATTGTTTAGATAACACAATATGTCCAAAATATTTTAATTCTGTCAAAAAAAAAATTTAACCGCGGGGGTTAATTGCATTTATAGTGGGTTTCCAAAGGGTTATATGTATATATTGAGATTACATAGGGTTATATGGATATCAGGAAGATTACAGGGGGTTATATAGATATCAGGAAGATTACAGGGGGTTATATGGATTTTTCTTTTTAAAATAATATATCTTATCAAATAAAATGACTTTTATAAATATAATTGAAGTATACATTCTAATAAATTGTATGAACTAATTTATAAAATACATTAAAAAATTATATCGAGGTATATACCCTGTTATAGTGAATACTGATTAGCTAACGAAGTATATGAAACTGTAACTTCTGCAAAACATTAAGAAACTGTTCATGCCTCTTTGCGTTTTAAAACAAAACCCAACATTTTTCCAAGGTTGATTATTGATTAAATATGTACAATTTATGATGGTGTGCTTAAGAAACCAAACACTAGATGCCTCAAACTGTCTAGATTAGCTGAGTTACAGGGGCTTGTGAGCAATCCACCTCTCAAACATATTATAACACTCCTTTGGCCTGTCCTCTGGAGATGTGTGCCCTCCCCCCTGTGAACACACATGTTATATGGGACATCTCTTAAGAATTCAAGATGTGTAGCTTTTAAAGATTGAAATTACTCAAAAAATTTTACAATTTTAGAGTTTACAATCATGCAATCCGTTTGATGGATGTGAATTGCTTACCTTCACTAGTGCAAAGGTCAAATTGTTTGCAAACGACCTAGTGTAACTGTTTTGAACAAAAAGAAATAAATTGATTTAGATTAACTCCCTTGTGAGGTGAATTCAAGAAAGAGAAATAATTCATGTGATATAAAGATCTCACCCTGCAACTTGGCCATCCACAGACCAAGGCCTCCAGTCATCGACGATTGGAAAATTGAGGCTTTTTATCCATGCTTGTGTACCCACATGAGTGACAGACAGATCATGATCACCACTATTCAAGAACAAGAAATATATGCTTTAATAGATAGATCATGTTCCCACATTGAATTCTGAATGTGAAAATTAAGCTCACTTGTACACCAGAGCACGATAACCTCTAGTTGTGAGGATGTGATGATATGGAATACTGCTTGGAACATCTTTGACATATGGTACAGCAAAGTCACACCTTACCCACTCTTCAACTGTGTCCTGTATTATTATTAGCACACAGTGTGTTATAACTTATGAACAAATTTAAGATAAAGCATACACATTACACTATTCTGCTACAATGTTAGAAGTTTCGTTGTTGATACCAACAACACCCAAAGATAAAACTTTCAAATATATGATGAGTTACACCAAAACAATTGGCAGATACATACCTTTTGAACATGGAGAGCCTCTCTAACTGTATCACTGTTTGCCCAGTAGTAGGATAACGAAAAACCATAACTCTGCAAATACAAATCATTGTTTTAAAATACTTCTGCTTGAAAACAATCAATTCTAAATGGATCTTGGTTGTGATATGTTAAAAGTCAACAAAACAGCTTTATAAGAAAAAGTTGGTTGAGAAAAACTTTTGGGAATTTCAATTTTCAAACGAGGCCTTTTGTCATGTTAACATGCATGGGAGGGTGAAGGGGTTACCCGATGGCATTTAATGTCAGGAATTGAGAGTGGTGACATGAGCTCTAAAGATTGATCCACGAGGGATCTCCTCTGTCTTGGATGGGGGGAAACCATCTCACATTTTGGTTCCAAAATATGGTTTTTACTCAGTCCTGAGATACACTGGTTAAATCCAACATGTCAGTCCTTCCTTCACGCATAATTGAAGAGAAGATGAGATCAGTAAAGTTAAGAGTCCGTTTGGCGTTCATTCTTATTTTCATTCTACGGGAACCAAAAAAAAAAATTTGTGTTTGGAATCTTCCATTTCTATATGCATTTATGGACATTCCAGGTCAAATTCTTCTTCCACAGAATTTATCAGAACCACCAAAAAAAACAGAACACCTTGTTTATAGCCTCAACATCCTGTACACATTGTGAATTGTTCGGCTTCGCATACTGTCCTGCGCAGCTCTTCTTAGCTGACTAAAGAATTACAAACAAGTGAGCTTTTTGTTTTTTTACTCTCTAAACATTTTTTCGTCACAATATGGATATATATATTACCTTGTATAGTTCTTTGGATATAAGTCCCATTCCAAAGGAGTAAGCAACGAAAGAGTTGTCATCAAACCTTGCATCTGAAAATGGATTTCCAGCCACATAACCCTGAGACATTCATAATTAAGAAAAACTAATGCTATTAATTAGCACCCAAGATGAAAATACTAAATAAACAAGCGTACTCTGATTAACATGATGCTTGAATAACAAGACGAGGATGACTACTCCAGAGAAATAAGGGGACTGTAAAATAATTTTATGAAAAATGTTACATGTAATACATATTACTTTAATGTTTATATTTTGGGAAAATTTCAAATAACCCCTTATAAACTGTTTGAAAGCCATATAACCCCTGAATTTTCTTGAAGTCCACATAACTCCCTGAAAACACACCTATGTAAATCCAAATAGCCCATAGGATTAAACTTCTATTGATAGATAAGAAATATTATGTGAATATTCCATTTGATTAACCCTGGCTAAAAATGCAGGACACCCAAAACCCCCTACAATGTGTTAAAAATGCGGAAAATCCTCTAGAAATGATGATTTTATCTTTCTAAATAGATTATAAAACCCTATCCGAAAGGTTGTTATACTATGTTTTTAACAAGGGTTAACTAAACATAATATTTCTTATCTGTCAATGAAAATTTAATTCAGGGGGTTATTTGGATTTATACAGGTGTTTTTAGGGGGTTATACGAATTTTAAGAAAAGTCAAGGGTTATAGGGGGTTATATGGATTTCTGGCAGTTTGCAGGGGGCTATATGAATTTTTTTCCTTTTAATTTTTATTTTTAAATCATATATCACATCTAGTATGGTATATACTTTTATAAAATGTAAAACAGATACTTCAATGAACTGAATGATATCATTTTTATATAAAAAAATATGAAAAATTCTCAACTAGGTATATATATATATATTGTTATAGTAAGGGGAGCAGTTAGTGAGGTATATGAAACTGCATTTTTGAATTATAAAAATGATAGTGTGGCAGCTCTTAAATTTTAGAGTAAAATTGATATAACTCCCTGAAATTTAGGTAAATCGGAAAAGGTCCTTAAAAAAAAAATCCTAAAATCGCCGTAGGTCCCTATATTTTGTTGTAGTTAACGATTTTAGTCCCCAAGTTAAAAATCCTTCAAAAAAGAAAGTATATACTCGGAATATTTGTCTGTTTGTCTGATTAACGGAATCTGTGAAACTCATATTAGAATAAGTCCTCAAAAAGTTGAAAAAATCAAAGTAAGTCCTTTTCTATGGCTAAAATGCCCTTGAGACATTCAAATTTTTTGAACTTGCCCTTGTCTCTTCCAATGGGCAGAAATTATTTTTAGGCAACTCCTACGGACAGAAATTGAGTTGTTGATTCCTTGCTATTTATGTAACATCATCATCTCTTCTCATGAATTGAGGCCATTCATGAGGAGCTTGTAAAGGTCGTCGTTGTTAGGGTTTCGACGGTGGTGGTCGTCCTCTTCAGGGAAGTCCATTGTTTGTGGACCGTTTGATTTGGGATCAATAGATGGGACGGCTTCTTCTTCTTCTTCTTCGCTCATTGGGGTGGGGGAAAGAAGCATCACAAACATTAGAGAGACAGAGAGAGAGAGAGAGAGAGAGAGAGAGATGAAGATGGGAGCTTCGTTGTTTCAGGAGCCTTTGGGGAGGCATCGGTCTTCAACATATTTTGGGGGTGAGGGAGTTCTGAGAGAAAATGAACGAAAGAGAATCAGAGAAAGGTAAGCGAAGATAAGAGCAATACGGTAATTTAATATGTCTAGTTAGGTTTAACCTTTGGCTTGGTTAGTTGGTGTAACAATAGGGACTAAAACAACAATTTCTTAATAAGACATGGGCCTACAGTGATTTTAAGATTTTGCAGGGACCATTTCTGATTTACCTAACTTTCTACGGAGTTATATCGATTTTTCCCTTAATTTTTTTTAGTTACAGAGAATCCGAATCTAAACTACCTAAATCATAACCAACTATACCTAAATAACTAATCCATTCACAAATCATCTTATCCTAACATCCTTAAAAAATAACCAAGTCTAACAAACAAAATAAAGAAATAAAACAGAAATCATATCTGAAATGCTGCATGACAATCTCATCAAATCAAATTCAGTATGCAATTTGATATAGAAAAAATGTCAATAATTTTTAAGTGCATGTATACCTTAATTTTTAAGTGCATGTATACCTTAAGATTGAGGAATGGCTGTTTCCCACCTTCAATATCTGGCATGACATATAAAGTCCAGGGAAGGTTGTCATTCTGCTTGAAGAGGAAAGGCTTGCTATTCTAAAATATAATCCAATTCTTTGAATTTGAATGCATGGAATAACTTTTCTATTCAATTACCATAAACTACAACTACTTGTAACACAGGTATTACCTTTCACTATTTCAAGTGTAATGATGGGAACAACCTTTCCAGAATATGAATCCCCGCCGATGTAGAGAGGATTCAAAAAGAATTGAGGGTGATCATCCAGCCACTTAAAGAACAAAAATTGTCCAAGGAGAAAACATTTCACATAAGGTTGCCCATAAAATTTAAATTAACTCAAATTTATCTTAGGGTTGGCCCTGACTATAAGCGACCTAGAGGCCCCCACATTCTGAGTGCACCTAAATGTATATTTTCTCTTTGTGCACCTTTGTTAGTTCCGTTTGTTTTTTTACTATTTTATCGATATTTTATTTTATTTTATTTATTTATTTATAAAGAAATAAATCAAATTGAGTTACATGATTTTTTTAAAATTTTTTATTCACTTTAATATTTTTTGTTGTCCCTTTCTCCATTAATTTTTGTATTCTTTTATTTTTTTGTTATTTTTTCATCAACTTTTTTTGTTTTTAAAAATTTAAAAATAAAAAATTCAGATTTCATCACATGATATTTCTCTTTTTTTATTTTCAATTTTTGTGATTCCTTTTTCCTTTCGTTTTCCATCTCATTTTATGTTATGTTTCTTATATATGTGTGTTATTTTATTTTTCAAAATTTTATTTATAATTCTTCTTCTTATTTTATGAGGATTGAGATTTCTTTTAATCAAGATTAATTATGTAAAAAATTGAAAATTAAATTAGAAATTATTTAAAATAGAAACATAAAATAAAATCATGTGAGAGAGGTCCCATTCTCCATCCATGCAATCTCAAGGCCAACTTTGATTGTATTGAAGACTTTATACCTTTCTGATGAATTTTACAACTTGTTTGGATGATTTAAAATCCCCACCATAATAGACCTCGGGGTCCTTCGCAAATGAGAATCCGGTCCCATGGTCCTTCGCAAATGAGAATCCGGTCCCAATTGGGGAATCGATGAAAAGAATGTTTGATACCTAAAACAAAAGTAGATGAAATAATTACTTGATACAATCACCTACTAAAATGAGTCAAACCTTATGAAAATTATATTAACGAAGGCTTGAGAAGAAGCAAATGAAACCTTTGTCCATGAATAAGGATGCCGAACCAAAGTAGGTAATTCTCCTTTGTATTCTTTGACATCAAAATGCAAAGGCCCTAAGTAACATCAATTCCATTGAATATGTCATCAATGAAAGAGAGATAAAAATAAAAGGATAATGGTAAGTAGAACTCGTTTAATGAATTGCAATGATACATTTTAAAAAAAAGAATTTTTTTTTTATCAAAACATATATTTTGTTAATGTAAATATATGATGTTAACCAAGTACGTATGGAAAAAAGAACTCATATACAAACATTTTTGAGAAAGATAAGAAAAGAAACAGATCCTCACCAATCTCATAAGCCACAGCAGAGAAAACAGAGCAACCAGGGCCACCACTGATCCACACAAGGAGAGGATCCTCATCAGGGCTTCTCTCAGACTTTATGAAGTAGTAGAAAAGCTGCGCATCCCTTTCTTCATCCACTCCTATGTACCTGAACCCACCATGCACTCAAACATATATATATGCCTTCAAACCTACAAACACAACTAACCCACTAGCCACTAGAGAGAGAGAGAGAGAGAGAGAGAGAGAGAGAGAGAGGTGACCCAGTTTCCAAATGGAAGGGGAGAGGACCATCAAAGCCAGGGAGGGACTTAACAATCCAAGAAGTGGTGGAAAGAGAGAGAGAGGCACTTGTGATAGAGATCAGAAGTGCAAGGAGGAGAGATGGAACTCCAACCAGGCTACCCATTCTTGTCTCCATCTTCTTCTTCACAGACTCTCTCCCTGGTGATGGAAGAGACAGGATAAAAAGTAGAAGACAAGATAAAGTAACGGGAAGGTTCAAGTTTCCCAATCCCAATGAGAAGTTATTGATATTGGGCGTGTCTATCCCCCCACCAAAACAATCCCTTAGCCCACCCCAGACCAAAAAAAAGTCAAAACATAGTTTGCCTATCCCACCAAGACAGTGAGAGCAAAACACCCGAACCTGTTTCTTTTCTCTGTCTAGCCCATTTCCTCCGCGGTTGACCGCGACTAGGCTTGTCAATCCGGATCCGATCTAATTCGATTACACGTGTAATATATCTAATCTAATTTAGATCTGATTCGATTTATACTGGACCTGGTAGACCCGAACATACAAACGGGCGACCAATCCTAGCCAAAACAAAAATAAACATTGTGCTTATCCCTTTGTTAACTCCTCATTCCATTTGCTCTCCATCAATTCAACAATGACACCTTCACCATCACAGATACTTCTCTTCTTCCTATCAGCGGCAGAGTAGATGCTCATCATTTGCACCATCGTCGCCGCCAACTCGACTTGCCCCCTCTACAAAGCCAAACCGCCAATGTGCGGCCTCCACACCGCCCGCAACCTCACCTAGACCGAGCTCGTCCACCTCACCGCCGCGCACCACAGGCACAATATATCGAGGCAGCGGTCCTTTGACCAAAGCACAGATGACGACAACATTGACGGAATCCACGAGTACTACATGGAGATCTCCATCGGCTCCCCGCCGATGATCTTTGTTAGGTTTTGTGATTCCAAAATTGTAATTATTAATACTCAATGTAAAAGTTATTATTCTATCACTACATTGTGCGCATCATGTATGTCCTTTCGAATTCTCATCTATTAACTTTCCAATGAATATTGGTGCATGTATTCTCCTCAATTAACTTTCCATTAAATATGGGTGCATAAATTACAATAATTGGATTAACTATCCAATGAATGTGGGTGTATGAATTTAATTAATGTTGGTTCATGTATTTGAAGAGTTTTGGGGCTCTATATAAAGGGTATGCATTCCTTGAGGAGGGGACAGGAAAAAAAGAAAAAACACACATATTCCCTAGTTTATTCCACATACAAAATTATGGAGTCAGTACTGTGAGCTTGTGTTCCTTTGATTTTCTAAGTGCACAGCAATCAAAGAGTGTGATTGTTGAATCCTGGAGGCCGAGCGCAACAATCCCTTAGTTGCACCATCGCTGTCAACACAATGAGAGAACTCTTCTAGACCCATTGCTTCAACTACTCCTCTGTCGCCTCCACCTCCGCCCACTTGGACTACAACTCTATGAAGGAACCGCACCGCCCCAAGCTAGCCTCGTCCGCCTTGCCCGCACAGTGAAGAGGGAAAAAAAGGGTGAGGAGAGAGTGTGTAAGAGAAGGGCGCATCTATCCCCACCAATCGTTTCCCTTAACCCACCATAAAAAAAAACAGTGTTTGGCTGTTTCCACCAATCCATGTCGATCGAACTTGGTCGCCATTTCATATTTTGAACGACCGAACTCGGTCGTCATTTCAGGTTTTGGGCGACTGAACTTGATTGCCATTTTAGGTTTTGGACAACCCAGTCGAACGGAGTCAAGATATTATATGTTTTTGACATAGCTATATTTACTTATTTTTTGTAAACAAATAAATTTTTGGGTTTATCCATCATATTCTACGTTTATTCTTTTATCCAAACAGCAGCTAAGGGACTGAAAAAAAATATAAGTAGGTATACTTTCAATTAATTCATTTTTTTATAGAAAAATATCTTATTAGACAAATATATATCATTTTTAAGTTTCGTTTAAATTCGTGATTAAGTGACAAATATATATCATTTTGTTTGAAAAAAAAAAACTACCAGTTGATCCAAATACATTTTATATTTGACTTTGAAAAATGTGTCCCTCACTTATGTAAAAAGACTATTCCTGTGTTCTACATTTAAGAATAATGATTGATTCCCCATACATTACAACTTAGACTTAGAGTGGTATGAAAAATTCAAGGAGGATACACGTCATGGGATTAGGTTTCCAAGAAAAAATTATAAACTTTATCATAAATCATGTTCGATTAAATTCGGTCATCTAAAACCTGAAATGACGACCAAGTTAGGTTACTCAAAATATGAAATGATGATCAAATCTGATCGTCCAAAACTTAAAGTGACGATCAAGTTTGATCGAACTGACCGGATCGGTGGGAACAAAAAAAAACATTTATTTTATTATTATTAATGAGTTAAAAGAAATGATTGATGAAGATAGACGCGCCCGTATAAAAAAAAAAAAAAATGTGATTGGATGGATTGTATTATGTAAACATATATTTATAGATAGGTGGGATATAGCATAAATCTAAATGATTGATGGTGGCTAAAGTACGGTAGTTGGTTAAAGAAAATACTTGTTGGGAATAGACAAGGCATCAATGCGGACATGGTCACATGGGTATCGTGTCAACCTTCAACCTTCAGATATCTCTGACACGTGATTAGACAGGAAACGTGTTTCAAGCTTCCAAATAAAAACAAAATTTTTTTGTGCTCAGATTGAATTATCCCTTATCATAATTTTTTTTTTTGTTTTTTTGTCAATGGTTCAAGTACCCTGCAACTCAGTTTTAGTTTTTTCTGTGCTCACACATTTTAAAATTTTTTTATTTATTTTTTATTGTACACACTTATTTTTTTTTTTTATTCTCTGACCTGTCACATCATTTATTTGTTCCACCAATATCCTTCTTTTTCACAATCCCTACTAGCCTCACAAAATCAACTTTGTCCCTCTGTTTTTGAAACCCTCACCGATCTCCTTCATCCGACCACCCGACTATGACCGCATTGACCCTTCTCTCCTCCTCCATCGACTTCTCTTCCACCTGGCGAAGAACCCAGTCGCTGTTATCCACATCGAAACCCATCGCCGAAACCCACCCGATGTCTTCATTACCTACCCATTGTAAATACAGAGAGGATTCATACATTGCAGATGTTGGAGAAGATACTGGGTTTCAAAGTTTTGTTAGGTAGTGTGTTGAAGATGGAACTTGGATCCATCTAAAATGACAATGAAGTACTCCATTCCTGGCTGCGATAAAGAATTTGTGACATTGATAGATGATCGTGATATGAAGAAGATGGTTCAGCTACACATTCGCTTTGATGCCCGACTAATACACCTCTTTGTTTAAAATTCCAATGGGTATGCATAATCATCTTTAGGATTATCAATTTATGTGAACTTTGCATGATCACACCTGTAAATTAGTGCATAGAAACTGTAATTGAAAATGGGCATGTGGTGCATGTATATCTGTTTTTATGTAAGTATCAGAAGAATACATTTGTGACATAGTTGTAAACATTGATTCTGTAATGGACATTGATATTGTGCATTTGATTATGTAATGGACTTTGATAATTCTGAAAATGAAAACATTGATTCTGTAACTCATGATATATATTCTGTAAATACTCCTAGACCTGAAATTCCCCCCTTTCAGTGGAATGGGTCAAATCACGATGTTAATGAAAATGCTGTCGAAGAAACTCATGATATGTCATTGGTGAACATCAAAAACATAGAGGCTAATGAAGCTCATATACTAATGATTAACATGTGGGGAGACCTCATTACAAAGCCTGGCCAAATCTTTCATGATGTAGATCACTTTCGTCGTGACCTTCGCAACTTTTCTATTGCACACGAGTTTGACTATCATGTCATTAAGAGTGACAGAATCAGAGTGACTGCAAGATGTGCTGCACACAATTGCAGTTGACGAATTCATGCATCTGTTTGGCAAGCAAAGGAGGGGGGGGGGGGCAGTTGTTTAAACTAAAGACTTATATACCGACACATACTTGCGGGGGTGGTTTACGAAGCGCAGGGCATTCGAAGGCTCGCAGTAAATGGATTTCTGAACTTGTTAAAGATGATCTTCAAGTTAATCCCTTATTCACCGCAAAGGACATGAGGAACCAACTGAATAGACAATTTGGGATGAATGTTACATATGATCGGACATGGCATGGAAAGGAGATCGCAAATAATGAATTGCATGGTAATGAATTTTGTTGTTTTGATCAAATGAGATGATATGCAGATGCCGTTGAAGCCACTAATCCAGGTAGCTTAGTGGTGATCGAAACGGATGCCACACAACGATTCAACTATTTATTCATCTCTTTTCGAGCATGCATCAAAGGTTTTGAGACTGGATGCAGACTGATGTTGTGTGTTGATGCAACATTTTTGAAGTCTAGATTTTAAGGAATATTGTTGGCCGCCTCTTCCTATAATGCTGAAGAGAAGCTTTATCTTGTTGCGTTCGTGGTCGTTGATAATGAGCACTCTGACTCATGGTTGTGGTTCTTTACACACTTGAAGAATGCTCTTACTAGTGAATGTTGGATTACATTTATTTCGGACAGGTGCAAGGGTTTGATTGTTGTCGTGAACCAAACCTTTTCCAATTCATATCATTCTTACTGTCATAGGCATCTAAAAATGAATTTTAAGAGTACTGTTTTGAAATCATATAACAAAACATGCAAGGAAGTTTTGTCCAGTTTGCTGGATTCCGTTGCATATTCATATACAAGATGTGGATATGAAAAAGCACTTGAAGATTTGAAAAGGGAGGTGCCTCAAGATGAGGTGTGGATCGCTGAACATAGTCTCGAGCATTGGTGTAATGCACTATTTCAGGACAAGCAATGTGGGATAAGATATTCAGTAGCTTAACTATTTTCGCAACTAACATAATAGTTTATGTAAGTATGTTTACAAAATCTGTGACTTGTATAACCTTTTTTGTACATTGATTCAGATTATGTATTCCAACCTGGCCGAATCTTTCAACAATTGGATCATGCAAGCTCGTCAATTGACCATTTTCCATCCTCATAGTCTGCATGCACTTGTTCAGCTTCTGGATCTCTTGCTAGAGCCTCTGTACTTCCTTTTGGAGTTGTTTATTCTTCTTCAGCATCTCCAAACTTCTCTTAGAGTCCTCCCCTCCCTTCCCCCTCTCTACTTCTTCTTCTCTCTTCTTCTTCTTGTTCTCCTCCTTCTGTTTTTCTCCCTCAAGAATTTTTCTCTTCCCCTTCTCTTTTATTCTCTCTTCCTCTCTTAGCTGCTTAATGGCCCTCATCCTAATTTGCTGAACCATTAATGTTGCGTCATGTGGCCTAAAAAGGTGCTCCTCATCTCGGCCAATATTGAGCTCAGGATCCACCTAAAAAAAACCAAGTATTTACATAAATGAGAACATGATTACATAAACGAAGTATTAGGTTACAGAAATACATATAGTGTTTACAGAAACTAATATAGTATTAGCAGAAAATTGTAATTCATTTCCAAAACAGAGAAATTTTGTTTACAGAGATAATACAAAGATAACATGATACACATATATTGATAGATACATACATAATCATTATGAATTACCTGCTCTGCTCTGATGAGGTGGAATTGTTCTGAGCAGCGGAAGAGGGGGCTTTTGTCATTCATCCTCCCCCATTGAAAAAATCTTGGAACTATTCCATATGATGACGGACTCCTTAGTCGGGTGTGCTTGTAGAACCACACCTGCATTATGCTTTTCATATTATATGCCTGACATGTACATATTAATAAAAAAAACTAAGAACAAATAGGGTAAGCTAACCATCAAAGTAGCCGTGCATCCGGTGATGTATCCTAGGTTAACCCCTTCCCTGGAATCTCTTTGTCTTACTCTCTGGGCAAACAGCCTCAGGTCCTTTATTATCATTTCATGGACAGTCGATGCCCACGAAAATTTTCAGGTTGCATCAAGATTTTCCAAGTATCTGGCCACATTGTTGGGACACGCATACCTCTTGTTGGGTAGCAGAAAGGTAATACACATGAGAATAATAAGGATTCGAATAAAGTCCTACTGGTCCTCCTCCTCCTTTGATGGGTGGAGCTGAATGAGCTTCTCTCGAACATCCTTTCTGTGCAAATTCGTTGATGGAAAATGCTTCTGTAGGAGGTGAATGTCGGATATCTTCTTGCTATGCAAATCCAACACTTTCCCGTGGAATGGTAGGTGTCACGCCCCAGGGCGGCCGTCCCCGAGACGCGGCAATATATAAAGTATCAGCTATCAATACCTGAGGTCAACAAAGACACCAACAACAACACACAAGGTGACAAAGCAAAGATAAATGATAACTGACTGAAAAGCGGAAGCATAAGATATCAACAATGTCTGTAAACCAAAAACATTATTACAGACTCGAATACACAATCACTGTCCTCTGAGAGCCAAGTCTAGTCCAAATAAAATATAACCTGTGCCACATGCACGATTTACAATACATAAAATGACTCTAGGACTGCTGACAGCCTCGCACTCGCCACCCGCCAGACAGAACGCTCCATGCACATAAGACCACACCACAGGGAAGCTCCAGCTCCACGCCCAACACTGCCCCTGAAAAGAAACAGTATGCGAGGGGTGAGCTACAAGCTCAGTGAGTGGCTGAAAACCAATCACCATTACAATAGTTCAATGTTAAGGCAATTTCCTTTTAAGAAAAACATGGGTGGAAACCGAATGGATAACAAGGTCACGCGACGGCATGACCAACCTCACCCTCACCCTCCCTCTCATTCCCGGAGAAAGACTCTTGGGACTTTTGGGGAGAGACCATACCGTTGGTTGAAGAGACGCGGAATTACTGGTGTACACAACACTACAGGATGGAATTACGGGTCTACACAACACTATTGGATCATCTACATCTAGATAACTGCCCAACGATGTCTTTGAACAACGATATGCAACCGGACCCAACAACTATGGGAACGGACAAACAACGAATGGGTCATGCGGTGACGTGTCTTAACCTCATCCTCACCCTCACCCTTTAGTGGTGACATAGGACTTTTGGGAGAGATTAGACTGCTCTACACCCTTGGTCCATCGGTAGCCCTTTCCCCTGTTAGCCTCTACCTGGTATACTCTCACGATCAGTACGTTCTCGAACGCATCGGTAGTACCTACGGATGGGAGCCCTCTGTCAAGACATCTTTTCCAACGCCGGGGAGTTCCTACACGGATCCAACGAAGGGGAGAACGATTTCACGCTCGCAATATCATTCGTTAGCCCTCTCCCGGGTAGCCTCTACCTTGTATACCCCCATGATCAGTACATCTTGCCGCATGCATCGATAGTACCTATAGGTGGGGGTCCTCTGTCAGGACAGCTACAACTCGGGCCGCTTCAACACGGGCGACATTGGGAGAAAACACTCTATGCTCAAAAAGCAAACCCAATGGAAAAACAATTACTCTCGGTAATCGCCTAACTTAATACCAAAGCTACTGGTTTAACAAAACCGATACAGAAATGAATTCTTCTGAATTCCATTCAAGTGCATCACACGGATGCAGGGGCTATTACATCGCTCGCACACTAACTAATGAGGTACATCACAACGACGGGTTGTACACACGCCTATTTCAGATAGGCCTAATTACTTTTAACATGTGCATATATATAACAGGAGAATCATAACATAGCTATGTGCATGAACCATAAGAACGATCATCTAATAATTGACCATAAGGGTATCCCCTAACATGGATTTACATCATAAACAACAAATCATACAACATGCATACAAGGTATGGCCCACTTAAACATGCATACATGGCCATTAATCATATAAGCACACAAGGCATAAATTAAGCATACGTTGGATATCACAAATTTAAAAGGGAAGGGTCAAACACGATCTCGCGCACCAACAGATGCATGCCAATATTCCAAACAAACCTGAGTCGAGTAGGAAATCGCATCTACTTACTTAGTTCGCGCAGAGGGAGAGGGCGAGAGAGAGCTCATCATCTCTTGAAGTTGGTTATAGCTTTGCCCTATTTGCATGGGCGCAGCAACTACACCACGCCCTCGAGTCTTATCGCAAGGGAATATTAGGCATGTGCTCGTTATTAACCAAGAACACACATCACACATGCCCATACATGAAGGGCGCATGCATACATACTAATTCACACATGAATATGATACATAGGCAAATATATGGTAGAAAAGGGGTTCTACGCAATATACGAGCTATACAAGCTTAGCATGCAAATATCTAGCATATTTAAGGTGCAAAGAAGCCCCATGGATGCATATAAGAGTATCGAGAACAAAATAGGACTACTGTTTATCTTGCCTAATACTCTGGTTGTATTTTGTTGGAAGAGATCTTAACATGGCTGGGGATGCAATGTAGTTTACTCTACATCTCCCTCCCCGTCTATGGTCAGCTCTCCCTGTGGCACTTAATCCCTTTTGTAAAGCTACTACCTTTTGTATACATGTAAATCTTCATAGCAATACAAAATTTTCATTTACCCTCCAAAAAAAAAAATATGATTTTTGTATAGACTCGGATTTTTGTATAATTTGAAATTCTAATGGATGGAATTTGAGAAATGTTATAGGAATAATTTAGAAACACCGATGAAGCACAACAATTCTCAATTGTGTCCCAACAAATGCAAGTTGATTTTATCCTACAACTACAACCCCTAGGAAAAAAAACAAAAATAATTAGGTAGAATAACATATGTCATTCAAATAAAGTTGCATTGATAAAATAAGAAAATAAAAGAAGTGTCAACCCCTATATTGTTTGTCTTATATGCGCTCCATTGTCTTAATATATAGGAGTAACAAATAGGATATGAGTAACAACTTGTTAAGACTATAATCTTTTTTTATGTTCTTCCTATGCGATGGAATATATGTAGCCAAGTCACTGGATGAAATAAGATTGCCAGGAACATCTTATTCACGTTTCAATGTATCAGAATTTTTGTGCACTCGACTTGACAATGAAGCGAAGGATTAGAATAAAATGAAAGCCTCAGCTTCGCCAAAATCTTGTATACATGAATCGATTTACTCTGATATCTCATTTAACTTGGAAAAATCAAGATTATAAGGAACATATAATTAATACTCAGCCCATTAGTTGATAACATATAATAATATATAAGATGCAAGTTTGTTGATATATTCATTGTATGGTTATCTCATACCAAATACATGCATGTGGATGTTCAATTGTATGGTTGCATGCCAAATACTATGCATATATATATATGTAGTTATGTACTAATTGCCAGACTCTAGAAAGTAGAAATTGATTTAATTTGGAACTATTTATTATTCATTTCATATACATAGCTATCATTCTTTCTTAATGTTTAATTGCGTGTCAAGCGCGGATTCAAAAACCTTTTTGTTGTGATCTTTTCAGACACCACATTGTTTTTTCAACATGAAATAATCCGAGTTTCAAAAACTTTAAAAAATACCCTTTTTTTTAAAAAAATTAAGTTTTAAATGCATGATTAATTATTATAATCCATATTTTTCAAACGTGCATTCAAACCTGACTTTACTATATTCAATTTCTGTATATAATAGGTTGAAGGAGCATCCAAGATCACATGATCAATTATCTATAGATCCAACTTCAATCACTATTATAATTATGCAAAAATAGTGATCGCATTATATCCTAACTAATAGGGTTGGCCGTGGGTCCGGCATGGGCCGGGCTCGAGCAGGGCATCAAGCCCAAAACTAGGTCTGGGATAGGCAGCTCGAGCAGGTCATCAAGCCCAAAACTAGGTCCAGGCCAGCCCGTTGGCCTAGCCCCGAGCAGGCAAACTCCGGGTCGGGCTGGGCCTCATGGTCTAGACCATTTTTTTTTACTATTTTTTGTTTTTTGTTTAGTTTAACATAAAACAAACAAAAAAAAGCGAATGGAAGAGTTAGTAACTTGAGTTAGAAAACAAATAAAAGTTATTTGAAATTAAATATTGATGTAACTTCACAATAATTGTACATTACGTTTGATGAATATTCCCATACTGGAATACTCAAAACAACTTTATATTTGAAAAAAAAGAGTGGTTGAGTCCTCAGTCCGGGTTGAGCCCGGGCTTGGGGTTTACCCCCAAAGCCCAAGCCCGACCCTATGGGCTATGGGGGGTCCAGGCAGGCGGCCTATGAGCCGGACTTAGGCCCGAATATATCCGGGCTGATGCAGGCTCGCAGGCCATTTGGCCAACTCCATTGACTAACCATATAATACCCACCAACCAAAATAAAACAAGTTGGCCATTGATTTATTAATTTAAAAATCATAATATGTGTTATATATGTGTCACTTTTAGCCTTCCGGGCACCTTTGGGACATTTCTGGCAGTTTTTCAACTTTTTCTTTTTTTTGATCGGAACCGCTAAAATTTTGAACTTTTAGCTATCATCATGAGCTTGAGAACTCCGATTGGAAATCTAACTGCGCATTATGTGTCCTGGTGCCATTTCAAACCACTCACGAAAATTTCATCGAATTCCGGTAACGTTTCAGAATTTGGCAGTTCCGAACCGTATCCGGGTTTTGACCGAGCGGGAATGTCAAAGGGAGACTTGACCAAGTCAAAGGGGACTTTGACCAAGTCAAGTTTGACCCTTGACTTGGTCAATTGGTTTTGTTTGGTTGTGTGGTTGGGTTGACCCAAAGTCAAACCACCAAAACCTAAGTGTGAGTGTGTGTGTGAGTGTGAGTGTGAGTGTGTGTGTGTGTGTGTGTGCCCTAAAGTGGGCCTCCACTTCTTTCTCTTCTCTTCTCTTCTCTTCTTCATCTCTCTCACACACCAAACACTCCCCCTCTCCCTCTTGTTATTTTCCCCCATTAGAGGTAGTAGGAGAAGTTGAAATGGAAAGCCATTGAAGGGAAAAAGAGAGGTAAGGGTTGGATCTACCTTTTCATGTTGTTTGTTTTGTTTTCCCCTTTGTTGACCTCCCTCTCATGGCTTCTCATAACCCCTGTTTTCAGCCATTTTAGGCCTTGCTAGAGGCTGAGGTGGTGGTGGTCTTGGTGGTGGTGATTTGGTGCGCGAAGGGCACCCGAGTTCCTCCCTTTGTTCTTCCTCTCTTGGGTAAGCTTTCCTCCTCCCCTAGCTAGTTTAGATGCTTGTTTAGGGCGTGGGTATGGTTATGCATGTATGCATGGGTGTTGGGGGGGGGGGGGTGTGGGAGGGCTGAGGAGGGGGTGGAAGGGGCTCGGGCGCGCGTGCAGGGTCATCCACTCGCGTGCGCGCGTGTCTGCGCGCAGACAGGCGCTGGCTCGCGCAGACGGGCGTGCTGGCGGGAGGGCGCGCGTACGCGCAGTCGCGCGGGGGTGCGCTCAGGGAGCTGCGCGGGCTCGCAGTGCGCGCTGGTACACGTAGGCTGGGCGCGGGGTGCACGCGGGCGCGCGCAAGTGTGTGCGCGCGCGCGGCAGCGCCTCTGGGCGCGCGGGTAGGGGAGCGGCTGTGCGCCAGGGGGGCAGGGGGGCATGCGGGCGTGCGCCTTCGTGCGTGCGCGTGCGGGGGGACAAGCGTATGGCTGCCTGAGGGTTCGGGAGGGTGTCGGGGCACTCGGACTCCCGTGCGTACGCGCGTGCTCGCGTGCGTGCGGGCCCGTATGCATGCTTGTCCGAGTGTTGGGTATTTCTAGTAAATTTATTATGTATTTGTGTAGTTTACTCACCTTATTGAATGCCCATGTCTTGCAGATCTTGACGGATGGTCACGTAGCGACCCGGGTTTCGGTGAGTGGGACAATCCAACCCAGTAGGGTGGCGTTTGATGCACGTAGGCGTGCATTGCCCTCCCCTGGGGCACCATAATTGTGTATTAACATGTAATAAATGTAAAGCTATGCATGCATGATTAATATGATGTATCCATGCCACCTTAGACTTTGTATGCTATGGATATGCACCCATATATCATGTATAGAGGCCTATGCATGTTTAGTCACCATGTCCCTTGATAGGAAAGCCCCGAACTATGCATGTTCCCATCTAGTTTAATCTAATTAAATCAAAATGAGAGCATTTAGTTATAAGCATGCCTTAGAGAATATTATAACCTTGTTGTTATAATATATGTCTTTCTGCATCTTAGTTATGCGCCTTGGAGGAATTCTTGAGAATTCATGACATTATTTAGCGTTACAGATCGTTGTCGACAGATCCAAGAGGATCATATCCGCGTGAGTAGGCTGTCTTCTCCTTATTGGTTGGATCCGATGTAGGAACTCCCCGGCGTTGGCTGACCTGACAGAGGGCTCCCGTCCGTAGGTACCTCCGATGTGTCGGACAGTACTGATAGTGGGAGTGGACTAGGTGGAGGCTACGAGGGTGGGAGAGGCTATCGGGTGGACCAGGGGTGGAGAGCGGTCTAGTATGCCCCAAGAGGCCCATGTCACCCCCAGTAAAGGGTGAGGGTGAGGGGGGGAGGTGGGTTGGCGATGAAACGACCCATTAGAATATGTAGTTGCTCCCGTTTTAAGGGGCTATAAATTATATAAGGTTGATATGAATTGTGATGCATGGGTTGTGCTATTCACTGAGCGTGTGGCTCACCCCTCGCATATATTTTTCTCCAGTTATATCTGAGTCGGATCTGAAGGAGGAGCCCCGAGGCGCCACAGCAGTAGCGAAGCAGCGTCACGTTCTGCGAGTGAGAGACCATCAGCATCCCCCTTTGATTGTATGTATTGTTATCCGTGCTTGGGCACATACTTGTATTTGGATGTCATTGTATATTTATTGGTTCTCACAGGACAGTTGATTATGTATCGGGTCTGTAATATGTCTTTGAATTACAGACTTAGTCGTTTGAGATTCCGCTATTTGTATATATTATGTCAGCTATCTTATTGTCTGTGTTGTCATTTTTGATGTTGTTTAGAGTATGTTATTGACCTCCTGTATAGACTGCTGATATTATATATACTTGCCACGTCTCGGGGACGGCCGCCTTGGGGCATGACAATATGCCTTGCCACTCTTATATCATAACTAACCATGTCTTCTTCATTCATTGTATCGAAGTAAATACATCTTTGATGATTTTTTACATTTTTTGTAAATGATATCATTCGATTCATTAGGGTATATATACTTGATCACAATTTAGAAAAATACATATCTAATTAAATGATACATGATTTTAAAAATAAAATGATAACATGTGCGGTCCATATTTTGGACTGTAAAAATAACTGAGTGTAACATTTTTTTTTCTTTAATGGTAAAAAACTAAAAGTAAAATCCTATATACCATTCCTATAAGCATCAACGGCAAACAATTTGGCCAATAACTAATTGTTAACCTATACATCATTATTTACCATTGCATGCTGTAAACCTATGTGAAAAGAAAATGAGTGGTAGCAGCTGCCCCCGCTAGCCCCTAAGTGGCTCAGCCAATACTGGGTTAGATAAAAATCTATACTCAATAAATAAATTTTTGATTGGTTGCATTTTCTGTTATTTTTATTAGAAAACACAAAAGTGAGATTTTTTTGTTATTTGTTCACATTTAATAAAGTGATGATAAGTTATAGAAAAGAGATGGATAAGAGTTTATATATTTTTAAATAACAACTATACCACTCTTGTATAAATTGTTTGTGTTTGAGAATAAATGCAAATGATGTATTTGATATGATAGATGTGACGTATTTTTTGGATGGGGGCAATTAATACCACTCTATGGGATTCCCACCCCACCCCTTAAAAAACACATGAAATCTTTTTTTATTATTATGATTATTATTTTTTATTTTTTTTTGTTTTTCAGAAACCAATCCCATCCCTTCACATCCCACCACATACAAACCGAACCCACCCCAATCATTCCCCACCCAGGAACACTTGGCAAATAAACTTCCCACCATAAAATCAAATCCCACGTAACTTGTGGTTCGCCACAGTGGTGTCAAGAGTTTTGAAGAACCGTCCATAGTGGGTTGGTCGATGGGCATCCTGGACTTCCTGTGGACATGATCAACAACAACATTGTCGATGGAACATCCGGATAACGACATGAGTATTGATAGACGAAAAGAAACGGGTTCGACATGGTGCAGGCGCAGTGGCTGGCGCAGGCGCGCGCGCGTGCGCGCGCTCGGGCGGTGCTGGGGGCCAGCAGGGATGGGCGTGCGGGCGCTCGGCTGGCGCTGGAGGCCAGCAGGGCTGGGCGTGCGTGCTGGGCAGGCTGGCAGGGTTAGCTCGGGTAGGCTGGGAGCAGGTGCACCAGTTTGCTGGGCGCGCGAGCGCGTGCGCGCGGGTGCGCGCGCGGGCGTGCGCTCGGGGGGTGCAGGGAGATGCATGCGGGTAGGCTAGCTGGGCTGTGCGCGCTGGCAGGCCGGGCGAGCAGGCGAGCGGTACTCAGGCCACTTGGCGACGCGCGCAGGCAGGCAACGCGGGCAGCAGCGTGGGTAGGCTGGCAGGCGCGCTGGGCGCGTGCTGCCAGGCGCACCGGGCGTGTGTTGCGCGTGCGTGCGCGTGGGCGCTGGGTGAGGGTCCCGGGTGCTGGGCGCTGGGTCGCGGGTACCGGGTGCTGGCCGAGGGTGCTGGGCGCTGGGGGGCTGGGCACCGCTGTGGGGCGTGCGCGCGGGGCGCTGGGCAGAGGCAGGCGTGCGCGCGGTGTGGGAGCTGGCGGTGCGCGCGGGGTGCGCGCGGGGCGGAGCTGGCGGTGCGCGCGGGGCGTGCGGCGTGTTCGCGTGGTGTGCGCGGGGAGCGCGGGGGTGCGCGCGGGCTGCTGCGGCGGGGCACAGTGGGCGCGGTGCACCGGGTGGCTCGGCTGCGGGTCCAGGGCGGCGGGCAGGGGCCCGGCGGCGCTTGGGCGCGCGGGCTGAGGTGCGGCGGCGCACCCGAAGGGTCGGGTGGCCGTGCGGGAGGGTGCCGGTGGTGCGGGAGTGTGCCGGAGTGCTCGGGCTGGCGTGCGTACGTGCCGTATGTACGTTTGCCCGAGTATGGGGTATTTTTGGAGTAGTTTATTGTATTTTTGGGTATTTTAGTGTGTTTGTGGATTTTACTCACCATGTAATACCCTGTCTTGCAGATCTAGCCGGACGGTCGCGCGACGACCCGGACTTCGGTGAGTGGGACAATCCAACCCAGTACAGAGGTGTTATACGCACTTGGGCGTATACCGACCTCTCCTGGGGCACCATGGATGGATATTGGCATGTGTAATATGTATATCATGCGAGCATGATTTAATTGTAGAATGCATGTTACCCTAGACTTTGCATGTTAGGGACTTGCACCCTTAGGATATGTGTATGAGCCATGCAGCATGTCCCCCGTTTCCATGCTAGGAAGCCCGACCGATGCATGTGCCCTACTAGTTTATTTATTAAATTAAATGCTAGTATTTGTTAAATTGCATGTTATAGTGAATATTATCGGGGAGGGGCCTTGCGAGGACAGCGGTGAGACCCGGGTTAGGGTACACCGTGTTCCTTGTTTGGTTGTCGGGGTGTCCTATAACGGGAACTCACGCTGCCCTCCCGAGTTTCTTTCCCCCAATGATATTCCACCCCTTGTTATAACCTTATGCATGTTCCCCGCATCGTAGTTATGCGCCCTGGTGGGTTCTGAGGAATTCAGAACATTAGTGTTGTTATGATGTGTTGTCTGCGGATCCGAGTGGATCATATGCGATGGATAGGCTGTTCTGTTCCCTTCGTTGGATCCGTGTAGAGACTACCTCAGCGTTAGACAGGTTGTCCCATGCAGGGGCTCCCAGTAGTAGGCGCCTCCTGATCTGGTAGAAGGACTGTGCTGAACGTGGGAGTGGCCAAACGACCTACGGAGTGAGGAGAGACTACCGGTGGACCAAGGGCGACCAACAGCCTAGTCAGTCCCAAGAGCCTAGGTCACCTGTTGAGGGTGAGGGTATGGTGGGCCGGCGATGTGGCGACCCACTGGATTGTAAGTCCCAATATCCTATGTCACCCATTGAGGGTGAGGGTGAGGGTGTAGCGGGTTGGTGGTAGCGACCCGCTGGTTTTGTGTTGATTAGTCCCAATATCCTTGGTCACCCATTGAGGGTGAGGGTGAGGGTGTAGTGGGTTGGCGTTAGCGACCCACTAGTTGAGGAATTGTTGTTATTTGTGGCTATGGTAATGTGGTTGTGGATGTTAAGAATTATCTGGTTGTGGTCAATATTGTCTGTGATGCATGGGTTGTGCCGTTCACTGAGCGTGTGGCTCACCCCTCGCATAATATTTTTCTTCAGTGTCATCTGAGTCGGATCTGGAGGAGGAGCACCCCGAGGGACTTCATCAGTAGCGGAGTAGCGCCACGTCCCGCGAGTATCAGAGGCTATCAGCATCCCTTGTGCTTGTATGTATTATTTTTCCGTGCTTGGGCACGCGTTGGTGTTGTATTTGGATGTCTTTGTATGTATATTGGCTCTCACAGGACATGTGATTATGTATGGAGTCTGTAGTGTGTTTTGATTACAGATTCAGTCTTTAGCTTCCGCATTTGGTGTATATATCATGTCAGCCCTGCTTTTGTTGTCTGTGTGTCATTCTGGTTGCTTGTGTATGATATATTATTGACCTCCTATGTAGATTCTGATATTTTATATACACTTGCCGCGTCTCGGGGACGCCCGGGGCGTGACAGTCTCCACGGACGGCCTATATATACGCCGTCCCCGTTGCCAAGCCCTAAAACACAAAAATTTTCACCCCTTTTGTCCCTCTTTCACCCACCCACCCGTTGCATGGACACGTCGTGGATGATTTGCTGTATTTTCAGGGATCTCATAGGTCTCATCATGGATTCCAGGGCAAGGTATGACAAATGATGTGTTTTTCTCTAATGTTATTCTTCATATATGATTTTTTTCTTACTTGAATATATAATTTCCTTAAACAGACCGACGTCTCCAAGTTTACGATCCACATGGTGGCATTGCGTCACTGGGTCATGGATCCACGCATCGAGCCATACGTGAGGGCATCGGGGTTGTATTATTTGACAGAGATGGGATATACCAGATCAGATCATCGACTTCTACAAGCACTGACTGAGAGATGGAGACCAGAGACCAACACATTTCATCTGCGACATGGCGAGATGACAATTACACTTCAGGACGTTGCTATTCTGACTGGACTACCCATTGATGGCAAGCCCGTGACTGGTATCACAGACCACGATGATTGGGCCAGCGTCTGTGAGGAGCTGTTAGGTGTTGGCCCCCCTGCAGATAAGATCAAGGGTGGAAGAATTTTTCTCTCGTGGCTTAAAGAAACCTTCAGCATCGTACCAGATGTTGAATTGGACGACGATATCCTCCAGCAGTATGCACGTGCATACATCTTATTTGTGCTTGGATCAACAATCTTCGCCGATGGCACAGGAAATAAGATACATGCGTGCTACCTTCATTTATTCAGAGATTTTGAGGATGCTGGTCGATATTCATGGGGTGCAGCTGCGTTGGCCCACTTATATAGAGCATTGTACAGAGGTAGTGTGCTTGGAGAGAGGATGTCGGCAGGATCTCATGGTTTTTATTCTTTGCTACAGGTAATATGCAAACCCAATTTTCATCCATACATACTAAATTTGTTTTTTTTCCTGTGTTACTAAAGATTTTGTTCCAATGCAGCTATGGTCGTGGGAGAGATTACATGTGGGACGACCGTCATTGCATGATCCGGATTTTATTCTTGGAGATCGACCTTTGGGAGCAAGGTAATGTCAATATTTTCATCTTCTTTTGTCAATTCATAGAAGATCATATATCATTAAATTCGATATTTCAGGTGGAAGGTGACTCAGAGGTTTGATGAAAATTCGCGTGTTCTGATATACTATAGAGCACAACTGGACTATCAGCTTCAGTCGCAGGTGACTATACAATTAGCCATATATTTCACAAATGATATATTCTACGTTAATTGTCATACTAATTATATATTTGGTTTTTGGTAGGTTATATGGCAGCCTTATCTGGGACATATGAGACACTACCACCTGCATGTTCGGATCATATGGAGTTGTGGACGGCTAGGGTCCCACTCATTTGCTTTGATATTGTGGAGATGCACGTGCCGGATCGAGTCGCACGTCAATTTGGATGGCATCAGGACATTCCATCTGATGTAGAGGCCATCGACCGGGTAAACCGACGAGGTAGACAGGATGTGAATTGGATAGTTTTTCACCAGTCTTATATCGAGCGTTGGGACCAACGATTGGATCACATCCACCAATTTCCTGATACCCGGAGTTCGAGGAGATATATGGAGTGGTACTGGGAGAGAACAGTCAGACATATCACACCTCCACCACCCCCACAGTACCATCCAGGCTATGTCGCACCAAATTCGGTAAGAATTTTAAACGCGTGTTACATTTTTAGATAGTGATAAATGATTTTATATTACTTATCATATTGAAACTTTTGTTAACAGGGGGGAGTTACACAGAACATTACCGAGGTGCTTGCAAGGGGGTTGGTCTTATACCCCAACTGCGGTGAGTGGGATCGTATAGTTGCTGTGGCACGGGACTATGCAGATGCGATGATGGGAGACATGGGACAACCTTCGAGTACCCCCAGTGCATCTACAGATGCTGATGATTCTGAGGATGTGGTAGATGATAGTTTCGCTCACACCGAATTCACCATTGATGAGTTCTTCAATGATGTACGACTCGATGCAGAGATCGATGAGCAACCACAACAACCAGCCCCAGCTCCTGATCGAGCTCCACAGATGACACTCCAGACATATACTCGTGGACCACGCAGGGTTTGGTGTACTTCTACTACTGCCAGTCGGGGATCGGGCGAACAATTTACCACTCCACCACAATCAGGTGTGCCGCCATCCACAGCAACTGACGTACCCTCTTCATCAGCACCTCCTGCTCCGAGAAAAGCTAAAAAGAAAGGACTTATGAGAATATTTGGATGATTGTATTTATGGGATGTAAAACACTTTTATTATATTCATGCATTTTCATTTGTGTGTATTGTATTTATGTATTTTCATTGGTGTTTAGAAACAGGAGTCAAGTGATTATAATGGATTTATGTAAATATCAATGCATTTTATTATATTTATGCATGTTCAAGCAGGAATTTTTATACAGGTGAGATAACCAAAATTGTATACAAAAAAAAAAAAAACTAAAGACGGATTGTATATAATCCGTCTCCAGGAGACGGATTATATACAATCCGTCTTCAGGAGACGGGTTATATATAACCCGTCTCCAGTGTAAATCCATACCATTTACACTGGAGACGGATTATATATAATCCGTCTCCATTGTAAATGGCCACTTACGGATTTTACACTGGAGACGGATTATATATAATCCATCTCCAGTGTAAAATATTACCGGGGCTAGTTTTTACAAATATTCGGGTGGCGGGGCTATTTTTGTAAATTTTCAATTTTCGGGGGTTAAAAGTGCTAATTACCCTAATTATTATTATAAATTGAACTGCTTTTACAATTATAATGAGGCCTAATTTTAGGCACTTAAGTTTGTTGAGATGCGATGATATCTTATCTATATCCCAGCTCCTTTAACAAATCAATAGATTTCTAACAACCTAATCCTAACAATATGAATATGTCTAAATCTAACAAATCCTAAAAAACTTATTTTTAAATTCATAGATAAAATATATGGATTTTTATTTTTAAGTCCCTGTAAACTATGATATTTAGTGATCGGTCTCTCCCTTCTACATATATATATATATTTTTGTCACCAATTTCTATCGCCTATTTAGTTATAACTCTCTTCATCAAACGGCCGTTTGAACGAAGTTAATTGGTAAAAAAAATATATTTTGAAGCCCTTGTAAACATGTTTATTCGTAATTAGTCCATTCATTTTCATATTTCATTTTAAGTTTTTAATTTCAAATGCTTTTTTCATGATTAATCCCTGGACAAAATATCTATGTGCTATTACAGGAATATAACGTATTTATATTATTTATTTACTTTTTTACATTTAAGCTACTATTATTTATTTATTTATGAGTGGCATCTAAATTTTTTAATTTAAAATTCTAAACACATTAAAAATCATTTAAATCAAAATTCAAACATAAAAATATTTTAAAAATTTTCTTAGACAATCTTTCTTCTTTTGCTTATGTAATCAATCTTAATTCGACAGAAAATGCTACATGGTGGGTATATGTAGTGTTGAATAACACTGAAATTAGCATTCGACACCTAACAATGCAAATGCAGTTTTGCTTTAGATTTTTCACTCATATATACAAGTTCTAAATATTAAACTACTTACAAAATCATATATATATTTTGTCTAGGGACTAATAATGGAAAAAACATTTAAAGTTAGGGACTTAAAATAAAATATAAAGAATGGAGAGACTAATAACAAAATAACATAGTTTTTAGGGACTTAAAAGTAATAATAAATTTGACCAACTAACTGTAATTGGACGGCCGTTTGACGGAGGGATTTATAACAAAATAGATATTAGAAGTTGGTGACTTAAAAAGAAATATGAAAAAGAGAGGGACTGATCACTAAATATCCTAGTTTACATGGACTTAAAAATAAAAATTCCTAAAATCTATGGTTACATGGTAAAACCCTAAAATAATTATCTAATATTTAAATAAAAAATAAAAATAGTCCTATTTTAATTTTTATCAAAATATATTAATATAATATAAAATATTATAATTAATAATATTAGATGCATATGTTGTTTGGTTCAGATACCATCGTATCCATATCGCATTTAAAATATATGGATATTTTATTTTAAATATGGACACAGATTTCAAATACCAAATATTTAAAATATTTTGGATACAAATTTTGATCGAATGTATTGATATTTTTCATGAAATTTACAGAAAATATACAAGTTGACAAACAAATTGTTAACCAGAAAAATGGTAGGAAATGGAAAAAAAAAAGAAAAAGGGAATGTGGAAATTTTCCACAATAGGAATAAAGTTTCTGCATTTATTTATATTATCGTAAATAAAGATATTGCTTTCACACAAACTTTTAACAAATACAAGTTGAAAATAATTCTTGTTACTCACATGCTCAATGTTATATTTTTTGAAGCAAAAAAAGCTCAGGCTCCAACTTCTTAATCCATACGTGGATAAGAACGTCTAATTTGAACATTCAGTCAATTTTGCTGTGGTCGGAGCAACTGCGCTCAACAAATCCTTATTCATGAAGAGGAACATTTACGTGCCATACACAAACAACTCTCCTGCCGTCCCAAAAAGATATTCCACAACTTCCACCAATAACAACAGTCTCCACACTGCCTGGTTGTTTGGTGATCTAATGAATCGAATCAAATGATCTTCCAAATGGGCCATCTACGAAAAATAAAAATAAATAAATAAATATATAAAGAATATTTTTGTAATTAAATCTCATGTCACATGCTCTTTTCAAACTATAAGAACATAATCAAATGATAACCTTAGATAGAAACTTGCATGTGTGAATAGATTTACTCTGACATCTCATTTATCTTGAAAAAAAATAAATCGATACAAAATACAAGTAACACATCGATGCTATATAAAAATTTATTCATAATTAAACATTAAGAGATAACTTTTACTAATTATATTTGCAAATGATGTTCAACTGCCGAAGACAAATATATATACATGTAAGAGGTAAGCTTGATGATGCTCAAACTGCATGATTATGTCATGCCAAATTTATGTGTTGCATGCACTAATAGCATGACCACACCCACACATTGCTGGATATAAAATACAAATGGATTTAATTAAGTGTGTTGTTACACTCGGTTTATTTTTATACTCTAAAATACAGTTCTATATACCTTTTTAAAAATCTAAGTAAAACATAAACCTTATTAGACATATATGTACCTCATTAAAAAAATTTATTTACACTTACTAAAAATGAATTCATTTAACTCGAAATAGAGTGATATATATACACTTTCTATAAAACATATAACTCATTAGATGATGTTTACTATTTAAAGAAAAATGAAAACATGTGTGGTATGAGTTTTGGTTGGTAAAAATGACTGAATCTTAACATTTTCCTTAATTAAGAGTGTTGATAGTCTCATCTGACTGTATACACTATCGCAATATACGGAAATTATTTATTTATTTTTTAAATTACACTAATATATCTCAATGTATACTAATATATTTACTTCAATGGACGGGCATATATTTTTTTTAAAGAAATCAGTGAAGGTTGCATATTGGATTACACACATGACTGGACATCATTTTCCTTTAATTAATTTTTTTATTTTTTTTATTTTTGTGTTATCAAATATTTAGTCCCCACTATGATTATGTTATACATGAGCCCGGAATAAACTTCATCTGGGGGTAGTTACTTTAGCTTAACTAGGTCTTTGAAGAAAATTAGGATTATATTAGGGAAACATGTTTCCCACGTGTTTTTGAAGAGTATATCCATGTAACGAAATATTTATCTTTAAAAAAAAAGTGAAGTAAATGATCTAATAAATTTTATATAGAAAATACTTAAATAAATCTTCTAAAGATAAGAAATACCCAAAATGGATACTTTTAAGAATTGTACTAGAAATGATGCCATTTTGAATTTATGGATATAATGTGTCGTTCTTGATTTAATTTAAGTTAAGTTAATTCTTAACGTAATATTTGAATTTTAAGATTTAGAATTGTTAAAATTTATGTGATTTATTATTAATAAAACTATTCCTTTGAAAATTAAATTTAGTTAATTAAGAATAATTAATTTGATTTGGTTTTATTAGGTTGAGATCTAGTTTTGTTACGTTAAGATTTGATTTATCATTATGTTATTGTTCTTTCTCTCTCATAAATCTCTATTTTAAATGATTTGAAGTGATAATAATGTCCAAAAATATATATGCACTATTTTAGATTGAGACTTTCATTTTTAAAATGATCGGATTGGAATATATTTATGTATAAATTGTAAATTTCTATAATATAAAATATAAATATCATACTATACATCATAAATTAACAAAAAAATTAGGGTCCGGACCAGCCAACCTTTAGGTCCGCCTCTAATTTTAGTTTGTGTTAAAATTTATTTTAATAATTAATTGTTGTTGAGGTGTTCCCTTGGTTTTGGTTTTTTACATATCAATCATTTATTGATTAAAGCTCGTAAAGTATTGTGGAAAGTGGATCATATTAAAATAAAAACTGAAACAATAAACTGGATGAATAAACATGATATTGATATCCCTGTGGAGGGATTATACATTACGTGATTTCAGAAGGGGATAAAGGGTAATTATAGGGGTGAAGAGAATCTCAGCCATTGTTTGATTTGTATTTTTCATTCTTTCAATTCTAAATGTCTCAAGTTGGTATGAGATTTGTGCCACGGCATTGAAAGTTTCAACAGGCTTAATAATTATAGGAGATATAAAATGAAAAGCTAGACATTGTTAGAATCTTCAAAATAGTAATTGATATACTCTGATATCCCATGTATCTTAGAAAATGCAACTCTAACTAACATATGTCCAGTATAGGTCATTATATAAATTATACCCATTAGTCAGAATATATATAATAATCTTTTCAATGCAATCCAACTCCCAAAGACAAATTTGTCTGATTAAATTTAGTGACATTCACATTGCATGTTGTGCCATGCAATAGTTGCCCAACCACATACACTATGATTTTGTTGCATGACTGATGTTAACACGTGTGTGTTTGCTGGAAGAAAAGTCCCCCAAATGTAATATGCATCTTTTTTTAAATAATATATACTTCATTTATTTATTGATGTATATATTTATGTAAACAATAAAATATATATTATAATAAATTGTTATGGATTTATTTATGGAAGTGTGCAAAAATTTCTAATAAAAAATATATATACACCTCAATAAAGTGAATGCAGATGGCTAATATGGTTTATGCGGTTGTAAAATGGACTAAATGTAAGAGTGTTATATAGTCAATTGTACAAATTAGATTTAAATGGATTAAATGTAATAGTACGAGCACTGCTACCCAGAATAGGATTATAAGAGCATCAAGGAAATGTTTCAAAGCTCCTCCCCGAATGTAATATTTAAATTACATATTATGATTATATACAATGAAAAATGATGAACAACATTAAGTAAGATATATATAAGAAACACACAATATGATATATAATAACAAAATATCAAAAGGGATTGATTTGAGTCATATAGAGAGAAATTATTGTTTTGTAGGAAAAATAGATTTTTGGTTTGGAATAACCTAACAAGGGTTAGAGGGTTGTTAAAGATCTAATTACATAAAGGTAGATTAGTCTTGTGTATTTCTAAAATTGTGAAATGAGACTTTTATAAATATAATTTTAAAAAGTGACTAATTTGGGTATTTCTAACTTTTAAGAGATTTTTTTTTGTCATTTTCTCAAAATTAAATATATATTATAATAAATTGTTACGGATTCATTTATGAAAGTGTACAAAAATTTCTAATAAAAAATATATATGCACCTCAATAAAGTGAATGCGGATGGCTAATATGGTTTATGCGGTTGTAAAATGAACTAAATATAAGAGTGTTACATAGTCAATTGTACAAACTAGATTGAAATGGATTACGAGCACTGCTGCCCAAAATAGGATTATAAGAGCATCAAGGAAATGTTTCAAAGCTCCTCCCCAAACGTATTAGACATCATTCTAGTGAAGCCCATTTTAGATTATTCTGTTGTTAAAGAAGGAATAATGCTACACGTAGTCCTATTATCCAGTATGTCCCGTTTTAGTTTTTTTAATAGCATACTTTCAACTAATGAGGTTTATGTTTTTATAAAAGATAAAGTATATATGCTTCAATTAATTACATAGTCGAATTTATAAAAAAAATGTAAAAATTTATAACGAAATATATACCACATAAAAATAAAGACTTGTAGCTAATGAGGTATATGGACCGAAAATGGGACTTGAAAAAGGATTGCGTGTAACGTTGGCTAAAAAAACTCCTTAAATTCCTTGAACCCTGACAGGAGAAGGTTCCCTTGCTAAAGAGCTTCACATTTATTTCATTATATGTTTAGGGGAAAAAGAATCCAAGCAAAAGCAACTGCCATTGTGAAATCAGATTGGCTCCAAACCATGGTGGCTATGTGATGAATATTGAGTTGTAGGCCTTCTTCAACCACAGCTTAATTTGTGTTCCAAAATGTTGATTGAGTACGCTCAAGTCTGTGCTATGGTGGCCTCCAAGCAGTAGCTTTCATGATCCCAAATTAGAGCTCCATAATCATATCTGTCTTCCACACGCCCTCCTCCCATTCCCCTCTCCCCTCCTGTCTTTCTCTTTTAATTTTTTTGATTTATTCTTCTTCCAACCCTGAAAAAGATGAATTTTTTTTTTAAAGAGTGAGGTTCCAGCTTAACGGGTGGAAATAATGACCCCAATTTGACTGCCTTATAAGACCTCCATTTACTAAGGTTATGTGGATCTTCTTCTTGTTTTTTTTATTAGTAACCAAAATGTTGTGTTTCTATAAAATTTACTGTATTGAGAATTATTGCCCCTGTTATATTATTCCCAAATTCTATAATGGTGACAAGAAGTACGAGGAATAAAAATGTTAAACAAACAGTCATTTAAGTCAAATAAACAATAAACATTTCATATACACAAGAAAACTTGTTTTGTATCTGAACATGCAGAGTCTTATTCAAAATAAAATGTTAAACAACCCCACAGGCATGAGCCATTTCATTTTGAATGGGACTCCGCATGTTTAGAAAACAAAACAATGTTTTATTGTTTATTATGTATATGGAATGCTTACTGTTTATTTGGCTTAAATGACTGTTTGTTTGGCATTTTTTTCTTATGCTTAAATGACTATATAAGTGAATTATTTTCAAAAGGACTTAAATTACTTAAATGATATTTTGTTCTTTGTAAGGATTTAAATGATTTTACATGTGATTGATTTTCAAAAGAAAGCTGCTGTTCTGAAGGGTTCGACATGTTTTGTGTCGAATTATATATTACTCATTCGACATGCCTCCTATTAATATTTGCTCAGACAGATCAATGGACCTTATGTTTCCCAGTAAAGTATACTTCGACTGTGGCCCTGTCGACCTTTGCTCAGCCAACTTGGTGGACATTCTGTCATCCCAGTGAAGAAGAGTTCGACTATGTCCTTGTCGAACTGGGTAGTGGGATTCATGGACTTAAAAAAAAAACAAAAAACTAGTTTTTTGATAATTTGGGGTTATGGGAAAATTAAGTAGGGTAGTGGGTATATATATCTTTGCCCATTTGTTTTATAAAGAGCATCGATACACTTAATTTGTTTTGCATTCCCATCTAAAGTATTCTAGAAGTAGTGTCTCAACCATCTATACACAACGATAGTGCAATGTACACTGTGATGCACTATCGTACTGTACAAAAATTATTTTTTTAAAATTTTTTATATAAAAAGTATACTAGTGTTTTTGAGTGTGTGCTTTTTTATTTTATAACAATATGTAGATCAATAGGCGAGTGTATAATATTTTCTTTAAAAAACGGGAAACAGAGAGGATTAATTTTGATGGGGCTGCACACAGCGTTAAATATACCTTTTTTTTTTTTTTCAAATTTTATAATAAACATAATAACACTCAGCTGTTCATTCTTTGATTCGCTTTATAATAAGATATGTATATAATAAATTATCTTAACCATTTTTGAAGTGTAATATGGTAAGATTGTTCAAATATTACTAATTCTTTTTTTTTTTAAAAAAAATTTTAAATTAAATAAGCTTCTAAAGTGCTATATATCAATTATTACATATAGTTTTGATTGCTCATTTAATTTGAGTTAAATCAAGCTTGACAATTCTTGACTTTAATATTTTATCAATTGATCTCTAAAATAATTTTAAGCTTATTTTTGTTATAAAAATTGAGAACTTGTTCATATCCACATTTAGACCTTTTATATGGTTCAACCATTAGATGAGAATCCAAATATCTTTTTTCAAACGCCACATTGACTAAAAATTCAACATTCACTATATTATTTTTTCAGAGTTTGAGAACACATACATGGAAATAATATTTTTCAAAAGCCAATTAGCTTTTCAAAATCACTCAGTCACCATCGCACTTTAAAATGTTGCATGTGACAAGATACAAGTTAATGAGAAGATTGTTCAGATCATGAATTTCATCTCATGTATGTGTATTGCTAACTATTATGGAATAATATTGGATAAATGGAATGGACTATGTTAGATAACGGGGCAAACTAATATTTCAAAAGACGGCCTATATTAGTAAAATGAGAACCCCTCCACAAAAAAAATGAACTTTATTTATATATTCTTGTCAAAGGAAGGGAACCCCATTCGAGTTTGTGCAAGGAATAGAGCCATAAGTCGTTTGGGTAGGCGGCAAAGGCAACGATGCAGTCGATGAAGTCGTTGAACCTCTTCACGAGCCACCTATTGCGGATCCAACCAACCCTAGGAGGGGATGAAGTCACTGATGATCATAAACGCCCCTGCGAGAGAGCATGGTGAGCTATTAAGTCACTCACCTGACATGGAACGATATTCTACCTGAACCAACAAAACTGGTTTGAGAGATCACACCTGCTAGACCAGCGCCTCAATGTGGAGGGATCACGATGTAGTAGTGGGGCTGCTGGTAAGCAATTATGATGGAGTAGTATTGGCTAATTTAGAGGTCAAGAGAGAGTTGTACATGCTATGCACTGTGTGTGAGCTGTCCATCTCAACGAGATTCATAGTAGAGGGGGACAAGAAATTTGATTGAGGGGAAGGAAGCCGAAAATGAGAGAAAAAGAAAGGGCTTTAAGAATTTATTTATTATGTAATTGCACTAAAATAGAGTAAAAATAGTGAAATTAATGACCCCTATATTCAAATCCCGTGATGACATATGTTATACAATTTACTCCGATATCTCATGTTGTCGAGTGAAAACGGAAAATGAAACATGGGAGTAACGGTCGTTATAATATCAATCAGCTCTTGATAATTAGTGGTGCAAACTAATTTTTGAAATGCATCCCAACTCCCTAAGTATGACACATATAAAGATGGATGTCTGATGATATACATTCACAATGTATGGTTGTTTTTCATGCCAAATACATGTATTGCACGCAAATCTGATGATGAATTCAGTTCATGTTACATGTGAGATTTAAGTTTTCAGTATGACTTTGTTCCCTCAAAGACAAGAAAAGAAAAAAAAAACCACAATGAAGTCAACTCAGCCTGCCTTAGGTGTTTGGTCATGAACAGACTAATGGTGTGATTAGGTGTACCAAAATGTTGTGAAGAATGATACGTGGAGCCCTTGTACAGCCCCAATTATAGTTCACATTGTTTTTCTTTATTTTTCAGAAAAAAATATCAAGCACTTTCTCATTGAAATGAAGTATATTCGTAAAGACTTATAGATGAATACATTTTAGTTTTTACATACCAAAATAATAATAATAACTAAATAGATAAAATTTTGGAGTGGGCAGGATAAGTAAGGTTTCCCAAAAAGCCCGAGGCTTGAAAGCCTGGCCCGAGAACGAAGGGCCAAAGCCCGGCCCATTATTAGGGCGGGCCGGGCTCAGGTCTGATTCTGGGGCCCGGCCCGCAGGTCTGCCCAAATCGCGCTCATTAGGTCAGGCCCGCACCCTTGCCCACTGGCCAGGTCCATAGGCCCATGGGGGGCAATACAATAAATGCGTCATACATAATTTTGTGTAATTTTTATTTAAATTGTGGTGTAATTATATAAATCATTGACATTTATGTAAGTGTCAACCTAGTTAGGTACATGTAGTTATTTAATTTTTAAGTAATTAATTCATTTAATATTTTTATTTTTAAAAATTCAATAGATGTAAATATTTTTTTGTCAACATTATACTTCAATTTTGTGTTATTTTAACATTTATATACAAATGAACAACTTGAAATAAAAAACAAAAAAAATAAGATGCTTAAAATATGGGCCCGTGGGTTTGAAGTCCAGGCCCAGCCCATCAGGGCCAGAGCTTTTTTTTTTTTTGCCGCCGCCCGGCCCATCCCGGGCCCTTAGGATCAAGCAAACAAATTCAAAGATAGTTGATTTTTTTTTTTTTTTTTTTAGGAAAAAATAGTCCTTGCATTGCTATGGGCCATTTTATTAATTGAAAGTGTGATTACACATCGGAATAGAAGGTGAGAGGAGAGGAGAAAAAAAAGGCACTCGGTAATATCATTCCCATTAGTTGATGGGATGTCTAAATACTGATCTAACGAAGATGATTGATTCTAATGATCTTCCCAAATGAGCCAGTTACATAAAATAACAACAAATAAACAAATAAATTTATCAGGAATACTTTTTTAATTAAATCTCATGTCACATGCTCTTTTCAAACTATAAGAATATAATAAAATAATAACCACATGTTCAAACTTGCATGTGTGAATAGATTTACTCGGACATCTCATTTATCTTAAAAATCGAAATATAAGTAACATATCGATATTATATAAATTATTAATAATCATTAAGTGATAACTTTTATTAATATTTTCAATAATGTTCAACCGCTCAAAAATATATACATGTCAAAGGGAAACTTGATGATACTAATACTGCATGATTATGTCATGCCAACTTTTATGTGTTGCATGCCCTATAAATTAGCATGATCACCGAGGGTCCAAAAAATAAGAAGAAAGGAGAGGATGTGGGGACCGAGCGGCGAGAGCGGTGGGAGTGGACGGCGAGTGGACGGGACCGCAGCCTGGGGGCGAACGGTGGAAGCGAGCGGAGGGCGAAGTGGGGGACAGTACGAATGGCAAAAGGTGGGTCACTCCAAACGGTGAGAGGAGTCCAAACGGTCCGAGGTGTATTGTTTCAGATGCCTTAGTTTGGGCCACATTAGCTGGGAATGCCGCGACCCGATCATCTGTCGCAAGTGCAGGGGAACGGGACATCGGGCGGCGGCGTGTCAAAGGCGGAAGGTTATCCATCCCCTGTCGGTGGCAGCCGGTGCGCTCGCGTCGGAGTGCATTCGACTGCCGGAGGTGTTTGACACGAGGGCCGAGGTAGCCTGGTTGTCGCAGTGCGTCATTGCGGAGGCACGAGGATGGTCTCCGTCCCCAGCACAAGTCAAGGAACTGTTAATAAGTTTCTGGGGGATTCGTGCCATTGAGAGGGTGCGGGCGATCGGCGGGGATTCTTTTGTGATTTTGGGATCTGAAGGTGGGTTTAAAGAGAAACTTTTGAAAGTGGGGTCGGTGGATGGTAACGCTGGTTGTCTGATATTCTGAGAATGGACCCTAGAGTTCGGCACTCTGCCGCAACCCCATTGTCGGAACGTGAAGCTCATAGGTGTACCCCTACACTGGCTGGCAGCAGGGTGCATCCAATTCATCTTGCCAAAGTTCCGGGGTCATCAAGGAATTTCTATTCGAAGGGAGGGATCAGCAGGGCCGCACAGTGAATGAGGTGCGCCTGTCGGTTGCGGAGGGGACCACCTTCCCCAAGTCCCTGGTGGTGATTCATGGAAAAGAACAGTTCCTGGTGGGGATTCAGGTGGCAGAGGGTTCTTGTAAAACGGAGGCGTCGGCCAGTCCGAGGCATAGTCACAAATTCGGGATTCGGCAATAATTCGGTAGAGGTTGAGTTCGGTTCGGTTCGGATTATTCGGGGAAGGATTCGAAAAAAAATTCGGAAAAATTCGGGGATCTAAAATAGTCCATGTTGTATCTACAAAACATGATATACAGACATATCATGTACAACCAAAGCAAAACATCTACTAAATATAAGTATACAACAAGTTAGAAAGGTTCATAAATAAAAACAATCAAACTTAAGTTGACTATTACACATAAAGCAAAAAAAACATAATTAAAGTTGGAAGATGATCATATAGACACAGAAATACATCAAAAAAGATAAAGTGAAAAAAAGTTGTGAAAACTATGATCAATTCATCCTATCCAACTCTAACAAAAAATGCATCTATATGACAATTACAAAATATTATCAAGTTTCATAAAACCTAGACTCCTAGACAAGAGACTCCAATTCCACACCAAGTCCTCTTTCTTCTTCTCTTTCATCTTCACCATCAACATCAAGCAATGCATCTTCTTCAACTTCCTTGAATGCAGTAATATGATCCAAATAAATTGGTTTCACCACTGAATCTGAATTCTTTAAAAGAAACTTTTGTAAGTGAAGGTTCACCCTCACATACACTAGATCATTCAGAGTTTGTGGTTTCAATCTATTTCTTTTTTTGGTGTGTGCTGCATCAAATGCACTCCAATTCCTCTCGCAAGCTGAAGCGCTACATGGTTGAGAGAGAAGCCTCATAGCAACTCTTCTAAGTTCTCCATACTTATCAGAAGGAATAACTACCTTCCACCATAAACCTTCAAAAGTTTATATAACATATGGAATATTAGAAACTTGTATTAACGAATAACTAAATATAAATTTTTGATGTTAATTGCAATAAAACTTACTTGGATGTTTGACACGGAGAGTCATTTTTGCAAATGATGAGAATATATTGGAATCCATACCCATGTAATCCACTAGTTGACTGCTGAATGTTTCCCTTTCACAAATGTCATCCGGTGCAAACATTTTTCGAAGAACTTCAGCAATCCCCTTTTCTGTCTCTTCATCATGTTTCACCAATTTGTCATAATACAAATGTGGATTTAGGAGAGCGGCCATTGCATGCATAGGATGGTGCAAAAGGATCCATCTTTTATCAATGATAGTCCAATAGGGTTCATACTTAGCTTTCTCCCCATTATAATATTTAGATATTGCTTCCTTTGCACGGTCCATGGCTTCAAAAATATAACCAAAAGTACCTCCTTCGGAATCTACCATTCTCAACACTTTTATTAGAGGTTCCATGACCTCTATAACCTCTCTTCCATCCTCCCAAAACAAATTATCTTGTATTATTTGAGTGACTTCCCTTCCCTCCGTCGTCTTTGTTTGAGATAAAGACCTCCATTCATTTGAAGCAACCATGAATCTTAGAGGTTGCTCAAGTTTAATTATAGATTCCAACATAATAAAATTGGTTGCAAAACGAGTGGCCACGGGTCTCTTGATTTCTCTCCCCATTGTATGACTTCTCATACAATCCAAAACATGTGTAAACCTGTATATAAATTTTTTTATTTCTCCACCCTTCCTCACTGTCTCTTTTACCTTCTCAATTTCTTTATCAATGTCTTCAAATAACAAGTCAATGCAATGAGCTGCACAATTTGACTTGAACACATGTGGCATTCTATCTTCCAGAAGAGCCCCCGCTACATTGTAATTTGAAGCATTATCAGTAATAATCTGCACCACATTTTCTCTTCCTACATGCTCATCAATCCCCCTTGTAATAAAATCGGCAAGAAACCTTCCATCTTTCACTTTCCCTTCTGTAGATTCAGAGCATAAGAAGACAGTGCCTCTAGATGATGATGCTAACAAGTTGAGGTGATTCCTGCTTCTCATATCTCTCCATCCATCGGACATGATCGTGCAACCTGTTTCTGCCCAAGATTCTTTTATTTCTTTTACATAATCGGCTGCTTTCTCCTTAAGTGTACACAATAATGATGTTCTTATTGTCTCACTACTAGGAGGAACATAACCTGGTCCATGTTCTGCAACCGCTTTCATGGCTTCAATAAATTCTGGAGTCCTTGCTACATTGAATGCAATGTTGTTAGTAACAAAGTGTTTTGCAATGGCCAAGTCAGCATTTGCTTTTTCGGTCTTTCGTAGTTGAGAATACAGAGTGGTCTGGTGTACTCTTCTTTCCCCGTCTGTACCACCACTGCCACTGCCACTGCCACTGCCACTGCCACCGCCACCGCCACCGCCACCGCCACCGCCACCTTGCTCTACAAATGTTGAATCAACTGAAGAAGGTTGATTCCCAACCCCAGACCCTGTAGATGATGCTGCTCTTAACATTTCAAGGACATTTTTCTTCTTTTTTCCGATCTGGACACATAAATCTCTAGCTTGATTTTGTGCCGAATCCGGGGATGCCACACATGGTTTTATATCTTTTCCTGGCACCCTACCAATGTGGTATTTCATCCTTGTAATGGATGAAGTGAACTCTTCTTTACAATACTTACATTTTATCTTTCTGCCAACCTGTTCACAATGTTCCCAAATCTTGTCTTTGTCTTTTCCCATAGTCACTATTTAAAATAAAAAGAAATATAAATAATATGACTAATGTTCCCAAATATAAAAAATATGATTAGCAAAACAAATACACACACAATTGAGCAAATATTAAAAGTCAAAACACACCAAAGAATAAGAAGCAGCACCTCCTTTCAATCTTTATGGGTCAAATTAGAGCAGCACTTCATTCAATAAATAAAACTTCTAATAAACAGAACATCAACTGTACTCAAGAATCCAGATTATCAAGTTTTCTCTCTGTTTTGTTTAAAAAAAAAACTAGACAGACAATGAAGTTTATTTCCACTACCATTCAATAAACATATTCCATTAACAGAGTTTTATAGAAAGACAATCAATTTCCATTAAGAGAACATCAATCACAGAACATCAATCAATATGACATTTCCATTTCCATTTCCAACATCAATCAACCACAGAAGAAACATAACTTCATCAAGAAGAAACAGGACATCATTAACAAATTGAAAACAAGAAATCCAAAACAATGATTTCAAAAAAAGAAAAGATTAAAGAGAAAGGTAATCACCGATTCACCGTCGTCACCTTCACCTTCGAAGGCTAAGGGAGAGCCAGAGGTGTTGGTCTGTCGGAGAGGGAGAGTCGGACTGCCGGTCTGCCGGAGAGGGAGGGAGAGATTGTGAGAGCCTGAGAGAGTGAGAGAGAGAGAGCCAGCCAGGAACTGCCGGAGATGGAGGGTCTTCAGTCGTCACCTTCTTCAACCACTCAATCGAACAGCCGGTGATGGAGGGAGAGCTATTCAGCCAGAGATGGAGGGGCCCTTTTTAGTTTTTTAGGGGTTAGGGCAAGGGACCCAGTCGGGGTTTTTTTTTAACATACTCTGTATTTCCCAAAAGCCCCTAAATCATCCGAACAATCACGTTTTGCACCGAATCCGCCGCATAATCGCCGAATGCACCGAATAATCGCCGTATGCACCGACTCGCCCGTAGCTTCGCCGATTTGTTCGGCAGAGGCTTCATTCGCCGAATGTTGCCGAATATTCGCGTATAAGTCGGCGTATTTGTCACTATGGTCCGAGGGAAGGAGCGGTACCCCTGGCACCGGTGCAATCAACGGGTAGATGTCCACGAGAGGACAGGACGAGTTCCGAGTCACCGACTCACCCGGTGCCAAGTGGGAGAGTACTCGCGGGACCACGAGAAAGGAAAGGAGATCATTTTGGCGACTAGCGCGGATTCGCAAAGTCCATCCCATGTGGAGAGTAAGACAGCGCCGAACCAGTCTCCTCGAGATCCGCACATTTCGGGACCGGGGGTTTCTTCTAGTGGTCAACGTCGACTTGACATGCCGGTTCTGGAGGTAATAGACTCGGATTGTCCACTGGTCCCTGGGCTTCTGGGCCTAGGATGGGCTTGGGCATGGTGGGGTAGAGACCCAGCACGGGCTCTGCTTTATTTCGACCGGTAAATTTGGGCCGTAACTCAGACACATCTCGAAATGCTCCGATTACACACCATTCAGTGGATGATGAATGTGTAATGGGGCCGAGGCTCAGAATGGTGGACGGGAGCGGAGCGGAGAAGGAAGGCGAAAATGCAGCGGTGGGGGAGAATCCGTTGCAATCGGAGGGACAGATCCAGCGGATGAAGGAGGATGTCCAGGCCAATGATCGTGCGAAGCAGCTCGACCTATTGGTAGAAGACAAGCGTGAGGACGTGAAATTCACGCACCTCTTGCGGAGGGTATTTAGTGATGGGACGATCTTTCCGACAGCGGCCGAGGTGGCTAGTTCGCGAAATATTATAGCAATCCCTCACGTGAACACAACTCGAAATGTTTCTGATGCTTCGGTGGGACAAGCGATGCCACTCGCGAGGCAGGGGGAGTCCCGTTCTTCCCCATGATCAAGTGCTTATCCTAGAACATCAGGGGCTTGCACGACCTCAAAAAGACGTGATATTGCGGAATTGGTGAAACAATTCCAGGTAAATTTTTGCTGCATACAGGAAACGAAACTGGAGCGGGTAGATTTGACGGTGCTATACTACCTGAGCGCCGGAAGGCTGGATCAGATGATATATGTCATGCCCCAGGCGTCCCCGAGATGTGGCAAAATAAATATAATATCAGCTATCAATACCTGAGGTCAATAAGGACACCAACAACAATACACAAGGCGGCAAAGCAAGATAATGATAACTGACTGAAAAGCGGAAGCATAATATATAACAATATCTGTAAATCAAAAACATTATTACAGACCCGAATACACAATCAATGTCCTGTGACCTGTGCCACATGCACGATTTACAAAGCATAAAATGACTCTAGGAATGTTGACAGCCTCGCACTCGCCACCCGCCGGCAGAACGCTCTACGCCCTTAAGACCACGCCACAGGAAAGCTTCAGTTCCACGCCCAACACTGCCCCTGAAAAGAAACAGTATGCGAGGGGTGAGCTACAAGCTGAGCGAGTGGCTGGAAACCAATCACCATTCTACAGTTCGATACATAAATCAATTTCTTTTCAAGGAAAACATGGGTAGAAACCCAATGGATAACAGGGTCACACGGCGGCCCGACCAACCTCATCCCCACCCTCACTCCCGGAGGTAGTCTTTTGGGACTTATGGGGAGAGACCATACCGTCGGTCGAAGAGACCCGGATTTACTGGTCTAGAGACCATACCGTCGGTCGAAGAAACCCGGATTTACTGGTCTACTCAACACTACTGGATCATCTACATCTAGACAATCGCCCAACGATGTCCTTCAACATCGATCACAAGATCGGACCCAACAACTATGGGAACGGTCGAACAACGAATGGGTCACGAGGCGACGTGTCTTCGCCTCATCCACACCGTCACTCCTGAAAGGAGACATCTTGGGACTTTGGGAAGAGACTTAGACTGCTCTACACCCCTGGTCCACCGGTAGCCTCTCCCACCCTCGTGGCCTCCGCCTAGTCCTCTGACAGGTATAGCCAACGCCGGGGAGTTCCTACATCGGATCCAACGAAGGGGAGAACGATTTCCACGCTCGCGACATCATTCATTAACCCTCTCCCGGGTAGTATCTACAACCCGATCTCCTCAACTCACCGCTCTACACCCTTGGTCCGCCAGTAGCCCTTTCCCACCCTCGTGGCCTCCACCTAGTCCACTCCCACCATCCGTACTGTCCGACACATCGGAGGTACTTGCGGACGGGAGCCCTCTGTCAGGTACAGCCAACGCCGAGGAGTTCATACATCGGATCCAACGAAGGGGAGAACGATCCCACGTTCGCAAAGTGAAACCCAAAGGAAAACAATCACTCTCGATACTCGCTTATCGAGATATCACACACATGCATAACCACAACCAACACACTCATATTAACCTCAAAGTAGTCATAGTCCCTAAACGGGAGTAACTACACAAGTTAGAGGGTCGTAACATCGCCGATCCACCCCACGCTCACCCTTTAGGGGTGTCATGGGTCTTTTCAGACTAGACCGCTTTCCTACCCCTGGTCCACCCGGTAGCCCTTTCCCACCCTCGTAGCCTCGATCTAGTACACTCCAACTACCAATACTATCCGAACACATCGGAGGTACCGGACGGAAGCCCTCTGTCAGGTCAGCCATCGCTGGGGAGTACCTACATCGGATCCAACCAAAAGGAGAAGACAGCCTACTCACACGGATACGATCCTCATGGATCCACCGACACCGATTGCAACTCTACTAATGTCATGAATTCTCCAGAATTTCTCCAGGGCGCATAACTAAGATGCGGGGAGACATATATCATAACCACAAGGTTACAATATTCTCTAAGGCATGCTCACATTTTGATTTAATTCGATTAAACTAGATGGGAACATGCATAGTTCAGGGCAAGGTGTCTAGGCATGCATAGGCCGCTATACATGATATAACGGTGCATATCCCTAGCATACAAAGTCTAAGGTGGCATGGATATATCATATTTATCATGCATGCATGGTATCTACATATTTTAGTTTAAGCATGGTTATACTACTTGTTTACACAAGTAGTATAGCTAAGATACCCCATCGATGCGCGACGCGCGTCTACGCAGGTCGAGCGCATCCCTAGAGAGGGGGGGGGGATTGGAATCAAGCCACTCACCTTACGACCTGGGACCTCGTGCATCCCATCCGACGAGATCTGCAAGGTAGGGGCATCCAACTAGTGAGAAACAACACAATTTACACATAGACAACATTAGAAATACCCTATACTCGGACAAGCATGCATACGGGCTCGCACGCATGCAAGCACGCACGTACACACGCGAGTCCGAGTGCCCCGACACCTACCCAAACCCTCGCGCAGCCACACGCATGGCCCCCAGCACGCGCACGCACGAATGCGCACGCACGCACGCACCCCGGCACCATCGGCGCACTGCCGCGCGCCTGCCCGCGCGCCCAGACGTGCTGCCGCACGCGCGCGCACGCTCGCGCGCTCCCCCGCGCACCGCGCGTCCAGCCTACGCGCCCTCGCTCAGCACCCCGCGCACGCCCCAGCACGCGCACGCACGCGCGCGCACTGGTCCCTAGCCCCGCGCCCAGGCGCATGCCCAGGCGCACTGCCCCGCGCCCGCACGCTCGCGCGCACGCCAGCGAGCGCCCGGGCGCACTTGCGCGCACTCCCGCGCGCATTCCCGCTCGCGCCAGCACCCGCGCGCACCCGCACGCACTCCCGCGCGCACCCGCGCACATGCGCCTGCGCGCGCACGCGCGCAGACGACCCGAAACGCGCGCCCAGCCAACCCTTACCCCTTTTTAACCCTCCCCAACCCCTCACACACTCTCTAACCCCTATGCATGGCATGCATGAACACCCTAAGCATCCCAACAACCCTAAAAATCAAAAGAAGGGGAAGAGGACTTACCAAAAGAGGGAAACGGAAAGGGGGAGGTGCGGGGCTCTCGACACGCCCACGGCCACCTCAACCACCACCACCACCACCTCTTCGGCCTCCTCAGCCTCCTCTTTGGCTGCAAATCATGGGGGGGGAATCCATGTAAAGGTGCTTGAGAGAGAGGGGAACAACAACAACAACACATGAACAAACCCTCTTCTTCCTTCACCATCTCCTTCTCTTCTTCTCATTGAGACATTAAACCAAACACTTGGGGGGGGTGTTTGTAAGAGAGAAGAGAGGGCAAGAATTAGGCGTGGAAGTGAGAGGGGAAGAGAGAGAGAGGGGGAGAAGATATTTATTTCACAAATATCTAAAGGGGGAAAGACTAAGTCGCCCTTTGACTAGAAATTCTGCGCATGCTTCACTGGAACAGCCATAACTTCCTCAATATAGCTCCGAATTGCACAATTCCAATTCCGTTGGAAAGCCAAGAGGATTATCTACAACTTTCATGTTCATACCAAGATCAAATAATCTCTCCAGCTATTCCGAAATTAGAGCTAAACATAGAACAGGGCTGCTGCCAGAATTTCCATCCCCGGGGTATACTTGGAAAAATACCCATAACTTTTACTACAAGAATCCAGTTGACCTAATTCCACTTCTGTACGAAAGCTAACTCAAAACTGAACATCTCATAATAAAATCATATTTAAACCTCTTCATCTTGGATTTTAACAAAATCAAATCCAAATACCAAATTGGAAATACATAACTTCGAGGAAAAAAAATTATGTACCCAATTTTCGAACAGAGCGCTCCAAATGACACAGGCACAACAATATATAAGGCTTCGGCAGGCATGTCAAGGGGGATCATGTTAGGCTAGAACTCCTCGGAATGGACGCTACAGGACCAGGTCATAGGAAACTATTCTATGTCTGGGTTGTTTCAAGAGGCTCGGACAGGGTGGACTGGTGGAGGTGGATGTTGTTGGGGGTCTAAGGACCGCAAGGCGAGGGAGAACGGGAGGATTTATGGTCAGAGCTTTCAACAATTAGGGCCGCATGGGATGTTCCTTGGTGCGTGGCGGGCGACTTCAATGTCACTCGTTTCGTGGGAGAACGAAATAGAGACGGTTCTCGCACGGAGGCCATAGACAAGTTCTTGGAATGGATTGATCTTGAAGGGCATCTTGACCTCCCCATCGCCAACCACGCATTCACATGGAGTAACATGCTCGAGCTTCCGACATTGGCCAAATTGGACAAAATCCTCCTAAGTGCAGAATGGGAGGATGTTTTCCCATTTTGTGAGTTACAGGGACTGCCCAGAATCACGTCTGATCTCGTACCCCTGCTTCTATCGTCCCAAAACTCCTCGCGTAAGAAGGTTCCATTTCGATATGAGTCTTGGTGGGCTGAGTGTCCTGATGCGGAAGAAACCACCCTTGCTAGTTGGAGTAAACCGGCTGGTATTATAGGCGGGGCGAGGAGGCTTGCATTCAAACTTCGCAGACTGAAGAGGTGTCTGATGGCATAGAATGGCATCACGAAGAGCAAACGGGTGGAGGAGAAGGCACGCATAATGAAGGAGATCGCCAAACTAGATAGAACGGAAGAGGAGAGAAGCTTAACAGAGGCGGAAAGGGCACGGAGACGAGGCGCTAAAGCGAGGCTGGCGGAGGCGTTACGACTGGAGGAACTCGAATGGCGTCAGAAATCCAAAGCTTTATGGCTTCAAGCGGGGACGGTAACACTAAATATTTTCATAAATTTGCTAACTAGAGAAGGCGGGTGAACAGGATTGCGAGGATTTCGGTGGGCGAGGAAATGCTGACAGAGGAGGGGACAATTGTGGAGAGGATAGTTTCACATTTCCAAACGCAGTTCAAGAAGGACAGGTCTTGGCGACCTACATAGGAGGACAGGGAACTCCCGCAAATTCCGACAACTCTGGGTGCCCAAATGGAGGAGCCAGTCACGCTCAGAGAGATCAGGGGGGTAGTCTTCAGTGCAAATGGCGATAAGTCCCCAGGGCCTGACTGGTTCAGTATGGCATTTTATCAGAGATATTGGCAGATAGTGCAGGAAGACGTGGTGGCCATGTTTGAAGAATTCCAGCGAGATGGCCGGGGAATGGGCTGTCTGAACGCATCCTTATTCGTACTCATTCTGAAGAAAGAGGGAGCGGAATCGATAAACTATTACCAGCCCATTTGCTTAGTCAATGGCGGTTACAGGATCATTGCCAAGGTTACGGCCAAACCTGGCAGAGGTCTCCATGAAGGCTACGCCATTTCCCAGGAGATAATTTCTAGTCTACATCAGGAGAAGCGCAGTGGAGCCATTCTCATATTAGACTTCTCGAAGGCTTATGACTGGGTTGATTGGAATTTCCTATTCCAAGTGTTGAGGCTGAATGGGTTTTCACCAACGTGGCAAAAAAATGATCCACAACTGTATCACATCAGCACGGGCATCAGTTGCCATTAACAGAGTGGCGCATGGATACTTTCCCATCGGACGAGGCTTACACCAGGGGGACCCGCTGTCCCCACTCCTCTTCTCTCTCGTAGCAAACGCACTCAGTCGGATGTGTGGTAAAGCTGCCAGGGAAGGATGGATTGAGGGGCTGGTATGTTCCCGCGGCGACACACCGATCACTCATCTACAATATGCAGACGACACGATGGTTTTCGTGACCCCCGCAATTGAAGTGATGGCAGGACTCAGGTTAATTCTACATTGCTACGCGTTAGTGTCGGGTCTACATATTAATTGGACGAAAAGCGCCTTACTTACCGTAAATGTTGAGGCATCGGCGGCGGAAGAACTCACGAACATTTTAGGATGTCAACAACAGGTCTTCCCTACAAAACATCTCAGCTTACCGTTGGTGCACCACAGACTTCTCCGGGCGGATTGGTTACCATTGGTAGATCGCGTCCAAACACGACTTGAGGGGTGGCAAAACAAGTCCCTAAGTGCAGGGGGAAAGCTCACACTCCTGCGCGCGGTTATTTCAAACCTTTCACTATTTTACTTGTCAGTATTTCGCATTCCGAAGGGGATTCTTAAGAAGCTCGAAGCCATTCGCTGCATATTCTTTTGGAACGGGCCGAACAGGGAGGTTCACAGGCCTTGTATGGTCAAATGGGAGCGGATGTGCCAACGGCGTGAGAAAGGGGGACTGGGTATCATTGACCTAAGAGCGATGAATATGGCCCTACTCTCTAAATGGTTATGGAAATGGGCCTTGAATGACGGATCGATGTGGGTGCGACTAATGCGAGTCAAATATGGGGATGGGAATGCACAGACCACCTAGCCGAATCTACATCCAAAGATGTCATTTTTATGTAAAGGGTGGTTTTCACTCGGGGAGGAATTCAAGTTGGCACTGGGGTGGAAGCTGGGGAACGGGGTCTCTATTTGGTTCTGGTTAGAAAGATGGTGTGGAGAGTTACCGTTCAGCCAAGAATTTTTGAACTTATTCAGAGCTGTGGAAGTTAAGGAGGAGAGGGTTCAGGAAGTATGGCATAGAAACAGTGAGGGTGGGGACTGGCGGCCTCGTCTTCGGAGACTTACGTCCGAGTCACAAGTTAATGAATTGGCCACCCTTCTACAGCGTCAGCCAACCCAAGGACCAGGAGTGGATAACGTGGATGTCCGCACGTGGGGGGATCCTCCTCTAATGCAGTTTAGTGTCAAAGCAGGTTATGCGTGGTGGTCGCGGTCGTTGGAAGGCAACCCGTCAATGGCAGTGAGCACGCTCAAGATATGGAAATGGAAAATCCCATGCAAGGTTAAAGTATTTCTTTGGTTGCTACTAGGACATATCCTTACCAAAGTATACAGAGCAAAATGGCGGCCCGCGGAACCTACTGACTGCTTGTTTTGTGGTACTCAGCCAGAGACGGCAGAACATCTACTACTCAATTTTGGGAGAGGCTGGGGACGGCCGCAGGCGTCAGGTGCACTTTTACAAACCGGGAGGAGCTGTGGGAGGCTTTGGACGTGCATCTTACACAAGGCGACAGTATACAGGTTTCGTCGGATACTTATCCCGGCAGGGCTATGGGCACTTTGGGGCGCTCGGAATGCGGTGATTTTCAAATCACATACGTTTTACATGGAAAATCTATGGCAACACACTGTCTCATTGTTGATAAACTGAGGGAAGAGCCTAGTAGGGGCAAGACGCGTGTGGGAGTCAGGGGGAGCAATACTGTGCAAGTAATTACATGAAGGAGCTTGGCTAGAAGCCCGGGCGTGTTGCTGTCGTGACATGGCTCGTGTGGGCGGGAAGGAGTCCTAAGGTGCTTCGAGTCATTGTTTGTTTGGTTGTTATAGAGTAATATCTATTGTTTGTTGTGCTTTTTCCTTATCTTTATTTTGGTCATCTATTCTTCCCCTGTTCGGTCCATTTGTAACAACAATTTCGTAAGGTGCTTCGAGTCATTGTTAGTAATGAATGAACTACCACTTCTCAAAAAAAAAAAAAAAATTAGCATGATCACACCCACACATTGTAGGCTAGAAAGTAAAAATAGATTAACTCTGTGCTTTCAAAGTAAAATACAACTCAGTGTATATTTTATATTTGTAACAAATTTCTAAAACTACAGTTAGAGGATACCCAAATTAGATTTTTGGTTCAGGAATATATACATAGTTTGAAAGAATGTATACTTTTTGTTGATGAGCCTTCAATCCAACTATTGTTATATATTGTGGAGCCTGATGATGTGCACAGAAAAAAAAAATTGGAGTGTCTTTCGTGTATTGACTTTTTTGCCCTTAATGAGATGTCAGTATAAAAGGGCATCTCATATTTTTTATTAGGCTCTAGGATTTTTATCTTCGGTGTGACCATTGTAAAAATTTCTCATTGATAGTGGATTGATCTCTGGTGTGCTCCGTGGACGTAGGCAAGATTTTTCAAACCACGTAATTTTTGTGTCTTTGCTTCGATTTGTTTGTTTATTTCTTTTGATTGATTGCATCCCAAGATCCGAAATCGTAACAATTGGTATCAGAGCCACGGTTTTACTAGATCTAGGGCACAGGAGGTGCCTATTCGTAGGATCTGTAGATCTAAGGCATAGGAGGTGCCTATTTGCGGGATCTGTAGATCTAGGGCACAAAAGGTGCCTATTCGCATAATATGAAGATCTGGGACATAGGAGGTGTCTATTCGAGTGGGAGCAATGGATTCAGATAAGGAATTATCCAAAATCGAGAAATTTGATGGCACAAACTTTGGCTACTGGAAGATGCAGGTGGAGGATCATCTGTACGAGAAAGATCTCTATCAACCGTTGAAAGAGAAACCAGAAGAGATGGAGCAAGCGGCGTGGGATCTGTTAGATCGGAAGGCTCTCGGCGCAGTCAGGAAGACGTTGTCGAGGCATATAGCCTTTAATGTCAAGAAAGAGACATCCACGACTGCTCTCATGGCCAAACTGTCCAAGATGTATGAACAGCCTTCTGCGGCAAATAAGGTGCGTCTCATTAAGAAGTTATTCAATATGAAGATGACCGAAGATTGCAATTTCAAGGATCATCTCAACGAATTTAATGAAGTTACGGATCAATTAAATTCAGTCGATCTCGTTTTCGATGATGAGATCCGTGCTTTATTGATCCTCGGGCAGTTACCCGAGAGTTGGAACAGCACGATGTTCCTCTACAGGAAACAAAAAAATTGAAGTTCGATGATGTGGTGAATCTGATTATGACAGAGGAGATCAGGCGACAAGCAGATGGTGGTTCCACTTCCGGATCAGCGTTGAATGTTGATAGCAGAGGCAGAAGTTCAAACAAGGGCAATGGGCGTGGCAAATCAAAATCGAGGAACGGCAGATCCAAATCGAGAAACCCAAGCAATTCCAACAATAATCAAAATCAGAATGCGAAGAAGATTATTGAGTGCTGGAATTGTGGTAAAACTGGACATTACAGAAATCAGTGCAGGTCAGAGAAGAAAGAAACACACAACAAGAATGAATCCAATGTTCTTTCAGAAGAATCAGATGATGCATTGATTTGTTCCATGGAGAACAAGTCCGATTCTTGGGTGATGGATTCTGGTGCATCGTTTCACGCGACCTCTAACAAAGATCTTCTCAGAAATTACGTCCCAGGCAGCTTTGGGAAGGTGTACCTTGGTGATGATCAACCATGCGATGTGGTCGGCAAGGGTAAAGTGCAGATCAAGCTGAATGGCTCTGTATGGGAATTGAATGATGTCAGACACATTCCTGACCTAAGAAAGAACCTGATTTCAGTTGGGCAGCTAGCAAAGGAAGGCTATATGACAACCTTCAGTAGTGACAGCTGGAAGGTTTCGAGAGGCTCATTGATCGTTGCACGAGGTAAAATGACTGGTACTCTTTATGTGACAACTGATGCTTGTGGTTCTATTGCAGTTGCTAACAGCAAGGATGATCCTAATATATGGCATCAGAGACTTGGTCACATGAGTCAAAAGGGACTTAAAGTCATGCACTCGATGGGGAGATTGCCAGGATTGCAGTCAGTTGATATCGACTTGTGCGAGAGTTGTATCTTTGGAAAGCAGAAGAGGATCAGTTTCAAGACGTGTGGCAGAACTCCGAAGCAGAATAAGCTTGAGTTGATTCACACAGATGTCTGGGGACCGGCTGCGGTCTCATCCATTAGCGGAAAGTCATATTTTGTGACTTTCATTGATGACCATTCCAGGAAGGTATGGGTTTACTTCTTGAGACAGAAATCAGAGGTGTTTGAAGTGTTCAAGAAGTGGAAGGCAATGGTGGAAAATGCAACAGGCTTGAGAATCAAGAGGCTGAGGTCCGACAATGGTGGTGAGTATGAAGACACCAATTTCAAGAAATTCTGTTATGATAGTGGAATCAGATTAGAGAGAACTGTGCAAGGGACTCCACAACAGAATGGTATAGCAGAGCGGATGAATCGAACATTGACTGAGAGAGCCAGAAGCATGCGTATACAGTCAGGTCTACCAAAGCAGTTCTGGGCAGAAGCAGTCAACACAGCATCTTACCTGATCAACCGAGGACCATCAGTACCTTTGGACCACAAGATACCAGAGGAGGTATGGAGCGGCAAAGAGGTAAACCTTTCTCATTTGAAAGTTTTCGGTTGTGTTTCATATGTACACATTAGTGATAATGCTAGGAGTAAGCTTGACTCTAAATCACTAAAATGCACTTTTATTGGATATGGTGGCGATGATTTTGGTTATTTTTTCTGAAAATGACCAAAAGAAAAAAGTTATAAGAAGTAGAGATGTCATATTCAATGAAAAGCTGATGTACAAGGACAGAAATGCAACACAGTCTAGTGATTCGAAGAATATTGATCCTGTTTATTTTGAGCCTAACAATACTGCAGTAGTTAGAGTGTCACAGCAAATAGTTGACAGATCTCAGAGAGAGGAAACTACACCACAGAATAATCAACAGCAAGTTGATATGCCACAGGCCCCAGCTCCTGAGCCTCCTCCACTCAGGAGATCCACCCGTCCACATGTTCCGAACAGAAGGTACATGAATTATTTATTACTGACTGATGCAGGTGAACCTGAATGCTATTTTGAGGCATGTCAAGGAGAGGATGCTAGCAAGTGGGAGTTTGCTATGGAAGATGAGATGAAGTCACTCATCTCCAACGAGACATGGGAGCTAGCTGAGTTACCCATGGAGAAGAAGGCTCTTCACAACAAATGGGTGTATCGAGTCAAAGAGGAGCAGGATGGCTCTAAGAGATACAAGGCGAGATTAGTGGTCAAAGGCTTTCAGCAGAAAGAGGGGATTGACTACACCGACATTTTCTCACCAGTTGTGAAACTGACTACCATTCGGTCAGTTTTGAGTATCGTTGCATCCGAGGGTCTGCATCTTGAGCAGTTAGATGTCAAAACTGCTTTTTTGCATGGTGACTTAGAGGAGGAGATATACATGCAGCAACCAGAGGGTTTCATAGTGAAGGGCAAGGAGAAACTCGTTTGCAAGTTGAAGAGGAGCTTGTATGGCTTAAAACAGGCTCCAAGATAGTGGTACAAGAAATTCGATAGCTTCATGCAGCGAACTGGCTACCACAAGTGCAACGCTGATCATTGCTGCTACTTCAAGAGGTTTGATTCCAGTTATATTATTTTGCTACTTTATGTTGATGACATGTTAGTGGCTGGTTCAGATATGGATGAAATCAGGAACTTGAAGAAGCAATTATCAACTGAGTTTGATATGAAAGATCTGGGTCCAGCAAAGAAGATCCTTGGGATGAGGATTACGAGGGACAAGCAGAGAGGTACTTTGCAGTTGTCTCAGGCTGAATACATTAATCGTGTTTTGCAGAGGTTTAGCATGTCTGATGCTAAGGCAGTTAGCACACCCTTGGCTAGTCATTTCAAACTGTCCAAAGATCAAAGTCCCAAAACGGAGGAGGAGAGAAACTTCATGGCTAATGTTCCATATGCCTCAGCGATTGGAAGTTTGATGTATGCCATGGTTAGCACGAGACCAGATATAGCCTATGCAGTGGGAGCTGTGAGCAGATTCATGTCAGATCCAGGCAAGCAACACTGGGAAGCAGTAAAGTGGATACTTAGATACTTGCGAGGTACGACTGATAGATGCTTATATTTCAGCAGGGGCGAGTTGAGGCTACAGGGTTTTGTAGATGCAGACTTTGCTGGCGAGGTTGATCATAGGAGGAGCACTACTGGTTATGTCTTTACAGTAGGTACTACTGCTGTTAGTTGGATTTCACAAATACAGAAGATTGTTGCTTTATCCACTACAGAGGCAGAGTATATAGCTGTGACAGAGGCTAGTAAAGAGATGATATGGTTACAGGGCTTGTTGACAGAGTTGGGATTCAGACAGACAAAGAATGTTTTGCATAGTGATAGTCAGAGCGCTATACACTTGGCGAAAAATTCAGCATTTCATTCGAGGACTAAGCACATAGGACTTCGTTATCATTTCATCAGGACGCTTTTGGATGATGGGAGTCTAATGCTTGAGAAGATCCAGGGAAGCAAGAATCCAGCTGACATGTTGACTAAGACAGTGACTACAGAGAAACTGGAGCTGTGCGCAGCTTCAGTTGGTCTTCTAGCTTGAGGACAGGGATGAGCACACCAGATTATAGATCAATCATTTGATAGAAGTTATTTACTCTTGGTTCAGTCTCCAAGTGGGAGATTGTTATATATTGTGGAGCCTGACGATGTGCGCAGAAATTTTTTTTTTTGGTGTCTTTCGTGTATTGACTTTTTTGCCCTTAATGAGATGTCAGTATAAAAGGGCATCTCATATTTTTCATTAGGCTCTAGGGTTTTTATCTTCGGTGTGACCATTGTAAAAACTTCTCATTGATAGTGGATTGATCTCTGGTGTGCTCCGTGGACGTAGGCAAGATTTGCCGAACCACGTAAATTTTTGTGTCTTTGCTTCGATTTGTTTGTTTATTTCTTTTGATTGATTGCATCCCAAGATCTAAAATCGTAACAACTAATTTTGTAAATACTATATAGTTTATTTAGTACAAATGCCTGGATAAGCCCGATTCACCAAAATATATACACTGTGATTTAAGTTATACATGAAGCCCAGAATAAACGTCGCAATTGGTTTAACTTTAGCTTAACGAGATCTTTAAAAGTAATAGGATTATATTAGGAAACATGTTTTCGACATGATCTAATGAATTTTATAAGGCTGCAACTTGGGTCAGGTTCAACCCAAATCCGACAGGTTGAATCTGATTTTTGGATGGGTTGGTTTGTAAAAATCAAATTCGGGTTCGATTTGACGAATTCGGGTTGAGTCAGAAATCGGGTTGGGTTTAGGTTGGCAACATAGACAACCTAACCCAACCCGAACCCACTGTAGACACTCATATGATATTTTAAATAAGTCATGGGCCATTGATACTTGATTCTTTACTCTAAATTTTTACCTTTATATCACAATATAATTTTTTTTTTGTAGACTTAGATTGTTTTAGTGGGTGATTAAATTTTATGAGTTATGAGTATTTTTTTTTTTTACTTGAAAATTGTGTTCCATGGGTTAGTTCGGGTTACTACGGGTTGGGATCTTGGGCTAAAGTTGTTGGGTTGAAATTCGAGTTGAGTACGGTTAGAGTTAAATACCTTGAACTTTGAGTTGGGTTAGGGTTGGATCAACTCAAACCCAATCTACCTAAGTTACAGCCCTAGAATTTTATATATCCCTATAAAAAATGACGTCATTTTAGGGGAATTACACATAAAAATAAAAAAGAAAAGAAAAGAAAAGTAAACTTTCGGGGCTTACGAGTAATAGTACTCAGTATTAGCTAATTATCTAAGGGATCAGGTAGGGTTTGTAAAAAAAAAGCCCCAACTAGCAACCCAACCGAGTTTTATTACCGAGTTTTATTAGAAACCCCCAATACAGCCCAGCCCATCCCATATTTTGTTAAAAAAAACCCCCAAAATACCAGTCTAACCCAAATTTTTATAAGAAAAGACCCAAAATATACTTGCTAATTGAACTTTTTTTTCTTTTAATCTTTTACAGCTATCATTGGTGAATAAATTAACAACCCCTTCACCAAACACCAACCAACGGTATGTAATTAAAATTTTGATTTAATTTGTATATTATTTGATTCTTTTCGATTTATTATGTGTTTTGTAGATGTATTTAGATATTTTGGCATGTTTGTTGGCGATTTTGATTTCTAAGGTGATATGTTTGGATGGAGACTTTTATTGAATTATTTTAGGAATGTATTCTTTCATTATGTTGGAGTTTAAGCCGTGGATGAGTGGACGTACGTGAGGATGCTAATTTTTAGCAGTTTCTCCATATTAAATCTTTTATTAAAGTATTGTTTGGAAATATATTTAGAAAAATAAGATTTTGAATAAAATGATTTAAATAGATTTGATTCATGAAAAACACATTTTTTTGTATTTAAAAAAAAAACAATGGAGAAATTAATTAGAGATCCTCCCAGCCACCCCTCTATTATTTTTAGGTTCCTTGACTTTTTTTAGTTTTTTCTAGGTCCCTATCTCCCAAACAAATTATTTTTAAGTCCAACTTCACAGTTTCCGTCATATTCTTTTTTTGAACATCCAAAAATACCCTTTCAAACCTTTTATTTTCCAACCCATCCTCTCCTTTCACATTCGAACCCTTCTTCATCGAGCGCTCCCTTTTTTTCTTCTAAAATCTATTTCTCCTCTCCGATTGTCACGCCCCAGGGCGGCCGTCCCCGGGACGCGGCAAGTGTATACATGATATCAGCAGTCTATACAGGAGATCAATAAAATATCCTAAACAATATCAACAATTTCAACACAGACAACAAAGGGGCTGACATGATATATACACAAATAGCGGAAGCTAAAAGACTGAATCTGTAACTCAAATACATATTACAGACTCGATACACAATCAACTGTCCTGTGAGAGCCAATATATATAATGACATCCAAATATAATACAAACATGTGCCCAAGCACAGAATACAATACATACAAATCAAAAAGGGATGCTGATAGCCTCTAACACTCGCGGAAATGTGGCGCTGCACCGCTACTACCGAGGTCCCTCAGGGAGCTCCTCCTCCTGAACCGACTCAGATAGCACTGGAGAATAATTATGCGAGGGGTGAGCCACACGCTCAGTGAATAGCACAATCCATGCATCACAGTTCATATTAACCACAATTAATTATTCAAGCCTCAAAGTGGCAAGAACTCCACAATCCAGTGGGTCGCTACATCGCCGACCCACCACACCCTCACCCTCACCCCTCAATAGGTGACATAGGATATTGGGAGTACACAATCCAGTGGTCGCTACATCGCCGACCCACCACACTATCACCCTCACCCCTCAATAGGTGACATAGGATATTGGGACTGATTACTACACAAATCCGGCGGGTCGCTACATCGCCGACCCACCACACCCTCACCCTCACCCCTCAATAGGTGACATAGGATATTGGGACTTACAAGGCTGATAATCATCCATACACAAATCCAGTGGGTCGCTACATGGCCGACCCACCACACCCTCACCCTCACCCCTCAATATGGTGACATAGGATATTGGGACTGACTAGGCTGTTGGTCACCCTTGGTCCACCGATAGTCTCTCCTCCACTCCGTAGGTCGCTTGGCCACTCCCACATTCAGCACAGTCCGTCCCAAATCAGGAGGTGCCTACTGATGGGAGCCCTCTCATGGGACGACCTTTCTAACGCTGAGGCAGTCTCTACACGGATCCAACGAAGGGAACAGAACAGCCTATCCATACGCATATGATCCACTCGGATCCGCTGACAACACATCTCAACAACTCTAATGTCTTGAATTCTTCAGAATTCCTCCAGGGCGCATAACCAAGATGCGGGGAATATATATAAGATAATAATGAGGAAAAGAAACCTTGGGAGGGCAACCTGAGGTCCCGATATAGGACATCCCGACAACCAAACAAGGAACACGGAGTACCCTAGCCCGGGTCTCAATGTTAACCTCACAAGGCCCCCTTAATATTCCCCATGGCATACTAATAGACATATGCTCGCATTTAATTTAATAAATTAAACTAATAGGACGCATGCATAGGTCGAGGCTTTCCTAGCATGATAACAAGGTGACAGGATGCATGGCTCTTACACATATCCTAAGGGTGCAAGTCCCTAACATACAAGTCTAGGGTGGCATGCATTCTACACACTAGTCATGCTTACATAGATTACAAATTTACCAAGCTAATGTTAACTATGGTGCCCCAGGGGAGGGCGGTATACGCCCAAGTGCATATAGCGCCTCCCTACTGGGTTGGGTTGTCCCACTCACCCTTAACCGGGTCGTCGCGCGACCGTCCGTCAAGATCTGCACAGGGTAATCAACTTGGTGAGTAAAATACACTAATATGTACAAAAATACACTAAAATACCCAACATTCGGACAAGCGTACATACGGCCCATACGCACGCGAGCCCGAGCACCCCAACTCACTCCCGAAACCCCCGGGCAGCCATACGCATGGCCCCCCGCACGCGTACGCACGAATGCGCACGCACGCACACACCCCGGCACCATCGGCGCACTGCCGCGTGCCTGCCCGCGTGCCCAGACGCGCTGCCGCACACACGCGCACCCTCAGGCAAGCCCGCGCGTCCAGCCCAGCGCGCCCCTGCGCGCAGTGCGCCCCCCGCGCAGCACTCCGCGCACGCCCCAGCACGCGCGCGCACTGGTCCCCAGCCCCGCGCCCAGGCGTACTGCCCAGGCGTCCTGCCTCGCGCCCAGGCGCATGCCCAGGCGCCCTGCCCGCCCGCGGGAGTGCGCACCCCCGCTCGCGCGCGCACCCGCGCACACTCCCGCGCGCACCCGCGCACCCGCGCGCGTCTACGTGCCCGCCAGAGCTCGTCTGCGCCCGCCTGCGCGCGCACGCGCGCAGACCGCGCCCAGTACGCGCCCAGCCCATTCTAACCACATTTTCACCCACCCCAACCCCTCACACACACCCTAACACATCTACCTAACATGCATGACCTTCCCACAACCCCTTAAGCCAAGAAAACCAAGAAAAAGAAGGGGAGGAGCTCACCTTGGAGGGGGAACAAAAGGGGGAGGTTCGGGGGCCCTCGACGCACCCGCGACCACCTCAACCCACCACCACCACCTCGGCCTCTCCTCAGCCTCCTCTCAGCCAAAAATCAGGGGGGGGGGGAGATCCATGAAAAGAGAGCTTGAGAGAGAGGGGAACAACCAAACAACACACAACACCAAGATCCACCACCACCACCACCATCTCCATCACCGTCTCTCATTGGGGAATTCCATCAAACACATGGGGGGTGTGTTTGCAAGAGAGAAAGAGAGCAAATGAGGTTGTCGTGGACATTGGGAGGGAGAGAGAGAGAGAGAGAGAGAGAGAGAGAGAGAGAGATTTATCAAAATATCTTAAGGAGAAAAGACCTAGTCGCCCTTCGACTAGAAATTCTGCGCAAGCTTCACTGGAACAACCATAACTTCCTCGATACAGCTCCGAATTGCTTGATTCCAAGACCGATGGAAAGCTAAGACGATTATCTACAACTTTCATGTTCATGGAAAGATCAGATAATCTCTCCAGCTAATCCGAAATTAGAGCTAAACATGGAACAGGGCTGCTGCCAGAATTTCCATCCCCGGGGTATACTTGGAAAAATACCCATAACTTTTACTACAAGAATCCAGTTGATCTAATTCCACTTCTGTACGAAAGCTAACTCAAAATTGGACATCTCATAATAAAATCATAATTAAACCTCTTCATCTTGGATTTTAACAAAATCAAATCCAAATACCAAATCAGGAATACATAACTTAGAGAAAAAAAATTATGTACCCAAATCATCAAATAGAGCGCTCCAAATGACACAGACACAACACCGATAACACCCTTTTTTCCCCCAAATCACAGGGAAAACGAAATCGAAACCCTTTGTGCTTCTCCATTCGAAACCTCAAAACCATTGTGATCCAATCTGCATGTAAATGTTAGGGTTTGTTTTTTCTTCCTCTTCTTGCCTATAGATTTTCTGTCTCTTGGATTGATGGATTTACAAAAAATATATGAGATACAATTTGCTTTTATGGATGGGTTTCTTTTTTCGACTGTGAGATTTTATGTTTGAGACTGATTTGCACACTTTTTTTGCATTAATTCATCCAAATTTATTTTTTCTATGTTATGAGATCATGATTTTTTTTCTGGTATGATAGGTGTATTTGTAGTATTTATTTGAATTTTTTCATACGTTTTTGGTGATTGGCCGTTATTTGATTTCTTCTCAATACACTATTAGGGATTCTGAGTACATTGTTAACTATATTCAGTAACCTATGTTTGTCTTATGTTATTTGTTGGTATATTGTTATTTGATTTTATTTGAATTAAATCGTTTCTCTTTAGTCATTTCAGGACAAATGATTTGGAGTCCTGATCACCATAGGTGATCTTTCCTTATTTCTTGTTTAGTTTCTTTCTCTTTTTTTCTTGTACATGAATAGCATAAAATCTCACCTATTCTTGTATGGAAAACCTTTTGGTGCTCTTGTTAAAATACAGAAATGGGTTTTAATTCTTCACTGAATCTATGATATTAGCTTTTATTTGTCCATTTATGAACTCTCCTAACTTATAAGATGCCATTTAGAGTACTAATGATTGTCTAGGAGCATATTAACTATTATTTTGAAACCTAGTTATGCAAATTCATTATTGTGACCTATTGTTGTTATTGTGTGTAAATTGTTGTTAGCAACTAATTTTATTTTAATTTTATTTTTGCACATTGTGTAGGATTGAAAATGGTTCGAACAGAGGATTTAACACCAAGAAGAAGTCTGAGTTTTATAATGGTGGCCATCCACTAAAGCCCCTACTCAAAAGCCATCTACCAAAGCTCCATCCAAGTTATCCACCAAATCTCTTACTCAAAAGTCATTGACAAAACTCCTTCCAAGAATGTTGTATATTATATATAACTTGTGTTATACCATTATGAATGAAAATTGTGTTATGAATGAATCTTGAGTGTATTTGTTGACCAATTGATGTTATGAATATAAGTATTGTTATGAATGGTATAACTTATGTAATACTATTAGTACCTTGTATGCATTGACTATTAGTACATTGTTAGTTCATCTGGACACATTGTTACACACTACCAGTACAATGTTAGTTCATTTGGGTACACTATTAAATATGCAGGTCTTGTGGTCGAAAGAGTATTTCAAGATTATCATTAATTTCATGGAAGTTGAGAACTGGTCAACCATCAGGGAAGACATTTAGGGTGGACTATAGCATGTTCATAAACAAATTTGGTTAGCATCTTATGAAAATGATGGACATGAACTTCGGACAGAGCGACATTCCAAGATTTAGAGGAGAATACACTGCGAAGATCCTAGGACGATCCAAAGAAAGTGTGTTATAAATGGACATGAAATATGTTACATATTATATATAACTTGTCATTTTTCACATTATCGTACCTTATTATGCTATAGTGCCTTGGACACAACAGGATGACATTGAGAAATTCAATTGTAGTTGAAGAATGAAGTCACTTATCCAATTTAAAAAACAACTTTTTGTTTTAATTACATTGTCGTATTTCCATGTATGAACATCTATTTGTATTAAATCATATTATTATATATGTTTATTGCTTATTGAGCGCATGTTGATTTGATGACGCTCAAACTATTGTCAATATATAAGGGTAGTAGGTAACAGTGTACTCAGATGATCTAACAATGTACTAGTAGTGACTAACAATGTACCCAAATGGACTAACAATGTACTGGTCGTGAATACATACAAAGTACTAATAGTATCACATAATTTATACCATTCATAAAACTACTGTCATTCATAACATCAGTTCTATTCATAACATCAATTGGTTAACAAATATACACAAGATCCATTCATAACACAACTTCCATTTATAATGATATAACATAAGTTATATATAATACATAACCCAGTTCATGTCCATTTATAACACACTTTCTTTGGATAAAACAATTATCATTTACAAAATTAGCTCTATTCGTAACATCAATTGGTTAACAAATATACACAAGATTCATTCATAACACGACTTCCATTCATAATTGTTGTGCCTGTGTCATTTGGAGTGCTCTATTTGAGAATTTTGGGTACATAAATTTTTTTTTTTTTGTAAGTTATGTATTTCCAATTTGCCATTTGGATTTGATTTTGTAAGAATCCAAGATGAAGAGATTTAATTCTGATTTTATAATGAGATGTCCAGTTTTGAGTTAGCTTTCGCACAGAAGTGGAATTAGATCAACTGGATTCTTGTAGTAAAAGTTATGGGTATTCTTCCAAGTGTACCCCGGGGATAGAAATTCTGGCAGCAGCCCTGTTCCATGTTTGGCTCTAAATTAGGAATAGCTGGAGAGGTTATTTGATCATGTCATAAACATGAAAGTTGTAGATAATCTTCTTAGCTTTCCATCGGTTTTGGAATTGAGCCATTCGGAGCTATATCGAGGAAGTTATGGCTGTTCCAGTGAAGCTTGCGCAGAATTTCTAGTTGGAGGGCGACTTAGTAAATTTTCCTTAAGATATTTGATAAATATCTCTCTCTCTCTCTCTCTCTCCCTCCCAATGTTGTCGACAACATTTCTGGTCCCTCTCTTTCTCTCTTTTCCTTGCCCACCAAGTGTTTGATGGAGGGCCTCAAAGAGGAGGAGAAGGTGGAGGAGGAAGTGGAGGTGGGTTGTGTTGTTGTTGCTTGTTTCTTCCCTTCTCTCAAGCTCTTTTTGCATGATCTCCCCCCCCTGTTTTGCTGCCATAGAGGGCTGAAGAGGAGGCTGAGGAGGCTGAGTGGTGGTGGTGGTGGTGGTGGTTCCGGGTGGCGGCGTTTCGGTGTGCGAAGGGCCCCGAACCTCCCCCTTTCTTTTCCCTCCCAAGGTGAGCTTCTCCCCTCCTTTTCTTGGTTTTCTTGGCTTGAGGGGTTGGTTGAGAGGTCATGCATGTTGGGTAGGTGTGTTAGGGAGTGTGTGAGGGGTTGGGATGGGTGAAAATGAGCTTGGAGTGGGCTAGGCGCGAGCTGGGCGCGGTCCGCGCGCTTGCGCGCGCAGGTGCGCGCGCAGGCAGGCGCAGTCGGGCGCGCAGGCGCGCGCGGGTGCCCGCGGAGCGGGCGCGCGGGTGCGCACGGGTGCTGGCGCGAGCGGGGGTGCCAGCGGGGGGTAAGCGCAGGTGCGCGCGGGCGCGGGCAGGGCGCCTGGGCATGTGCCTTGGTGCTGGGCAGGGCACCTGGGCACTGCGCCTGGGTGTTGGGCAGGGCACCTGGGCATGCGCCCGGGCGCGGTGCTGGGGACCAGTGCGCGCGGTGCTGGGGGCCAGTGCGTGCGCGTGCTGGGGCGTGCGTGCAGTGCGCGCGGGGGCGCGCTGGGCTGGACGCGCGGGCGCGCGCGAGCGTGCGCGTGCGTGCGGCAGTGCGTCGGGGCGCGCGAGCAGGCGCGCGACAGTGCGCCGATGGTGCCGGGGTGTGTGCGTGCGTGCGCATCCGTGCGTGCACGTGTGGGGGGCGCTGTGCGCGCAGGGCGAGCAGGCGGTGCGAGCGGGGAATGTGTGCGGGGCGCTGCGTGCGGGTGCAGGCGCGGTGCGCGCAGGTGCACCCGGGGGCTGGACGTGCGGTGCGCGCGGGTGCACCCGGGGGCTGGACGTGTGGTGCGCGCGGGCGTGCGGGTGCGTGCGCCAGAGCATGAGGCGTGTTCGGGCGTGCGGGCAGGGGCTCGGCCGTGCGTCTGGGCGTGCGGGCTGGGGCGCATCTATGCGCCTGGGTCGGGTGGCCGTGCGTACGGTTGCCCGGGGGTTCGGGAGTGAGTCGGGTGCTCGGGCTCGCGTGCGTACAGGCCGTATGTACGCTTGTCCGAGTGTTGAGTATTTTAGAGTATTTGTGGATTTATTTGTGTGTTTTAGTCACCGTATTGATTGCCCTGTCTTGCAGATCTTGACGGACGGTCGCGCGACGACCCGACTTCCGGTGAGTGGGACAATCGAACCCAGTAGAGAGGCGTTATACGCATTTGGGCGTATACCGACCTCTCCTGGGGCACCATGGATTTATATTAACCTGTTATAATGTGTATTCCATGCGAGCATGATTTAAATGTAGAATGCATGCTACCTTAGACTTTGCATGTTAGGGACTTGCACCCTTTGGATATGTGTATGAGCCATGCATCATGTCCCCCTGTTCTCATGCTAGGAAGCCTTGGCCTATGCATGTGTCCTACTAGTTTTATTTATTAAATTAAATGCTAGTGTATGATAAACTGCATGCCTTAGATGATATTATAGGGAGGAGCCTTGCGAGGTCAACACTGAGACCCGGGTTAGGGTACTCCGTGTTCCTTGTTTGGTTGTCGGGGTGTCTTGTATCGGGAACTCACGCTGCCCTCCCAAGGTTTCTTGTCCCAATAGTATTATAAGAAATGTTATACCAAATTATATGACTATTAGCATATTTAGTGAATATTATAGGGGAGGGGCCTCGCGAGGACAGCGGTGAAACCCGGGCTAGGGTACTCCATGTTCCTTGTTTGGTTGTCGGGGTGTCCTATATCGGGAACTCACGCTGCCCTCCCAAGTTTCTTTCCCCCAATGATATTCCACCCTTGCTAATTATTGTGTATGTTCCCCGCATATTGGTTATGTTATATATGTGTCACTTTTAGCCTGCTGGTAACCGTTGGAGCGTCCTGGCAGTTTTTCATTTTTTTTCGATTTTCGGTCGGTACCGCTAATTTTTGGACTGTTAGCTATCGCCCTGAGCTAGAGGACTCCGATTGGAAATCTAACTGCATATTTGGTGTCCTGGTGCCATTTTAGGCCTCTCACGAAAATTTCGTTGAATTCCGGTAACGTTCCTGAAATTTCACAGTTCCGGGGCGTATCCGGGTTTTTAAGTCGCGCACTATATAAATGGGATCTAATTTTCGAGTAGCACTATTCATCATCCCTACCACTTGGATTTTCTCTCTCCCCTCTCTCCTTTTCTCACTTTTGTGCCCCCTGGACCCCTCAAACCTTAAAACCCAAAACCTAGGAAGTGTAGATCGGGTCCCGATCTACACCCCGGTGGTTTCAAATTTCGATTCCGATGAGTTTGACCCCTCCGTCCGCCCTCTCTTCTTCCCTGATTTGAGCCATTTCGGTGGTGGAGGTAGATCCGGGCGGTGGAAGCCTTTGGGGAAAGGTTTCGGCGCGCGGAGAGCGTCCGGACTTCCCTTCCTCCCCTTGGTAAGCCCTATTTCCCCTCTTTTCCTGTTTAGATGGATGTTAGGAGGTGGGTTTTGGGGTCGGGTGGAGGTCGGCGCTGTGGGTGGCCGTCAGAGGGCTGTGGAGGTGGTCGGAGGTCGGTGGGTGGTGGTAGGGGTGCTCGGGTATGGGTGGGGGATGGTCTCGGGCAGCAGGTAGCACCGGCAACAGCACAGCAGCGCAGCAGGCTGGGCGCGCGCGTGCGTGCGCGCGGGCATGCGAGGCGCGAGTGCTGGTCGTGCTGGGCGTGCGGGTGCTGGGCGCGCGGGTGTGCTGGGCCTGCGGGCGCTGGGCGTGCTGCGCGCGGGTACACCCGGGAAGGCTGGTCGAGCGGCTGGTGATGGGGAGCTGGTCGAGCGGCGAGGAGCTGGGCGAGCTGTGCGCGAGGAGCTGGGTAGGACTAGCCGGGTAGGCTGGGAGCAGGCGCACCAGTTTGCCGGGCGCGCGAGCGCGTGCGCGCGGGCGCGCGCGCGGACGTGCGCTCGGGGGGTGCAGGGGGAGGCATGCGGGTAGGCAGGCTGTGGGCTGTGCGCGCGGGCAGGCCGGGCTGGCAGGCTGGGCGCGCAGGCGAGCAGGGCAGGAGGTGCTCGGGCATCAGGCGAGCAGTGTCGGGCGTGCAAGCGAACGGTGCTCGGGCCACTTGGCGACGCATGCAGGCAGGCAACGCGGGCAGCAGCGTGGGCATGCTGCCAGGAGCGCTGGGCGCGTGTTGCGCGTGCGTGCGCGTGGGCGCTGGGTGAGGGTCCCGGTGCTGGGCGCTGAGCGTCGGGTGCTGGGCCGCGGATACCGGGCGCTGGGCTGAGGCGCAGGCGTGCGCGCGGTGCAGAGGGTGCGAGCGGGTGGTGCGCGCGTGGTGCGCGCGGGTAGAGGCTGGTAGGTGCGCGCGGAGTGCGCGCGGAGAGGGGGATGGAGGTGCGCGCGGGGCGTGCGGGGTGCTCGCGGGCCAGCGCGAGGCGTGCGGGGTGTGCGCGGGCGGCTGCGCTGGGGCGCAGGGGGCGCGCGGTGCACCCCGGATGTTCGGCTGAGGCGCGGCGGTGCACCCGGGCGGGCGGGGTGCCGTGCGGGTGGTTGCCGGCCGTGCGGGTGGTTGCCGGGGGTGCTCGGGCTAGCGTGCGTGCGGGTCGTATGCGTGTTTGCCCGAGTGTTAGGTGTTTAGTTGTGGGTTTTGTATGTTTGGGCATTTTTAGAGTATTTATGTGTTGTTCTCACCATATTGATTGTCTGTCTTGCAGATCTGGACGGACGGTCGCGCGACGACCCAGATACTGGTGAGTGGGACAATCCAACCCAGTAGAGAGGTGTTATACACACTTGGTTGTATACCGACCTCTCCTGGGGCACCATGGATGAATATTGACATGTTGTAATGTGTATATCATGCGAGCATGATTTAATTGTAGAATGCATGTTACCCTAGACTTTGCATGTTAGGGACTTGCACCCTTAGGATATGTGTATGAGCCGTGCACCATGTCCCCTGTTTCCATGCTAGGAAGCCCGACCGATGAATGTGCCCTACTAGTTTATTTATTAAATTAAATGCTAGTATTTGTTAAATTGCATGTTATAGTGAATATTATAGGGGAGGGGCCTTGCGAGGACAGCGGTGAGACCCGGGTTAGGGTACACCGTGTTCCTTGTTTGGTTGTCGGGGTGTCCTATAACGGGAACTCACGCTGCCCTCCGAGTTTCTTTCCCCCAATGATATTCCACCCTTGTTATAACCTTATGCATGTTCCCCGCATCGTAGTTATGCGCCCTGGTGGGTTCTGAGGAATTCAGAACAGTAGTGTTGTTATGATGTGTTGTCTGCGGATCCGAGTGGATCATATGCGATGGATAGGCTGTTCTGTTCCCTTCGTTGGATCCGTGTAGAGACTACCTCAGCGTTAGACAGGTTGTCCCGTGCAGGGGCTCCCAGTAGTAGGCGCCTCCTGATTTGGTTGAAGGACTGTGCTGAACATGGGAGTGGCCAAACGACCTACGGAGTGGGGAGAGACTATCGGTGGACCAAGGGTGACCAACAGCCTAGTCAGTCCCAAGAGCCTATGTCACCCGTTGTAGGGTGAGGGTGAGGGTGTAGTGGGTTGGCGATGAGCGACCCGCTGGATTTGTCTATGGATGATTGTCAGTCCCAATATCCTATGTCACTCCTGTTGAGGGGTGAGGGTGAGGGTGTAGTAGGTTGGCGATAGCGACCTGCTGGATTGGTGTAGTTAGTCCCAATATCCTTGGTCACCCCTTGAGGGGTGAGGGTGAGGGTGTAGCGGGTTGGCGGAAGCGACCCGCTGGCTTTGTGTTGATTAGTCCCAATATCCTTGGTCACCCATTGAGGGTGAGGGTGAGGGTGTAGTGGGTTGGCCTTAGCGACCCACTAGTTTGAGGAATTGTTGTTAATTGTGGTTATGGATAATGTGTTGTGGATGTTAAGGAATATCTGGTTGTGGTCAATATTGTCTGTGATGCATGGGTTGTGCCGTTCACTGAGCGTGTGGCTCACCCCTCGCACAATATTTTCTTCAGTGTCATCTGAGTCGGATCTAGAGGAGGAGCTCCCCGAGGGATTTCATCAGTAGCAGAGTAGCGCCACGTCCCGCGAGTATCAGAGGCTATCAGCATCCCTTGTGCTTGTATGTATTATTTTCCGTGCTTGGGCACGCGTTTGTGTTGTATGTGGATGTCTTTGTATGTATATTGGCTCTCACAGGACATGTGATTATGTATGGAGTCTGTAGTATGTTTTGATTACAGATTCAGCCTTTAGCTTCCGCATTTGGTGTATATATCATGTCAGCCCTGCTTTTGTTGTCTGTGTGTCGTTCTGGTAGTGTGTATGATATATTATTGACCTCCTGTGTAGATTCTGGTATTTTATATACACTTGCCGCGTACCGGGGACGCCCGGGGCGTGACAGGTTATGCGCCTTGGAGGAATTCTGAGGAATTCAGGATATTAGAGTTGTAGAGATGTGTTGTCGGCGGATCCGAGTGGATCATATGCGTATGGATAGGCTGTTCTGTTTCCCTTTGTTGGATCCGGTAGAGACTGCTCCAGCGTTAGAAAGGCCGTCCCTTCCAAGGGTTCCCATCAGTAGGCGCCTCCTGATTTGGTTTCGCACTGGGCAGAAGTTGTGGGTGAAAGCCAAGCGGCCTACGGAGTGGAGGAGAGACTATCGGTGGACCAAGGGTGACCAACAGCCTAGTCAGTCCAAAAATCCTATATCACCCGTGGTAGGGTGAGGGTGAGGGTGTAGTGGGTTGGCGATGAGCGACCCACTGGATTGTAGTAGGATGATTATCAGTCCCAATAGCCTATGTCACCCATCGATGGGTGAGGGTGAGGGTGTGGTGGTTCGGCGATGTACGAACCACTGGATTATGTTGATATGCCACTTAGAGGATGGATAAATAATTGAATTGTGGTCAATATTGTCTGTGATGCATGGGTTGTGCTATTCACTGAGCGTGTGGCTCACCCCTCGCATAATTATTATTCTCCAGTATTATCTGAGCCGGACTTGAAGGAGGAGCTCCCTGAGGGATTTCATCAGTAGCGGAGTAGCGCTACGTCCCGCGAGTGCCAGAGGCTATCAGCACCCCTTTTTTTTATTGTATGTATTATATTCCGTGCTTGGCCACGCGGTTGTATTTTATTTGGATGTCTTTGTATATATTGGCTCTCACAGGACAGATGATTGTGTATCGAGTCTGTAGTATGTTTTAATTACAGATTCAGTCTTTCGCTTCCGCATTTGGTGTATATATCATGTCAGCCTCTTTGTTGTCTGTGTGTCATTCTAGTTGCTTGTTTATGGTATATTATTGACCTCCTGTGTAGATTCTGATATTATATATACACTTGCCGCGTCTCGGGGACGCCCGGGGCGTGACATTAATGGTATAACACAAGTTATATGTAATATATAACATAGTTCTTGTCCATTCATAACACTTTCTTTGGATCGTCTTAGGATCTTCGCAGCAGATTCAGCTCTGAATCTTAGAATGTTGCCTTGTCCGAAGTTCATGTCCATCCTTTTGATAAGATACTCACCAAATTTATTTACGAATAGGCTACAGTTCACCCTAAAATTTTTAATAGAACTATATTATATCATAGTATTAAAACATTCTTAAAGGAGGAATAAAAGAACAATTATTCATTCGTCTAATATGATGCACAAAAGACATAAGTTTTATATATACCAAAAGACTAAGAATATATATGTATCAAGAGACTAAAACTAGGACCAAGCCAAAATCAGCACATCATTCTTCCATATGATGTACAAAAATACTATACATAATAAAGACATGCTAGCTAACAATCCAGATCAAAATCATAGAAATAAAAACATGAAACTCACAAGTAACATATACATACATGATAATAGTGTACCCAAATAGATTAACAGTGTATCCAGATTAATTAACAATACACCCAGATTAATTAACAATAACAATGTTCATAGCTATAAATCTATGTATTTGATAAGCATATTCTATCTGACATATTATATCTGATAAACAAAAGATAAACATACATATCTCATAAACATATATATGACTTATACTGATACACATGCATAGCCATATTATATAATTGACAAGATGGCAAAACATCCCATCTTTTGTTAAAAGATGTGACTTATACTGGTGGGGGTGATCTAGGACAAGATCACTATATAAGCCTTTTTCACAATATATATAATAGCAAATAAATTGTACTGATTTTTTGGGGTATCTATCCATTATTAATGTGTATGGTCAAAGAGGGGGGCACATCCTTGCCTAGGCCTATCGATCATATGAAAAGGAAAACTTTTTAAGTGTGAATTTCTATTTAAGTATTACTTCATCCATGTGGTATTGCTAGTCTCAATATTAAAAAGGGTTATCAGTGTTTAAGACTAGGGAAATCTCATGGAGTATAAAATGGTTAATAAACATTCAACAATTAAACATAAAACTCACATTTAACAGTTATCAGTATTTAGTCCTTGTGGTTCCATCCCCTCCTCGCCGTCGCCGCCGCTGTCGGTTTAGGGTTTCAAAGTTGGTAGCGTGCGCCTTGTGGTTCCTCCTTCGTCACCTTCATCGTCGGAAAGTGTTTGACGGTGCTAATCATTGTCGTCGTGGATTTCTAAGTTCGATTTAGGGTTTCGAAGGCACGATTTTGGGTGGATCAGCCATTGGGGGTTCTTCTACGGTTTTGAAGAGAAGGTTTTGAACGATTGGGGAAGAAGAATGAGAGGAATAGTCGGTGTGAAAGAGAAACAATGGGTTTTGGATGTTTCACAGAAAATTTGATTGTTAAAGGGGTATTTTTGGTATGCTAACGGAGGCATCTGACGGAAAGCGTTAGTTTGGACTTAGAAATAATGGGATTGAAAATTAGGGACCCAGAAATATCTTCAAAAAGTCTAGGGATCTAAAAATAATAGAGGGGTGGCTGGGAGGACCTCTAATTAATTTTTTCAAAAACAATCTTTTTGCACTAAAAACTGAAATTAACTTTTTAATTAAGTCTGCTTTCTGAAACCCGCTTGGTAACACGTTTGAGCTTCCTGCTTAATTGAAAAGCAGAATTACCCTCCAATCCTGTTACCAAATGGGCCCTAAGTTTTAAATGAGTTTATCTTTTTTATGGACATAAAAATAGATTTATTAGAATCTTTTGGTAGGTTTTGTATTTGTTATTCACTTTTATGTTTTATTGAATTTTATTTTATTCCAAAGAAATGAGGAATTATTCTTGATATTTTTGGTGTATGTCTAATAAGAAAACTGAGTTTATATTTGTGAATGTTTTTTGTTTTTTATAAAACATTTGAGTTTTTTTTTTTTTTTTTGAATATCTATATATGTAGGAATACCAATAAAAAAAATATTTAATATTTTTATCAAGCAAATTTTTTTTATGAAAAGATTAATTCAGTTCACCCTGAAAAATGTTATGGATCTGCTCTTGCGTTAGACTATCAAATTATTCAATGCGCATTGGACCTAACCGGTACCCACTTCTAAATGTCATCTCTCAAACTTGAGGACCATAAATTTAGTTGGTTTGAGGACTGCTTAGGATATATATTTTTTTTTGGTAAGTAACTGACCAACCAACAAATATGCAAAAATCAATCTTGTACAAAGGTAGAGGATTGCAACACTAAGCCGTTCAGATAAATATATAAGTTATTATGGGGTTTATGACTGTTCTAAAAATAAATTACTATACCAGTAGAATAAGTGATTTTCTGTTTGATTGTGTTTTTTATTGAATTTTTTATTGTTTGGTTGGCCTTGGATAATTAAGTTGTGCATAAAATGTGAATAAAATATAAATAAATATTTATAAAAAGTGAAAAAATGATTTAGCACGTGGGCCAGCCATTTGATTTGTAAGAGATGATGACAATTGATCTTTTTATAGTAGTGGAATATAGTGGGTAGAATAATATAATTTCAATGGGGAACTGGAATACATATACCAGTTATATATCCATCTATTCCTTGAACCCAAAATAGATTTTAGGACTATTCTCCTCTTATTCCACTACCGAAACGGTAATAAAAGTTGTGTTATTCAATCATAAGGGAGAGAAACCTACACCATGCCAAGTTGCATCGCCTTAATGATGGATTAACTCAATATACAATTTTGGCTCTAAAAGAGAACCTCACTATTGAGTGATAAAAAAGGTTTAGTCACCCTTTGAGTACATTTTCCCTTCGCGATCACATTTTCCCTTCGCGATCACATGGGGGATCAGCCACTTTGTGATGAAGATTGGAGAGTGTTGCTGCTCTTCCTGCCCCACGAACAGTCCATACACCTCGATAACCTTTCAATGATTTTTTTTTTCTAATATGATAAAAATGTTATGTATTATGGAACTTCATAATGTGCGCAGAGTATTATTAACCCTACGCAGGGTTGGACAGGGATCAGATTCAGGATTTTTTTGTGTTTTGACTTCTTTGTTCTTAATGAGATGTTAGTATAAAAGAGCATCTCATATTTTTCATTAGGTTTTAGGGTTTTTATTTCAGTGTGACCATTGTAAATTATATTTGCCAAAACCACTTAATTTTTTGTGTATTTCTGTCCATTTATTTGTTTATTTATTTGATTGGTTGCATCCCAAGATCCATAATTCATAACAAAAATGTGTCCATTCAGTTTGATCATTAAAGTATATACAAGTTTCATTATTATATTTCTTATTAAATTGTTTATTATATTTACAAAAAAGAAAAAGGCTTCGGAGATGAGAGTGCTTCGTGGACTGTCCCTAACATTGAAGTGTTTGGAATTTTCATAGAGTTGTTTGTGATATATTTATCTTATATTAGATCACAAAATTAATTGGACGATACAGGAGATTCTCCCTTTAATTGATTTTTTTGTTTTGTTATTTTCATTAGAAAATGTAAAAAAATCTTTGTATTGTATGGTTCATTTTGAATAAGCTGAATATAAGTGGCCAAAAAATAGATGTAACCATTTTCAAGTGTATATAAGGTGATTTTACATCTTTATCTTTGAACAAATTTATTAAATTCTATTATTTAAATATACTAGTTATTGTACATGTGCATTGTATCAGTGGTCAATCCCAAGTAACCCTATGTGCATTGTATCAGTGGTCAATCCCAAGTAACTCTATGCTTATCCGTGCCACTGGCCAATCCCAAGTAACCCTATGCTTATCGTCAAACAATAGGACACTTAATGATTAGGTGATCATCGTTCTCTTCCTCCAAGCCACGTATCCCACAAGACCAATTGATCGCCGATGCCCAACGAGCAATTCTGTATGGTATTTTGATGAACACTTTTTTTAAATCGTATATTAATAAAAAAATTATTTGTTGTATGGTATGAAAGCTTTATGAAGTCTTATCCATAGGATTCCAATTTTTAGAAATTTTATTATTTGAATTAAGAACAATAGGATCCAAATATATAATTTCAAAGCTCATTTTTTCTAAGAAAAACAATTTAAACACCTTTTAAAAATAAATAAAAAATTATAAAATCAAATCACTAATAAACTATTTTTTTTTAATATTGTTTCTATGCATGGATAATAACATAACATAAACTAGCACAGTTGATCATATAATAACATTCTTTCAAGTTGATAAGAGTCTCATTTTCCTATTATGGGTACGAGAATCTTGTGTAGATGACTTACTTCAACTTCTATCTAATCTTGCATATATGAATAGATTTACTCTGATACCCCATTTATCATTGGAAGAAATCCAAATCATAATTAATATATCAGTAATTTTAGTTTATACTCATCAGTTCATATACTAAAATTTCCAGTACACTCTCACCCTTAAATATAAGAAACAAATTTGATAAAATTCACATTTTATATATGGTTATGTAATGCAAAATACATGCATGCATGCACTAATCGCCTGACCACACACAATGCAGACTAGAAAGTAAAAATGATTTTAATCTAGAACTGATTATTCTTCATTACATCGATGTGAATTGCTCTGTTACTGTATATATTGATGTTCAGAGTATAGAAGGAAATAAATATTCTAGTCCTAGAATTATATCAAATTCTTAATCCAATCTGTTCAATAACTCAAATTCAGAATTGTTAATCAATTGTGGATAATAAGTCAAACATCCTATACTTTTGTCGAGGTAAGGAAGTTGTTTGAGTTCAAATGAATTAAAAGAAAGCAAGTTCTCTGTTTTGCCGTAATCCAAAGAGATTAGGCAGATTGTATTTTATATACATATTGCTTGGAGTTTGTTACAAGAGATAAGGAAATAAATCCAAGAGAGGTTACATAACTAATATGTGAGTGATTCATGGGATTTTATCATTTGACTTATTATTTGCTGAGGTGGTGTTCTCTAATACTCCCCCATGGAAAAAATTCAAGAGAACAATTATTGTCTCGGGTTAGGCGAGCAACAGACAATAAATTTTTTGTTATCCCCGGCACAACCAGAACATTATTAAGATGAAGAGAAGAATCAGAAGCTGAAATGCTAGAAGAGCCAATAGAGGATATTGATGGACTCTTACCATCACCAACAATGACTTGATCAAGGCCTTCATAATTGTCTGATTGTTGTAGAAAAGTGACTGAGGTGGTTGCTCCAGAGTCGGGAATCCAAGTATTGTCCAGAGGTGGTGACTGAGAGTGGTGATGCTGTTCAGTGGGACCAAGATGAAGTCCTGCAAATGACTGAGAGAGATTGCTGTTTCTCGAGACTGGGTAGCGAAAGTGGCACCTCGCAGCCGTGTGATTGGGCTTTTGACATATTTGACAGACCACCGTAGATCGAGTATTCATCATAGGTGTGCCACGATCATTAGAGCGTGGTTGCTGTTGATGTCCTTGAAAAGAGTCGTTATTGAATCGACGAGAAGGAGGCCGTCGGTTGTGATTGGAGTTTCTCTCAGTGTAGAAAGCACCGGCAGTAGCAGAGTCAAGAGTGTGAGATCCAGTGGCAGTAGTTCGACAGAGGTAGGCTCATTTGATCTTGTTTCAATGGAGGTAACAAAAGGGCCATATTCTGGACCAAGTCCATTCAACGTGTAGGTAATCAAATCTGAATCAGAAATAGATTCACTGATTGCAGTCAATGAATCACCAAGGGTCTTAATTTTTTGAAGATATTGAGCCATGGAAAGGGAGCCTTTGGTGATGGTATTAAGTTGCCCGCGAAGAACTGATTTTTGGGCACGAGATTGTTGCAAACACAGTTGGGAAAGAGTGATCCAAACATCTCTAGAGGTGAAAAAGCCCGATGACTTGAGATGCTAGACTAGGATCAAGGGTGGCATTGATGCAACTCATCACAAAATGGTCTTGCTTTCTCCAAGTAATGTATTGAGGATTGCTGGGAAACGAATATGCGGAAGCCCATAATAAAACACGGGATCGAATATAAAAACAGAACACAATCACACGAAGAACACAAAAATACCTGGGTGAAAACTGAGAATCCACTATAATAGTTGAGATACAAAAGAGCCTTACAAACTCTTTCATGGAGTTACCCTCTCTTGAACTCTCTCAACCTCTCTCCTATGGATCTCTACATTTTGTCTATGCTAGCCATGCCAATTTTTACCCGGAAACCTTAAGAGGATATTTATATGAATAAATAACTTCCTTTCTAAGTAATCTCCTAACAAACAAATTTGTAACCAACAAATTTGTTTTCCTGATTTTAGGAGATCCATTTTATATCTTAATTAAGATCAAATCTTAACTAATTAGCCATTAGGTGCCCACCCTAATATGGTTTCATCATGGCCATCCGATGTTGATACACCGGATCGAGACATAATCCCAATAATCTCCACCTTGCCTCGAATTCGGTAAACTCCAACTTCCACGAACCCTTGAAGACTTCCACGAACCCTTCGAAGATTTCTGTTGATGCCTCCACCTCGCTTTGCAAACTCCACCTGGCTGAAAATTTTTCTTCATCTGAAAGTCTGCATCACCGCATCTTCAAGTCAGTATCTTGACTTGATAATCACGTGAATCTGTCACATGCTCCATGTGCGTTTCTACAGAAGGATCGTCTGGACTCCACCTTGAACAAGCTACACCACGTGCTCGCGAGTTCCAAATGTCTGGACTCGCATTTTACCTGAACCACCTGGGACGCCACCCGGGTTCAGAACGCCTCTTCTGTGTTGCGTCTCTGAAGAAGGATTTGGACTCCACCTTGAACAAGCTTCACCACGCGCTCGCGAGCTCCGAACCTGGACTCGCTTTTAGCTGAACCACCTAGGACGCCACCCGTGTTCAGATTGTCGTCTTTGTGTTGCATTGTTCCATCTTCTTCCTCTGCACAAACTGAGCATACACATCACGTGTCTCACGTAGGCCACTTCGCGCTCGTTGTCGCATGCCGTCTCGCATCTGGCGTTTTCGCACGTGCCTCCGCACCTGTGCCTGGGCTCTCGGCCTGCACCTCGCGTATTGTCTCGTCACCGTGTATGCCGTGGCCTCCTGTGTGCACATGCGCCACGCACACATCTCGACTGATCAAAGATCTCATGAATCAGCCATGGCTTCCAAAGAAACCAACACGATGACATCGGCCATGCATTAATGTCCCCCTGTTTTTTTTATGCATGTCAAACAGGGACTAATGTCTTTTTTTTTTTTTTCAATACACGGCTCCTCGTGTATTTTTCTTCTTCACATGGAACCCGACACCACCCTGTGGGCTTTCTCCGTCGACGTCCACACCACCGTCAACACGTGTCCTTTCATCGTTCTTTAGATCTCATCCTCCTAGGTCAGAACCTGGAACTCTGATATCATAAGAACGGAACACAATCACACGAAGAAATCTACTATAATAGTTGAGATCTCTTGAACCCTCTCAACCTCTCTCCTGTGAATTTCTATATTTCTATGTTAGCCATGCCAATTTTTACCTTGAAACCCTAAGGATATTTATATGAATAAATAACTCTCTCTCTAAATAATCTCCTAACAAACAAATCTTTAACAAACAAATCTGTTTTCCTAATTTTAAGAGATTCACTATCTTAATTAAGATCAAATCTTAGCTAATTAGCAATTAGGTGTCCACCCTAATATGGTTTTATCATGGCTGATACACTGGATCGAGACATAATCCCAATAAGGATTTGGAGTTTCTTGACCGTAACTGAAGATGTTTTTGATGGTTGTAAAATGGTTCCCTCAACAAAACCAACCAGGTCTGTGGAAATCAAAATGGACTCCATTTGATGTTTCCAAACTAGGTAGTTGCTTCCATCAAGTTTGATAGAAACAAAGTTGGTGATATTGGTGATTGGGAGTGATGGAGTAGTGGTGGAGTTTGAGGAGGCCATTAAAAAAAAGGGAGAAAGGTTTGGCTCTGATACCATAAAAGAAAGCAAGTTCTCTGTTTTGCCGTAATCCAAAGAGATTAGGCGGATTGTATTTTATATACATATTGCTTGGAGTTTGTTACAAGAGATAAGGAAATAAATCCAAGAGAGGCTAATACGTGAGTGATTCATGGGATTTTATCATTTGACTTATTCTTTGCTGAGGTGGTGTTCTCTAATATGAATGCTAGTGATTGAAGTTTTGAATGGTCAACTAGTTTTAATTTGGTTTTCTTGTTCAGATTGGATGGTTAATCTAATCTGAAGGATGTTAATGGCTAAAGAGAAGATATTGATATGCTAGAAGATGTCTTTTTATTCCATTAGGCCATAGCATTTATGCAACAATTGCTTTCTCACATAATTTAGATTTTTAATTTTGCTTTCCCTCATTGTAATTTTTTTTTGGTTGTCTCCCTCAATTTCATATTTGATCATGCATTTGTATCCCTCAGTATTTCATCTTTCATTGCAACAAATAGATGGACATGTGTTAGTGTGTTGTGCAGGTATGACTTGCTCGGCCTGACACAGGGACATAACTAAAGTGCTTTTAGGATATGAAGGACAAAAGTACTGGTGGTCAAACTTTAAATTTTTGCTTCCCAGGAAAACCATTTTGGTCTCTTGAGAAGTTGATTAATCAGTTGGTCGTTCATCTATGTTCCAAAAGGGAAGGAGGCTTGAAAAAAAAATGGATATTCATATTTATTTTTACCCTTGTTAACCTTCTCAAAGTCTTGCGATACAAACTCACTCTTTGTTTGAGGTGTAACATAATGTTATTCGTCTCTAGTAGCTATATTGGGGTAGATATAAAATAAATAAATTTTGTTTGATTGCATGTTCTATTATTTTCATTGGACAATGTAAACATATTGCAAAAATTGATTTAATCTAGAAATGATTATTCTTCATTAAACATACATGAACTGATAATTTTTTTTAAATGACCATATATGTGAGATTTATTCGTTACTATGATTATATCATACTTGTAGCCAAAAACAGACTACCTTTGTACGAATTGTATGATTCCTAGCTTATGAGAAAATTAATTACCTGTATAACAGGGGTGATGGGAGTCCATTCAAGAATCTATAATTTCCTCGCTAATTCTAGAAAAAGAACCTATTTATCAATTTTATTGAAATATAAATCTATATTTTTTAACAATACAATTCTTAGTGTCCCAAATTGATACGGGATTTCAAACAACGTATTTGAAAATAATAAATTTAGTCATTGAAGCAGAGATAAAATGAAAAGATAGATTTTGCAAGAATCATCAAAATATTACTCGATTTACTATGATAACTCATTATCATGGAAAACTGATTCTACAAGTAGCTATCTCTCCCCCAGCTTTCTCCAAACAAAATTGTTTGGTTGCACGATTACAGAATCAGTTTTCTACAAACGCAAAAACTACACCCCATGTGTTAGTTTGGTGGGTTTAAGCCCCCTCACAATTTAAAAAAGGGAAAAATGCATATGACTCATAAATATATGGAAAATTCAGATAACCTCATAGCTTTTCTCATAATCCAAATAACTCCTCACAAACATAACTATAATCCAAATCACCCCATCTGCCAGTTATGTTAAGTATGAGTTATCTAAATTTAACCCAATTATGCAAATTTATGTTTATACGCTCATCTAATCAAACATAAACCTAAAATCCTCTTCTTCCTCTTCTTCTTCTTCTTCACCTAAATAAACCTAAACCTTAATATTCCCTTCTTCCTCTTCCACTTCTTCTTTCTTCTTCTTCTTGTTCACCTAAATAAACTTAAACCTAACATCCCCTTCTACTTCTTCTCTTCACCTAAATGAACATAAACCCAACACCCCCTTCTTCTTCTTCTTCTTCTTCTTCTTCACCTAAACAAACTTAAAACCTAACATCCCCTTCTTCTTCTTTTTTTTCTTGAAGTTTAAAGCTTTTAATTTGGGTCGTTTAATTTAGAGGTCTTTTTGTTGTTAATAAAAATTTATTTATGAAAACCATGAAGAATTAATGCCCAAAAAATTATTTTTTTGATATTTTTTTTCTTTCATTTCTTTCATTCTTTCGTATTTTTCTTTCATTGGGTGATAGATCCCCGTAAACCCATTTGGGATTTTATCAAAGCTCTGATTTAAAAAAAAAAAAAAAATTTGGAGGATGTGGAGATCAGATTACTTTTTGGTTTGACGGCCGAGAAGATGACTTTTTGGTATGAGCTTTATTTGATCATACTCACGTCTCTCCAAACTTGAGTTCCTAAAAAATATTCTTTTTGTTATGTTTTCTTTTAATTAGAGCTTTGATTTACTATTTTTAGAAATTACTTTTGACTTATCAAAGGGAACAACCGAGGACAATTTACTAAAACGTGTATCGCAATTAATCTCTTAAAAAATTACATTTTGTGAATGATATAATGAATTTTGATTTATTGTTGTTTTTGTTCTATGTCAAATGATTTTAATTCATATGCATATATGTTTATCAAATTTCTACTTTGTATTCCTAATAATTTTCTTCAAAGCACCCCTACGCCCGCCAACCGACTCCAATAGAGGCTACATTGTCCGCCATGTCGAAGTCCTACACAGTATGCCAAGGTCGGACATGAGTCAAGCTTTTTAAAAACTTATAAAGAACATCTCATATTTTTCATTAAGCTCTAGGGTTTTTATTTGGGCATAACCATTGTAAAAACTTCTTGTTAATAGTGGATTGATTTCTAGTGTGCTTATTTCCTTGATTGATTGCATCCTAAGATCCAGAATTCATAATAGTATGCGCTATATGGGGCGTCGATTCTGTTGCCATGCGCAGCGAGCTTGTGGAGGGTTTCTTCTATAGAGTGGCGGAGATCGCCAGGAGGGGATGGCAAGCTTGACGAAGGAGAACGTGAGGGAGAGTGGGTTATGAGAGGCTAGAAAGAGAGCTCCCGTTCTTTTGATATATTTCGTGCCGGATAGAAAGTAACAAGAGTACCAAAGGAAAAGGAACCATAGCTAGTGTTATGGGAATTCAGATTGAGCATTTGAAAAGTTTCAAAGAGGGCATATGAAAACAACAAATTTAGTAATAAAGCAAAACAAATATCCAATAAACGTTGAGATCCTTCAACAAATCTAGAATTCTCTAAAAAAAATAAAACTCAAATGCTGCTAACCTAGATTACAAGTCTCTCTTTTGAATTAATTAAAAATGACTGAAAATAGTAAATATAGAAATTTTTTGTAACGAAATCTAGGGGATTCTAAGAGATCTTCCGAATGATAAAAATCAAATCCGAGTTGTTATGATAAAGATATTCAAAATCTAAAAGTTACTAAAAATAGCAAAAAAACCATACAAATAGGAAAAATGGAAAATACGGACGCGTTGTAGCATAACGACAACTTTTGAAGATCTTCTCGATATCTAGCTCTAGTAAAAATTTTCAGGCAATTCCGAATTTGTGGCGTCTTTTATTCCTACTAGTCGATTTTTTTGTAAATATTTATAAATCTTAAAGTAGACCATTTCGGATTCATCGCTCCAAGAATACGTCGGTCACCCGTTCTGCATCAAATAATTGCAGCAGTGATAAAATGGAAACATAAATTTTATGTGAATCTTCAAAATACTAATCAATTTACTCTGATAACCCATGTATCATGGACAAATGCAACTTCAATTAACATTTCTTACACAATTTTGATTTTCATTCAATCCAACTCCGAAAGACAAATATATAAGAAGATAAAGTTTGGTGACATACACACTACATGATTGTGTCATGCCAAATAAATGCGTTGCATGCAACAGTTGCCCCACCACACACTATGAATCAAGCTATGATGTCAACACATACATGCCTAAGTTTGCTCGAAGAAAAAGCTGACCAACACCCATAACCTAAATCCTAACTTAGGCTATGGGTCAATTTGACATTCATTCTCATTCTCATTCTCTTTCTATATAGTGTGAACACCTCAAAATAGTTTAACATTCATTCTCCTTCTCCTTATATTTTTAACATCTAAAAAAATATGTTTGGATATTTTAATACTTATGCTTTTTCCTAGATATCTTAATCAAAATTTATTCTACTATGGTATCTATTAGAATTAGATTCTTGAGAATGATGAATTTTCATTCTCAATAAGAGAGTTACCAAACTAATCTTGATTCTTTTGCCAACATGAAGATTGATTCCAATACCACCCAAATCAATATAAAATATATAAGTTTTTTTTTTTTTACTTGGTAAACGAGATTTCTATTACTAAATATGATTAATAAAAATATTAGACTTAGCCTCATTTCTAATACCAAGTGGATTGCACTCAAATTTTTTTTAATAATATACTTTATCTAATGAGTGTATTTTTTGTAAGAAATAAAATATATTCTCTAATGAATTGTATGGATTCATACGTTGTATAAACCTCACTAAAGTGATTGAAGGTGGTCACGAAATATATAAGATAGTAAATGAGATTATAAAATAGATTGAATGTAACAACGTAAAGCTGAATGATCAAATTGTACAAAATTGTACAAATATCACAAAAACAGAGACCAGTAAAAAGGGAAACCTGAGCAAAGTGAGCATTGTTGTTTGGAACAGGATTTTAAAAGCATCACGGAGATGCTTCAAAAGCACTCCTCCCCAAATGAATTAGGCATCACTCTAGTCAAGCCCATTTAACATCATTCTGTCTCTATTAAAAAAATAATGTTACACTTAATCCTTTTAGTTTCCAACCCCAAATTCAATACAAGCACATTTTAGTTTTTTTTTTTTATAGCATACCTTACACTACTACAAAAACTGTAATAGCTCAAGGTACTAAAGATCACGGTTAGCGTTAAACCGTGATAATAGCTTCTGAAGATCACAGTTTGGGTTAAACCGTGATCGTTAACTGTATAAAATCAATTTTAAATTTTTTTATATTAACATTTGATCACAGTTACAATAAAAAAACGGGATTAAATTTACTCTATTATCACGGTTTTAGTGAATCGCGATCAAATAACCATATTTGATCACAGTTTATATAATCTACGATCACGGTGATATTCAAAACGTGATTAAAAACTGTGTGTTCAGAATTATTTGTTATATCGCTGAAGAAGCATAATGATCACGATTTATATATTCCGTGATCGAGTAAATTATTTTTAAAATTTTTAAAGATTTTTTAAAAGAAGCATAATGATCACTGGTTACATATTATGTGATCGAATAAATTATTTTTAAAATTTTTAAAAGTTTTTAAAATTTCTATCAACCCACCACTACCCATGTATCCCATGTATCTTGAAAAATATAAATTGTAACATCTATTAGATTTCAATTATTCTATAAATGAATACTAATAATTAGTTGGTAGCATGTCCTAATATTATAAATGAAGTTCAACTCTTAAAAGACAATATAAGAGGTAAATTTGATGATACTCAAGTCATTCATCACATAGTATGGTTGTGTCATGCCAGATACATTTTTTGCATGCCAGTTAGCCAACCACTCATAGTGCCGTCTACAAAGAAGAAACGGTATAAAACAAACAACAAAAGGATACCCAAACCGCCCCAAATAATTTTTGCAACGGTTTTGCCACGGAGGGGACACATCAACTAGCCCTACCCAATTATATATATATATATATAAGTATGTTTTTTTTTTAAGCTGTATAAATAGAAGAATGTTTTTTTTTTACTTTTTTTGATCTCCGTCGTTGGATCGATGGGCCAATGATCGGACGGTTTAAATCGAATCCTGCACGTCCGCACAGCCCGTATGCTATCAATTCCCTCTATATATATATATATATATATATATATATATATATATTTTCTTGCAAACCAAATTGTTGCTGTATCTCACTATCTTCATCATGTTTTGCTAATTTCGTTACCATTAATAGATGTAGAATAATAAAATACATATTTAAGGTAGATAAGCCTTTTTTTCATTGTTTACATCTAAAGCAATGCTTTTATTTTCTTTAAAAACTGAGATGACATGGGGTGCTGGGGAAAAAAAAAACATTTGAGTTAAATATGATTCCTATAGAAGAAAAATGATCCAAATATGTTTTCAAATACTACCTAAGATAAAGAGGAGATTCCCTCACATTTTTGTATCCACCAAATCTTGATGTCATCCAAGTTGTGTGTTCTTTTTCTCATTAGAATTGATTCATCCAATGATATTTTTATATTAGTGTTTAAACTATTCATGCAATGATGTTTTCATCCTGTGAAAAACAAATCAAGAAAAGGCAAACTATGGAGGAGCTTATACTGCACTTTATTGCCTGCAACACGCATTTGACTAGAAACTGATTCCACCGCTGCTGCTCTTCGCAACCTCTAAAGGTTCCATTGTCTCACAAGTTCGCTATGCAAATGGAAGGTCTCACATACATATAAGGCAGTGAATCCTGGTTGTTGCACATCAATTGGGCTTCACTATACATGATCCTCCTCTGTTTTGGGAGGAGCTTCAAGTGTTTATTATTGTTTATAAGTATTAAAAGGTGGATGCTGGCGGTGGAGGGTTTCAAGTGAGTTGTTAAGTGAAAAATGAGTGAAGATGGATAAAAATGTCAAAATATGATAATGAGCAATTTGACGAATATGTTTTTATCATTGTTTATAAGTATTTAAAGGTATACACAATTATATGAAGAAAGAATATACACTTAACGATGCAGATGATTCACTGGATTTCTAACTATGTATATAGAACTGTATTTTAGATTATAAAAAAGACTGAGTGTAACAGCGCCATTTGAGTAAAGTGCTCCAATATATCCCGGTAGAATAAGCTTCTTATTTTGGATTGGAAGTCATCAGTTCAAAAAATGATCTTCTTCTGTGGAGGTAGGGAAGATTTCATCTAGCTTTTGTGTAGGAGATCGATATTCCTGACAACTCCGGATGACAAACCTAGGACTCCCTTTATTCGCATGGGTGCCCGTGCCCAGGGTTGGATAAGCTGAGGAAAAGATTAATTATTATTAACTATGGAATAGTCTTATTTCATATGCTATGTTATGAAATGTGTATATATACACACACACACTTGATTATTAGAAAAATAATATTTTTCATTAACTAAATATATATTTCAAAAAAAAAAATTCGTATGTGCGGGCTACATAATTGGGGTGTGAACAGGGCTAGAGTGTGAACATTTTCCAAGGAGTAAAATTCAATTTCAAGGATTTTGTAGGGACCTCGACAAATTTGAACATTCCCAATTCATACACTCGAGTTTTCACATGTTACATAAACTTGTTGGTCGTAATTTTTTCCAAATCAAATTCTAGCTTCAGCATGTCTTGCAAGAACACAAAGAGGGGCAAGTCCAGTTGTGGACTAAATAATATCTTCTACTGCATTATGAAACTACATTGATGCATTTTAATGTGACCACCTGACTGTTAAGCAAAGTGACTGGAGAGTGAGGAAGCAATAACTGTATAGCGCGAGTCACTTTCCTTTCAAAACTTAGACATTACATGTTTTTTTTTTTTTTTAAATAGTAAACATCATTTAATGAAGTATATCCTTTGATAAAAAGTGCATATCGCATAATTTCAAGTTGAATGAATTTATTTTTAGTAAGAAAATATTTAATGAGGTATATACAACATCTAACGAGGTATATGCTTCACTTGATTTTTACCAAAATATATAGGACTGTGTTTTGAACTAAGAAAAAAAATGACAACTCATCCTTTCAAAAAAAAATAGCACACATCCCAAACTAGGTGAACGGCACAATGGGTTATTCGTTGGTTCCTACGGTCTCCAATTCACACAATACATCTTTGGTGATCAGATTCTCTGTGGGGAAATCACATGGGTTATCTATGACAACCAATAAATAGTTGTCACGTGGGGGGCATGAGTGCATTAAAAAAATGAACATAATTTCAAGAGTCCATAAAAAAAAAAAAAAATTATTTTGCATACATGACAGCCAATTAATGGCTGCCACATGATTGTTATGTGATTTCACCACAGGGGATCCGGTCTCACATCTTTGGGACCAATCTTCCATGTACCAAGAGCCAATGTTAGAAGAGTGCCCATCTTTTTAGCTGGTCGCTTTCCAACTCCATGATTAGAACATTTTCGCAAACTTGGATGAGATTCGGGCACCCATCTTAGCTAGGATCAGACAATAATTGCAATGAGTGCATGTGCATTTGGCATGACTCAACCCCAAAATGTGATTATCCACATTCATGTATTTGACATGACATAACCATACGGTCTATATATCATCAGACTTGCATCTCATATATGTTATCGATTAATCAGAATTAGTTTTATGAACACTAATATATTTCTTATAATTTTGAATTTTGTTTTCAAGATAAATGGGATATCAGAGTAAATCTATTCATATATATAAGAATTTAGTCATGCTGAAGCTTTTATTTGATCGGAAGGCACGCTCCATGTGGAGGGCTCTCCTTCCGTCGAATAGGTGAACGATCGAGCATGCGAGAAGGGAAAACTGAGAGTACCCAACTCCATTTGTCATCTCTAGATGAAGGCGTATGAGGAGATGGGCTGATGGGGCCGCGGTGATCTTGGTTGACGCTTTTTTGAATTTTTGATGTTATATCTTGGCTGACATCACTTTTAAAAAATTTTAGGCTAATAATAATTTCTTTGAAAATAAAAGTAACATAATTTGGTGTTTGAGATCAAAGTAAAATTAAATTTCTTGGACAACCACATTTTTTTTTAATTTTTCCAAATTTTTTCTTACTTTTGTTATTTTTATTGTTTTCATAGTTTCACCGGTCCTTTAAGTTTTTTGTATTTTTATTGCAATACACACAAGTTTTTAGTCTCAATTTTAATTCATACATGTTTTATTTTCTTCAATTTGTTTATTTCAGTATATCATACTAACGAAGTATATTATACTAAAATTGAGATTAGAAAATAGAAAATAGTATGACATATGCACATGAATATTTAATTTAAATCTATTGAACAAATACCAATCCTGTGTGTATGTTTTTAATACTTCTTACAATGAAATGTATCAGAAAGACAAGTATAAGTTGCATACTATGCAGAAATTGGATAATAATTTTTTTATACTTATTGAATTACTTAAGAAAATTAGCTAAACTTATATAAGTGAAATACATCTCATTTGGGGTAATCCAAATAAATTAAACTGCATCAACAACATAATTCATATAGGAAAGTCAACATAATCATGGTTACCAAAATAGAAAAAGATAATACTTGAATAGAAATATGGATCACGAAGTTTTCAAACATCAATAAGATGAGAAAACTTCTTGTAAAATATGTTATTTGAATATCACACCTGCTCTTTAGGATTTTTTATTCACGTATCTTCAATAGAAATGCTATTCGAGGCTTGCCAGTCTGGATATGAGAAGTTGAGGCTATGGATTTTATTGAAGTAATGATTGGAAGCTGTTATGGTGAGGTTTTCCATAGGGCACCCATGATAATGAATTAGATATGTTACTTCCACGTAATTATGTCAACTAATATATTCCGTAACCAACATGATATCTATAAACATATAAATATAAATAAAAAATCGATTCACATGATATGTATGGTACATCAATGGTGGACATTAGATATTACTACCCATATAAACCATTGTACACCCTATAAGAGTTAAAAACTATTTCATCTTAAATATAAAATTAGATTAACATATATTTAAAAAAAAAATAGATTAGAAACAAATAGATAAGAAATAATGTTTTATTTTTTGAGGTCCTAAGAATTTTAGATTTAAAGATAAGATCAATAATACCTTGAACCGATGAAAATGAGACTGATTGGCTTGGACGATAGAACTTTTTTTTTTTTGAAAGAGGTAGAAATTTGCTACCCGATTTCATTCCTGAAAGATCGAATTACAAACTCTGAAAGGAGGGAGAAAAGATACATATAAGAAAACAAAATACATAACCAACACAGGGTCAGTTGCCACTAGCCTTCCCCCAGGTAGAAGAGGCTTTTACCCTCGGGAGGCCCCGATCCGAAAAGAGCGCTTACGCCGCGGTGTGAAGTCGCCTGTGAGTGAAGTAAATATCGCAAGCAGATGCGACACCTTTACCCCACTCCCTCACATGTGTGAGGAACATCTCCCACATGTTTTCTTTGTAAACCCTTGCTCCTCTAAAGATCGCTTCATTGCGCGTTCGCCAAATTGACCAAGCCCCCGCCGGCACGATCGATTGTGATATCGCCACCATCAACGCATCGTCCTCCGTTCGTATCAGAGCTTTTCCTGCCTCCCACATTCCTTCCATGGTTTGAAAGGAGCTGTCCAAGCCCGTGTGCAATCCGATCTCTTCCCATAGTTGTTTTGCCGCGACGCATTCGCATAAGAGGTGTTGAACTGTTTTCGGAGCCGCCACGCATAAGACACACGCTGTCGACTCATTGAGTGCCCATTTGGCCCTGTACACCTTTGTGAGGAGACGCTCCTTGTTCAATAACCATAGGAATACTTTGATTTTAAGTGGTATTAGTGCACGCCATATCTGCTTGAAGTTTTGGCATGGGGTGTTGACACCAATAATGGTCGAGCACCACCACGTATAGCCCCACTTCACTGTGTACTCCCTGGCTTTTCGCGGCCTCCAAAAGATGGTGTCGGGTCCCGCTGTTAGAACTGCTTGCGCGCCAATTGTATCCATGAGGTTCGCAAACGACCGAATCTCCTCCTCGCTTAGACGTGCTCGCATGAGTTCGATGTTCCAAGCGATCGTGTTACTTGAGCTCACAAGGAAAACGCGCACCGTGCCCTCCTTGTTCACGGACAATCTGAATATGTCTGGGGTTAGGTCGCATAGATGTTCTTCCCCGCTCCAATGGTCTCGCCAACAGTCGACCTCCTCTCCTCGACTGATCGACCACCCGAAGGCTTTGTCCACGATGCTCCGGTCAGCAAAGATGCCTTTACAAATCTGTGATGCTCGAGCGTTAAGAGTGGACCATCTCCTATCTCCAATTCCTCCTCCGCCAGACCTATCATGCATGATGTGCGCCCACATTGAGCAATCCCCAGCTAACCACTTCCAGACCCACTTAGTAAGTAGGGCCTTATTCATTAGGCGAAGATCAAGCACCCCCAAACTGCCCTCCTTCTTTGGACGACAAATTGTTGTCCAGTCAACCAAGTGCGGCATCCTACAGCCATCCTCGACTCCCCTCCACAGGAACCGATGGCGTATTGTGTCAATACGTTCGAGTACACCCACCGGGACTCGGAAGACGAAGAGGTAAAATATGGGAAGGTTTGTTAAGACAGCTTGTAGTAATCTCAAATGATCGCCCCAGCTTGGAGCCTTGCTTTTCCATCCCGCCAATTTCTTTTCGAATCTTGCCACCAATGGATCCCAACCCTCCTTTGTCATGCGGCCTTTGACTAGCTGGAGGCCCAGATATTTCAATGGGAATGCACCAACAGCACATCCCATGCATGCTGCCAAACGCGCCTCTTCTTCTTGGGAAAGATTAATGTCGTGCATGGTGGACTTGTTCAGGTTGAGCCGTAGACCGGATAGCATTCTGAAAAGCTCAAGATGAACCGAAAGCCACAAACACTCCTCTCTGAGCTCTCGCTGAGAATGAGCGTGTGGTCGGCGTACTGAATAACCGACACCTTCCTTCCGCTGCTTGAACTAGAGATCCTGCCAATCCACCCTGCGGCTTCCGCCTTCGCTCATAGTCTTTGGAGCACATTGGCGACAAGAACGAAGAGAATGGGGGAGAGTGGGTCTCCTTGTCTCAGTCCTCGTCCCAATGGAAAAAAACCTGACACCTCCCCATTGACCACCACCGACGCATGAACCGTGTTGATACACTGATTAATCATCCTGATCCATCTTGCCTTGAAGCCGTGTCTTTCCATCATTTGAAGAAGGAATTCCCGGTCCATGCTATTGTACGCTTTCGCAAAGTCGAGCTTGAATAGTGTCCCTTTCCTCTTGTCTTTATGCAGAGCCAACACCAGCTCTTGTGCGGACATGAAGCCATCTTGCGATAGACGACCAGGTAGGAATGCGGTTTGGGAGTGTGCCACCAGACCTTGGCAAACCTGCTTCAACCGGTTGGCCATCACCTTTGCCAAGAGCATATATGCCCCATTCACCAAGCAAATCGGGTGAAAATCGTCCACCACCACCGCCCTGTCAACCTTCGAAATGAGAACAAACAGGGAAGCATTTAGGCATCCCACGCTCTGCTTGCCCTCGAAGAACTCCCTAAACAGCCCCATCATGTCTTCCTTGACTGTGCTCCAAAAACGCTGGTAGAAAACCAATCCAAAGCCATCGGGCCCCGGAGCTTTATCACCCTCCACCTCTGTCAAGGCTTTCTTGACTTCAGTTTCATGAAACGGCTCTTCGAGGAATAATGTGTGTTTAGGGGACAGCTGCTAAGTATCTGTGTCCTCCCACTCCGGTTTCCACTCTCCTTTTTCGGAAAGACTTCTTGAAGTGTTCAACCAAGGAGGCTTTTATGTCCTCTGGCTCCTCCCAAACAGTCTCCTCGATTTGGATCCGCACAATACGGTTAGCACGACGACGTTGGTTCGCCATGTTGTGGAAAAATTTTGTATTGTTATCGCCCGCCTTGAGCCATAATGCCTTCAACTTTTGGCGCCACTCGATCTCCTCCTATTTCAACACCCCCTGCAGCTTGCCTTTTGCCTGAACTCTACGCATCTTGTCCCCCTCCAGTGGTCCCTCTTCCTCTTGTCTGTCGAGTTCCTGAATGAGCACTTATAATTCTTGCTTTTTCTCCTTGCGGAGGAGCCGCACTGTTTGACTCCATTGGCGGAGGACTCTTTTTAATCGTCGTAATTTGAATGCGACACACCTCGCACCTATCAGGTCTCCTGCCTCCCCGCCCCAAGAGTTTCTGATCAGCGTTTCCACACCCTCCATGTCGCACCACCATGATTCGAAGCGGAACGGTGCTTTAGTCCTCCCATCTGGCATGGATTGGAGAAGCAGTGGGATGTGATCGGAGACAATCCTCGGGAGGCCTTGGACGAAACATCCCGGTACATTTTCCTTCCACTCCTCGTCTATGAGCACGCGGTCCAATCTTGCAAGCGAAGGTTGGGCACGCATATTACTCCAGGTGAAGGTGTGATTGGAGATCAGAAGGTCCCACAGTGCCTCCCCCTCAATCCAGTCCGCAAAACTTTTCATCACCGGCGTCACGGGCCCCTCTATGTTGCTCTCCTCTGCGTTTCTTGTGATGTTGAAATCACCAAGAAACACCGTTGGGGCGATCCACCGAGTCTTGATTTCTGACAGTTCCTCCCACAATAGCAATCTCTCTCCATCCTCATGAGGACCGTAAATGTTTGTGCAGCACACGTCTTCCAGATGCCCTCTCCTCTAGTAGCACCAAGAGAGAGAATCGCCCCACTGAGGAGTCCACTACCTTCCTTAGCAAATCGTCCCAGCAAGTCAGAAGGCCTCCCGCTGCTCCTCGGGCTTCCTTAGTTACCCAAGCATTCAATCGGCCTGCCCCCATTTCCTTGTTGACTTGCAAGTCAATAGTCTCCGATTTAGTTTCTTGGATGCAACAGATCTGCACCCTATGTTCCACGACCAGCTCCTTGATCGCCCGCCTCTTTGCCGGGTCGTTCAACCCCCTAATGTTCCATATGAGACACTTAAACATAACAAACATGAATGAATCTCCCAGAAACATGCCACTACCACCCCGCGACTACGATGGCATGATCGCCTCCAAGGGGGAGGCGATGATCAGGGTCTCCGATGGTGTGGCTACCGGGGGTACAGGACACTCAGCGCCCGCCGTTGGTGGTGCGTCCATGTCCCCTTCTCTGAAGGGATCGCACGGTCTGAATTCGCACCTGATGACATAAACGAATTGTTGCTTGGGCCGAGACTCCTCTACATTGAATCCCAGATCTTCAGCGCGCGAGCACGTCGCCATGGTAACCGGGTTCGCACTACGACCTCCATCCTTGCGTTCGTATGCCGCTACTGTCGCCGCCGACTCCTCCTCGGTTGGGGCTGCCGCAGTTCTCATCCTCACCCTCTCTGATCCTGAGAGGGCTGGGGTTACGTGGATGGGTGAGTCTCTCGTGCCTGAAAGAGTAATCGATCCGATTTGAAACTTTATGGGCTCCACTGACCTATTCGAGTCCCCACGAATCCAGGTCCAAGATCCGCCCATTCCAAACGGGCCCAGATTTTGAATATGGGCCTGCATTGTCCCTTCCATCTTTCTTTCCACGTTGACTTGATGGCCCCCTGTTATGTCTGGAGAGAGAGGTGAGTCTAGCACATGCTCAACACTCAAAGCCCCAGCCTCCAAATCGTGCTTGGGAATCTTGTCATCAGGAGAGACAGACTGATTTCCCCTTTCGTCTGAGTGTAATAGCTCTCAAAAAAAAAAAAAAAAAGAATCCTAAGAACATCAATGCTTGTGCTTACTTGAAAAAGGAAAAATATTCATGACCAAAGTGACAACTCATCTTTTCAAAAAAAATAGCACACATCCCACTAGGTGAATCAAGTTTCTACCTCTCTTTGGCACAATGGGTAATTCCTTGGTTTCTACTATCTCCAATTCATACTATACATCTTAATTTGGTGATCAAATCCTCTATGGGGAAACCACATACCCCATAGGCTATCTGTGGCAACCAATGAATGGTTGCCATGTAGCGGGTGTGAGTGCATAAAAAAAAATGAACATAATTTCAAGAGTCCTTAAAAAAATTAAAAAAGAAAATTACTCCGTGTATATATATATGACAGCTGTCACAGGGTTTCTTTATGATTTCACCACGGAAGATCCGGTCTCACATCTTTGTGACCAATCCTTTTTGCTGGTCGCTTTCCAACTCCAAGACTAAAATATTTTGGCAAACCTGGATGGGATTCGGGCACCCATCTTAGCTAGGATCAGGCAATTATTGCAATAAATGCATGTGCATTTGGCATGACTCAACCCCAAAATGTGATTATACACATTCATGTATTTGACATGACATAATCATGCAGTCTATATATCAGACTTGCATCTCATATATGTTATCAATTAATGAGAATTAGTTTTATGAATACTAATATATTTCTTATAATTTTGAATTTTGTTTTCAAGATAAATGGGATATCAGAGTAAATCGATTTATATATATAAGAATATCACACTGAGGCTTTTATTTGCTCCGAAGGCACGCTCCACATGGAGGGCTCTCTTTCCGTCGAACAAGTGATTGACAACGCGTACGAGAAGGAAAACTGAGAGTACCCAACCTTAGTTGCCGTCCTTAGATGAAGGTGTGGGAGAATATGGGGCGGCAGTGGTCTTGGTTGACGCTCTTTTGGGTTTTAGGCTAACAATAATTTCTTGGAAAATAAAAGTAAAATTATTCAGTGTTCAAGATTAAAGTGAAATTTCCTGAAGGATCACATTTTTTTTTAATTCTTTCAAATTTTTTGTTACTTTTGTATTTTTATTTTGTTTCATAGTTTCACCGGTCCTTTAAGTTTATGTATTTTTATTGCAGTACGTTTTCAATCTAAATTTCAATTCATACATGATTTATTTTCATCAATTATTTTATTGTAGTATATGATACTAACATAGCATGTTAGACTAAAATTGAAACTAGAAAATGGTATGACATTAGCACACAAATTTTAATTTAAAATTATTGAACAAAAACCAATCATGTCTATATGTTTTTAATACTTCTTACAATGAAATATATCAGAAAGACAAGTATAAGTTGTATACTATGCATGATATTGAATAATAATTTTTCTATACTTATTGAATTACTTAAAAAAATTAGCTAAACTGATACAAATGAAATACATCTCATTTGGAGTAATCCAAATAATTGAGCTCCATCAACAACATATTTTATATAGGAAAAGTCAACATATATAATCACGGTCACCAAAATATAAGAAGATAATACTTGAATATAAATATGGATCATGAAGTTTTCAAACATCAATAAGATGAGAAAACTTCTTGTAGGGTATGTTATTTGAATATCACACATGTTGTTTAAGATTCTTTATCCACATATCTTCAATAGTCATGCTATTCGAAGCTTATCAATCTGGATATACGAAATTGAGGCAATGGATTTTATTGAAGTAATGATTGGAATTTATTATGGTGGGGTTTTCCATAGGGCATCCATAATGATAAATTAGATATGTTACTACCATGTAATTGTGTCAATTAATATGTTCAGTAACCAACATGATATCTAGAAACATGTAAATATAAATGAACTAAAAAAATCAATTCACATGATATGTTTGTACATCAGTGGTTGACATTGGCTATTACTCCCATGTCCGATGGAATTTGTACACCCTATAAGAGTTAAAAACTATTTTATCTTAAATACAAAACTATATTCAGATTTGATATTTAAAAAAATATATTAGAAACAAATAGATCAGAATTTTTTTTTTTTTGAGGTCCTAAGAATTTTAGATTTAAAGATAAGATCAAGAGTACACCGATGAAAATGAGATTGACGGGCTAGGACGGTAGAAAAGAAAATTTTAACTTAAGGCTTTGTAAGTTTGGATGAAAAAAAAAAGTAAAAAAAAAAAAAAATGTGATAAAAAACAAGAAACCCAAAAAAGTGAAAAACAAAAGATATGCTAGTTGTGTATAATAACCCAAAAAAAAAAATCATTGTAGGACTCAATTTTTAATTTTGATAATCCGATATAGAAAATGACACGTGGCAGTCTTGTAGAAAAACAAAGCAACTTAAATACAATAATCTACAAAACTATATACTACCAACAAAACTATACATCCTAACCAATAAAGTTAGGATCATGACCAGGGCCGGCCCTGGGCAGAGGCCACCAAGCCAACTGCTTAGGGTGCCCACCTAGGGAGGGCCGCCAGCCAGTGGCGACTCCAAGAATTTTCATGGATGAGGTCATTAAAAAAATAAATTTCATGAAATTTTCAAAAAATCTTATCACGAAAAGCTAACCCTTGAAGCAAAATGAATCTTACGCAATCAATCGAAACATTTAAAACGAGTTCGATATTAAATCTTCATTTGTTCAGATTGTTTAGAAAAATAACTTTGAATATGTTGCTTTTGATTCATTAGATTTTTACATTTCTTCCGAGCTTGGTTATGAGCACTATTTGACCCCCTAACATGAACTCCCAACCTTTCTTTTTTATTCTAAGTTGTGAATCCTCTCGTAACAAAAGTATCACTTCCAGAGAATTTGGACGGCCTTAGAGGTGCATGGAAGCGTCTAAAAAAGGTGTTGAGAGAATGGAGCCAGGCGGTGCGGGCGACCAAGCGGGACAAGGTGCTGGGACTAAAGCAAATGATCCAAGACCTGGACCGAGAAGAGGAATCCGGACCCTTGACGGCCGAAGAAAGGAGCGCCCGGAACGTCGCAAAGTCTGAGAAGGCGGATATCCTCAAACTGGAGAAGATCGAGTGGAGACAAAAGTCAAAGGCACTGTGGCTCACAGCAGGAGACAACAACACCAAATATTTCCACAAGGTGGCGAGTCAACGCCGACGCATCAACCGTATTTCAAGGATCCAAATGGGGGATCAAACGTGGGAGGCGGAGGTGGACATCAAAGCAAAACTTGTTGAACATTTCAAGCGCACATTCCGTAAAAGAAGAGGATGGAGACCTGAGTGGGAGGATGAGGACCTCCCCCGCCTCACACTAGAGAATTTGGAGCTCCTCGAGGTCCCATTCTCTGAGATCGAAATCAGAGGAGCGTGCGCAGGAGCGGACGGGGCCAAATCCCCTGGCCCGGACGGCTTCGGGCTCGCGTTCTACAACCGCTACTGGCACATAGTCAAAGAGGACGTGCTTGACATGGTGGAAGAATTCTTTGTAGGGAATCAAGGTGTGGGATGCCTGAACGTGTCACTCTTTGCGCTAATTCCCAAGAAGGAGGGGGCGGTTGTGGTCGATGACTTTCTCCCTATTTGCTTGGTCAACGGGGCGTACATGCTCATCGCCAAGGTAATGGCTAACCGACTGAAGCAAGTGTGTGGTGGACTGGTGGAGAACTCCCAAGCTGCATTCCTTCCAGGCAGGCTGCTTCAGGAGGGATTCCTCAGCGCACAGGAGTTGGTGTTGGCGCTCTCCAAAGACAAACGCGCGGGCCTTCTGTTCAAGTTGGATTTTGTGAGGGCGTACGATAGCATCGACAGAGAGTTCCTGTTGAAACTCCTAACGATGCATGGGTTCCCGCCGAGGTGGACATGCATGATCCGTCAATGCATTGACTCTGCCAAAGCCTCACTGATCATAAATGGCGATATATCCGGCTTCTTCCCCCTTGGAAGAGGGCTCCGACAGGGGGATCCCCTCTCACCGATTTTGTTTGTGGTGATAGCCAATGTCCTGAACCGAGTTTGTATGAGGGCAGCATCGGCGGGCTGGATCAGGGGCCTACCGAGCTCTAGAGAGAGTTGGAAGGTCTCGATAATCCAGTATGCAGACGACACGTTCCTACTCAGCGAACCATCTGAGGGGTGTGTGCGCGGGCTCAGGTTCATACTAAGCTGCTTTGGTATGGTCTCCGGACTTCAACTCAACCTGAGGAAGAGTTCCATGCATGGCATCAACATAACCTCGGAGGAGGAGACGCGCTTGGCTGCATGCATGGGATGCATGTCTAGCCCACTCCCCACATTGTATTTGGGACTGCCTTTGGTGTCCGGACAACTAAAAAAGGAACATTGGGACCCCTTGGTTGCGAGGTTCGAGAAAAAGCTGAGCGGATGGAAGGGTCGCTTCCTAAGTTGGGGAGGGAGACTTACGCTACTCCAGGCAGTGCTAAGTAACCTCTCTATCTATTACTTATCAGTCTTCAGAATTCCCGTGGGTGTGCTTGACCGGATCAACTCCATCTGCCGACGCATTCTTTGGCGAGCGTCACAGGAGAGGAAATCCTCTCACATGGTTGATTGGGGGACCATCTATCGCTCGAGGAAGACGGGTGGGCTAGGAGTCTTAGACCTCCAAGCCATGAACCGTGCCCTATTGACAAAATGGGTATGGAAATGGTTGACTGGAACTAATACTCTATGGTTTCAGGTGTTGAAGGACAGGTATGGAGATGGGGGTACCAGACAGCGAGGATGTCCCACTCTTGCAAGGCAATATTCTCAGAAGCGCACAAAACAGAAGGTGCTATCTGGTGGACGCTTGGATGAGGTGAAAGGCCTGTTCTGGACAGACAGGTGGGCTGGCGCAGAGAGACTTATCGACGTAGCCCCGGATGTCTTTAGGTTGGCTTGCGAAAAGGTTGGATCGGTGCGGAAGTTCTTTGTGTGCGAGAGGGGCAATGAAGAGTGGAGACTCCCACTACTCAGAGCACTATTAAGCGCGGAGGAAACCGATCAATTCTCCGTGCTGATGGAGAGAGTGGGACAACACGCACCACAGCCAAACGGGGAGGATCAGATCACTTGGGGGCCTGCAAGTTCGGGGAAGTTCTTGGTGCACAGCGCGTACAGATGGTGGCGCGAGAATGTGGGGGGCACGCCCACACCTTGCCCGAATTTCCAACAGATATGGCACCCCAAAGTACCACTGAAGGTGAAGGTATTTATGTGGCTCCTGTACAAGGAAGACTTCTCACGCGGGTATATCGAGCAAAATGGCACCCAATGACACGATGGATTGTATACTGTGCGACGCGGCTCCAGAGACGGTGCAGCACTTATTCAGCGGCTGCGAGATGGCCATCGGGCTATGGTCGATGATCGGGGAGAAGATGGGTTTGGACACGAACTTCCACTCCCTCGAGGAGATGTGGGCAGCGGGAAAAGTGATGCAAAGCGGAGCAGGAGATGGCTTGACAGAGAAGGTGTTGCAAATCATCGTACCAGCAGGGGCGTGGGCGATATGGAGAACGCGCAACGAGGCTATTTTTAGAGGAACAAGGCCATATCTTGAGAACATGTGGGATAGGTTTCTCACTAGCATGTTAGAATGGGGTCGAGGCCTCGCACGGGCGCGGGAAATATCGATTCGTAACGGTCATCTGATGGTGCATGGGGTGTGACAAGCAGTGGTCGACATCTCTCGGGCTAGAACCCTCTTCTACCTGGGAGGTGTCCCCGTGGCGGGCTTGTCTTTGAACCATAATCCATATCTCTTTTTCTGCTTTCCTTTATGTATCCCCTCCTTACCCCCCCCCCCCCCATCCCGTTCAGAATTTGCAATTCGATATTCAGTAATGGAATCGGGTAGCAAATTACTACCTTTCTAAAAAAAAAAGGTATCACTTCCCACTTGAAAATTGGTATCATACCTAAATAAATAACAATAACATAAGCAAAATACTGCATCCTTTTCAATGTTGTATTCCAACCAATTACCATATTCTTTAAAAATGGAGTAGTGGTCCCACTATTTACGTCCAGCTCCAATTCCAGTCTACATGTATTTTGAATTTTTTAAAAATAGTATATCTCATCTAATGAGGTACATGCTTTTATAAAAAAATGAAGTATATGATTCAATGAATTGAATTGATGCATTTATAAAAAATGCAAAAATTTTCTTTTGAAGCATATGCATCGTTAATATAAGTAATATTCCTATAGTTTTCTATTGACGCATATGAGACTGAAATTGAGGTTGGAAAAAAACTGTGTGTAACAGTACTCTTTTTTCATTGGAAGTGGGTGTAGGGTTTTTAATGGCTCCATGGGCTAGTTTGTTTCAAAAAAGAGCGCTGATACACACAGTTCTTTTTGCAACCCGTTTTGCAGCCCCATACGCTATGATAACGTAGTATATAATGCGCTATCATAGTGTATGGGTCCTATCATAGTATATGACCCAATTTTTTTTTTCATTTTTTCATTATGAAAAAAAATACACTAATGTATCTCAGTATATACTTCATTTCATATAACAGCATACACTTCAAAAAGTGAGTGTATGATTTTTTTTTTTAAAAAAAAGAAAAACAGGATAGATTGCAATTGGGGCTGCAAATGGGGCTGTGTGTCTCTTTTTCCCTCAAAAAAACATAATGGGTCAAAATAAGAAAAATTTGATGGGGTTAATTGACCCCATCACTCTCAAGCTAGTGCCGCCCCTTCCCCCAGCCCTGTAAAACCTAACCCCCCGTTTGGATTACGGGTTAAGCGAGTATAAGGGGGATATAAGGGTGGTATAAGAATGGATAGGGAAAATAGCTGTTTGTTTGCAGAGTATAACTTGGTATTACTAAGCCAGTTTAAATGAGTATAAGAGAGTATAACAATTCTAAGTAACCCCTAAGATAAGCTATGCTCAATTTATCTATTCCCATGGGTCCACATGTCAAATCAACTTTTTACACCTTATCACATCAAATCACCTATCAACACCTCTTATACATCAAAGGCCACACATGTCAAATCAATTTTTTTACACTTTATTTATATTTTATTCTTTATCAACCAAACAACTCAACCTTTATTCTTACGTTTTCCAATGAGAATAATAAAAAACACAACCAAACAGAAAATCACTTATTCTTGTTATCTATGCTGATATAATTATCTATCGAGAATAACTCAATTCCTCAATCCAAACGGGAGTAAGTATATAAGCCCACTGGAGAAAAAAAAAATTTACATATCAACTCTCTAGGGCCCAAGCCCAACTATTACACAAAAACACTCTCCAAGCCCAACCATATAAATGCCCCAAGTCCCCAAAACCCATCATCTGCCTACCTACGATTTTAATTCCCAAACCAAAAGCCCTAAAAATCCTCCCCATTAAAAGCCCTAAAATTCTCCCATCAAAGCCCCCCTCAAAGCCGTGTCTCCATTTTATTATCTCTATGAGCCGTTTGACATCCCTAAATCTCTCCAATGTCTGTCTCCTTTTACACATATTTTCATCAAGAATTCAAGGTGCCATCTCTTTATATATTTGATCTTTGTTTCAATTTTTGTATATGTATATTCTTTCAATCTCTCTGTTTATCTCTCACCAACTCAAAGAAATATCTCTCTCTTACTCTCTTGATCTCCCCCACTCGGCTAGCCACTCCCGGACTCTGAGTCCCCCCCCCCCCCCCCCCTCCAAAAAAAAATCCTATTACTGTTATACTATAGTTGTGTTCAAAATCAAACCCTTTTTAAGGTATTTTTAGATTTTGTATGGGTATTTATAAGTGATTAAATGTTTTCTTATTTAGATGATTAAATGTTGGGTTAAAGACATCTAAGTCCCTATAAACATAGAAAAATCCATATAAGTCCCTACTAAAATTGGGATAGACGTACGAGTCCCTGAAAACTCAGAAAAACAAAATTGTCATCCAAATTGATCAGATCTTCAGGTGGACTGTGAGCGATAGGATAGAAGATGAAAAAAAAATATATTTTATTTGTCTTTATAATTGTTTATAAGGAATGCAATGTCTACACAATTAAATGTAAAAATTATTTAGGGGCATTTTTATCTTTTACATTGACCAATTTATCTTTACGATTATTTATAAGAACTATAATGTCTATCCAATCAAATGTAAAAATCTGCAATTTCTTTTACAAGGGCTAATTTGTCTTTATGATTGTTTATAAGGACTGCAATGTGTACACAATTTGATGTAAAAGTCTTTCAGGAGCAATTTTATCTTTTACATGGACTAATTTGTCTTTATAACTGTTTATAAGGACTTTAATGTCTACACAATTATATGTGATGAAATATTCTTGGAATATTCCGTTAAATTTGGATGAAAATTTAACTGAGGGATGATAATTTGATTTTTCTGAGTTTTCAGGGACTCATACGTCTGTCCCAATTTTAGTAGGGACTTATATGGGTTTTTCCATATTTGTAGGGACTTAGATGTCTTTAACCCTTAAATGTTTTGTAGTTTATTTTTTATAAGAAATTTTATTTAATCATAATATAGGATGTTTCAATTTTAATGATTGTGCAATATTGTATTTTTAATTTATAGCATTTATAACTTAAAATAAAATAATAAACAAGACTAAAACATTTTTTTGTGAATGTATATAGAGCCCCGTTTTAAAAGTTTATTTGGTCCCGTAAAAAAAAACGATTATCAGAGCTGGTCCTGATCATGACTGTGTATATATGCTATACATTCTTTAACACTATTTAAATGCTGCTGTACAAGCCTCCTAATTTGTGGAATCTACAAGACAGTATGTAATCACTGTAATCTGTGCATTCCTTCTACAAAATCTACCAGAAAGGTTTTTATTAATGACAATGATAAAACTTTAGTGTCAGTTTTGTCATACATTCATTTTAATTTTGGTCCAAAAATTCACGTTTGGATTAATCCTCTATTTCTATGTTCTGGATATTATTTGTATTCCTTCTTCAAAATCTACTGGAAATGGATTCATGGGATGACCCCTGGATTTGATACCCTGCCAACTAATTAAAGCTTTGTGACCATTCTTTCATGTAACGAGCCCTCATTGAAGAGTTTACACATACTTTTTGCGGGACACTGTCTTCCAACATCATGACTAAAACATTTTGGCAAACTTGGAAGGGAATCAGGCGCCCATCCCAAATTGTCATTATCCATGCATGTATCTGACATGACATAATCATATATATATACAGTCCATATATCATCAAACTTTATCAATTAATGAGGATTACTTATATGATTACTAATATATTTTTTATAATTTTGAATTTTGTTTTCTAGAAAAATTGGATATCAGAGTAAATCTATTCATGTATATAAGAAATTTGTCAAGTTAAGGCTCTTATTTGATACAGTGCAACATAAAAATGATTTCTATTCTTTAAAATTAGAATGATTGTTGTTGTGTGATTAAGTGACTTGACTAAAAGTAAGTTTTTGTTGACGAAGTCCCAAATTCATCGACAGAAAATTATATATAGCCCACACATTTGTTAAACACGTCTCCCGTTGAAGTCTACACATTAGTTGATATGCCAATGTGATTTCTTTATGGTATTATGCATGAAAAAAAAAAGTTTAGTTTCATTTTGAAGTGAAGTCCAACACTATTTTGCCCTCTTGAATGTTACAAAGTAAAAATAACTATCTGTACATAAAAGTACACAAAAATTGGGAATGTTGTTAGTTTCTGATATTGGAGGAAACACTTATTGAAAAAAATTTGTGTGGCTTTGGAGGATATTTGAATCAATAGTACAAAATTACTCCGATTTTGTGACAAGGTATTGGAGTTTTGAAATATAGATTTACTAAATTGCAAGCCAAAAATCAATAGTGATCAGCCAAGTGCCTTGCACTGGAATTTCATATATATATATATATTAATGGTTCACATAGGTTCAAGGGCGTTGCTAGAATCACATATCATGAATTTGTTAAATGTTGTTGCAAAACATAGGGTTAAAAGTGAGGTTGAGTAAACATTGTCCCAAATCAAGCCGGGCCTTCCCTTTCAGGCTGCAGAGCAGGCGCGTGACATCCGGGTTGTGAAGCGATCACGGGAGCTCTCTCAGGAATATTTGCAGGCACACGGTGACCAACAAATGCGCGGTCTCGTCCAACCCGTACTCGACGAATGCAATCACGTCTTCGATGGTGGAGATCAGAGACGCCAATCGCTCATCGCACGCGCATTTCAGGCCTTTGCAGCAGAACCGGTTTGCCAAGGGGGAGCAATAAAAGGGTGTCCACAGAGAAGGAATTGACAGAACCCGTCCGACTGAACGACTCGATCGCTCGCATTGTGTCGATGGAGATGCCGATTTGGGTGAAATCAATAGTCTCCCGCCATGACTCCGAGAACCTGCCGAAAAGTATCGTCTTTAGTGGTTTGGAGGGGGAGGCGATGTTGGCGGGCACGGAATTCACCTCCACGGACCCGACGCGGAAGACGACGTCGCCGGGTACTGGTTTGGGGTCTTTGTTGAATGCGACGATTGGGTCGTCGTTTCGTCGGCACGGGCAGGGGTCAAGTGGGTCGGAGCGGAGGGAGGAGCGGGGGCACAAGAAGGGGAGGTCAGGGCAGTCAGAGGAGGAGCCAGGCGAAGAGGACGAGCTTGTCGTGAATGGAGGAGGCGCGGATGCGGGCGGACGGTGGTTAATGACGGGTTCGTGTTTGTGTTTCGTGAGGGAGACGAGAGAGATCATCAAAGAAGAAGTTTCACTGTGTGTTCACGTGAGTGAAAGAGAGGGTATTTTAGTAATGTTACATGTGTGGTTAATGTTAACTACATGTTAGGTTACTTAGTGTTACAGCAGGGGCTGATTTGATAATTTATTAAAAACACAAGGACTTCTTGTAATTTTATAAAGATTTTAGGGACCTATGACGGTTTTTCCCTATTTTATCTTCACGGGTTATCTAAATCTGAAAAATATGTTTTATTTAATCATAACTAATATTCAAATTTGAATTCAAATCAATATTTAAAATTAAAATCTAAATATAGATCCTTAACAATGAATTAAAATCCTAACAAATCGAAAACTGTCAAAAATAGCTTTCCACATTCGATTTGACCCCTAAGACGATACCAGAACGCTCCGAAATTTGGCATAGTGGCCTAGCAACCACTCCTGTAGGGCTCGTCGATACGAACGCGTAGACATATTATAATAGCGATTTTAATCTACAGTTTGAAAGTTATGGCCATTTGAAATTACGGTGCTCCCAAACAATCACGATATTTTTTTCTTCTTTGATTCATTTGATCTCCTCTGTCCATATAATGTGTGGCTATGATGTCTGCATCACAACCAAATGTCGGTAAACCCAAATCACCACACACGTCCCATACACATACATGCACAGGTGTCGCCATGCAGTAGACACCACTGAAGCATCCAGTGCAAGAACCCCCATACGTGTCCATCCCCTCCGGACACCACCCCCTCTATTTCTTTCAAACCAAACCCAACACTTCAAATCGGAATCTAAACTAAACTAACCAATAAACACAGTGAAACCGAGAGAGAGAGAGAGAGAGAGAGAGAATGGCAGCCATGTTTGCAGGAAGGATTGCAATCCTCTACAGCCCTTGCAAGGGCATGAAGAACCCACAGCCCCTCTTGCGCGCCCGCATCAGCAACAATGGCAGGGTCTCCTGCCTCTCCTCAGCCTCCTCATCCAACTCCTCCCCTCAGGTTTCCCCTACTCGCTCTTTACTTTCTTGTGTTGGGTTTTGTTGATATGATTTGTCGGTTAAAACAATGGAGACATAATAATTAAGTACTCAGGCTCTGACATGATAAGTAATTAATTAGGTACTACTAGGAGATGGAATCCAGTCGGTGATCTATTTGTTTAGTCCTCTATCAGAAGTTGATAAGTGTCCTAAATCATCTCAAAAATCCCATAATACGTGTCTTCTCCTGATTCGAGACTGGAATAGAACACTGACTAAACACCCAATCTCCTCTAGAGTCAATGATAACCAAACATATCTTTCTTTGGGAACATGTTTGGTAATCATGTCTCTCTTTGGGACACCACAAGCAGGCTTGTTGCAAACGTGATTAGCAATCATATTTGCAATGCAAACATTATAAAAATGTCATTAAAACGGGTTCCGGAGCTAGTAAACTTTGCTTCGGGCGAGAGTTGAAATTTTAAAAAAATGTGGGTCAAATTGTGGAAATTGCCCTTTGTTTTTTTCAGGTGGAGGAGAACAGAAAAGCGGCTGTGAACATGGCCGACAAGGCGAAGGACTACGCGGAGATGGCGCGGAAGTCAATGAAGGATGGGACGGAGAAGGCGAAAGAGGGGGCTGAGAGACGGCCAAAGACACGGCGACGGGAGGCGTGGAGAAGGCGAGGGTGACGGCAGAGTCGGCTAGGGAGAGGACGCGCGCGGCGGCGGATGAGGCGGCGGAGAAGACGAGGGAGGGGGCGGGGAGGGCGTCGGAGGCGGCGCAGAGCGTCGGAGAGAAGGCGAAGGAGACGGTGAAGGGGGCGTGGGACGCGGCGAAGGACACGACGCAGAAGATCAAGGAGACGGTTGTGGGGAAGGCGGAGGGGGCTAAGGAGGAGGCGGCGGAGAAGGTGGAACGGGCGGCGGAGGAGATGAAGAAGGACTAGAATTTGGTTTTGGAGAGAGTGAATGTGTTGTCTGATGTTTTTGGATCTTGGTTTTTATGATCTTTTGATGTGTTTTAATTGGGAAGCGTTGTTGCTGTGTTTGATGGGTTGTGTGAGAGAGTGTGAACTCTTTGTTTTCCTTTCAGAAGGCAAGTGTGGAACAAAATGTTGTGTGGTTTTAAGGGCGGGCGTATGCATGAGAGGGATACAAATAGAGCCATCGGATAAAAATATTGGGGTCCTTATCCATATTTGAATTATATATCTAAAAAATATCTATATCTGATATCTTACGGATATTTAAATTAAATATATGTATCCTATCCGAAAATTTGGATTTTGATTTGGATAATTATCTGAAATATCTAAAAAATAAAAATAATATATTTATATATATAATATGTAAAAAGAAATCTAATAATTACCTAATATAAAACATAAATTTATAAGTATATTACATGGTTTAATGTATAATAAAAAAAAAAACTCATATTAATTTTAAATATATATATATATATAATATGATAAATAATAATATAAAATAAATTTCATATTTAGATATTTTTTAGATCAGATAAGATCATATCCATATTCAATCTAAATTTTTTTTTATTGGATATGTTATTTCAAATACGGATTTGGATCGAATACTGATTTTTTTTTAATAACTAGCAGGCTTAATTGTAATGTGTAATCTATATCTATATATCAATGGTTAAAACAAAAAAGAAAAAATTCATATATCCCTCTACAAACTACTTAATATCCATATAACATATATTATATATTTTTATGAATTCCATGTATCCCCTTACAATCACATAGGCGATCCAAATTGTTGATGCAACAACGTCAGTAGGAGTTAAGCTCTCAATACCTATAGAAAGATTAAGAGAATAAAATACCACACAAAAAAGAACACAAATATTTATATGGTTCAGTAAAGTAATTCTTATGTTCACATAGGACAGCAAAAAATGATTCATTATATAAAGTAATCAGAGTACAAAAACTCTCAACCTCTCTCTCCTTTGCACCGTCCTTTTTTATCGAAGAGGAAACCCTAACCAGCCGTCTCTTATAGAAAAGTCTCTCACAATAAACCCCAACAAGTATCTCAAAATAAAATAGGTACAATTTAACATGATTACAAAATTGCCCCCATAAAAAATAATCGGCCCAACCCTATGCCTTCCCCAATAGACCCTTCATATATTTACGCAAGACATCTCACAACACAAATTAATCTATCCTTTAGTGAAACTAATCCATTTGGTTAATTTCATTTAACCTCATATGCAAAATATTATTTTTACCCACATGTAACTATTTTCTCTCTTGTCCCCTCCCCTCCCACCATTGTTGATGCCTTGGAAGCTTCATTTGGTTACTTTCATTTAACCTTATATGCATTACTCATTAATCTCGATCCCTCACCCCTCTCTATCTACAACAACATCAATGGACATAAATAAATAATGGAGGATGTCATCTCTTGGTGATCTGTGGAGCGGAGCAAGGGGTGGTGTTGGTGGGGAAGGAGGAAGGGGTAGTAGTGAAATATATGGTGATGAAGGAAGGGTAATGGTGATTCAGGTGATTGATGGTAAAGGAAGGGTGGCGATTAATTTTTTATCAGGTGACAATGGTGGTAAGAGGAGGTGGATGGCTGGTTGTGGTGTGAGGAGGGAGGGGGTATGTGTGCAAGTGAGAATGTTGTGAGATATTGTATTCTAGCATGAAGGGCATGTTCGCGAAGGCCCAGGGTTGTGTCGATAGGCCCAAACTGGCGTGAGGGAACAGACCATGCACTGATATCCTGCAAGGGTTAGTCTCTATGCCTTGTTAGATTTTAAAATTTTACTTAATTGTGTCCTATTTATTTTAGTCTCTGTCTTGTTAGGTTTTAAAATTTGAGAGATTTTTCTGTGAGAGACGGCCATTTGAAGGTTTCCACTTTAAGAGAAAGGAACGATGCTGAAGAGAGAGGGGTTAAGATTTTTGTACTCTGATTATTTGATATAGTGAATCATTTTCTGCTCTTCTCAGTGGACATAGGCATATTTTGTTGAACCACGTAAGTCTTTGTGCTCTTCTGTGTGATATTTTATTCCCTTAATCATTCTATAGGTGTTGAGATCTAACCCTATAGGAGTCACTACATCAACAGAGAAGAAGATTAAGGGTAAAATCATCATTTAAAAGGCTCATATATATATATATATATATATATATATATATATATATATATATATATAGAGACACACACACACACACACATATGGGGGCTTAATTGTGTAAGGTTTGAGAACTGGGTTAACATAATGGAATATTCACATAATATTTCAATTTTATTAATGATTTTTTTATTCAGGGGTTTATTTGGATTTAATTACCTATATATTTACAGGTGATTATATGAAATTCTCAAAAAAACATGATGTTACGTAGATATTAGACTGTTTGTAGGAGTTTATATGGAGTGTTTTAAAAAAAAGAGTTAAAGACATCTTATGTCATAAAAAATATGGTATGAAGTCTTGTCAAACCCTAAAAATTTAAAAAAAAATTTAAACCAAAATAAATCACTAGTCAACCCCGCAATCCTATCTCAAACCTTGGAAACCACTCAAACCTTGGAAACCACTCCTACCATATATCTAAGGGTCATCATGTGGCCTTAAAACCTAATAACCCGACTTGCTTCTAAAGCCCGTGGGAGGCCCACTCACAAAGAAGGAAAGTGCCCCCATTTAAAAAAAGAGCCCCCCAATTTCAAAATAAAGTGTGGGGATTCATATTGTACATGTTTGCTAAAATTTTTAAAATATAGATTATAACTTTTAACTTAAAATAAGTAGTTGTTGTATGTTTGTTTAAACTTTTTGAAACTTATTTAAGTTAAAAACGGCTTCAAAAGTCATAATATAAGCTGGGAAATAGATGCTTTTGATATCATAACTTATAAAATACATTAAATTTTTTTCTTTTAGACACTCGTGCTCTTAATCTTTTTTATTAATAATATATGTATCTATTTTTTTACTATTACACTAAAAATCACTAAACCACCTTTCATCTTCTCAATTTTTTTTATGATAACAAAAAATCCATTATCAATTTTTTTTATAATTCCATTTCTCATTTAATTTATTAAAATTCTATAATGTAATATTTGAAAAATATTGTAGTGATTTTGAAATATTATTTATGTTAATTTGATATTCTTTTAAGTATTTATAAAAATTAATTTTATTTGTAAAAATCAACTTATTTTATCAAACATAAATCAATTTTTTATTTCTAAAGTTTAGGTATTTTTTACAATTGTACAAAAAAAACTGTTTTACAACTTATTAAACAAACATCCATTACTACTTATTTACTATTTTGAAATAGTTACAACAAACATGTCTACAACTTATCAAAAAAGTTATAATCTATAATTTATAAATGATAATCTATAATCTATAAATTTAAGCTGCAACAAACATGGCCATGTGCACGGCTGCTGCAACAGGGGGCAACGTGCACCCCAGTTGAGGGAGAATTCCCCCTCCCTTTAAAAAAAAACTTATTTATTTGGGCCCACAGGCTCGAGCCCATTGTCCATATAGGCCCACAAGATTGGGCCCCATTTTCACGGATCTAGCCTTTGCATATGCTTGCTTATTTCATGCATAGTTCTAATATGTTTACCAATTCCATGGAAATAAGTGAATGAAATTAAAAGGACAACAAATAAGGCAACATACGCGGTGGAGTCGTCGATGCAGAAGTCAGTGGAGAAGGGCAAAGGAATGGTGGGTGGCAGTGTGGTAGGGAGGGGAGGAGGTGGTCCGGGGAGGCGGCAAAGCGGAGGTGGTGTGATATAAAACTATATTTTGGATTGTAAAATAGACTGAGTGTAACAGCGCCCTTTGAGTAAAGTACTCCAATATATCCTGATGGAATAAGCTTCTCATTTTGGATTGGAAGTCATCAGTTCAAAAATGATCTTCTTCTGTGGAGGTAGGGAAGATTCATCTAGCTTTTGTGCAGGGGATCGATATTCCTGACAACTCCCAATTACCAACACACAACTTCTGTGTGTGTGTGTGTGTGTGTATACAACTGATATCGTGCAGCTCATGCGGATGATTTTTCAGCGTGCGGGATTGATTTGTGGTCGTTCGATCAGTGTCCCAATGATCAAATGGTCTAATTCGATTTTAAAAAAAATTATGCTCACCCGGTCACCCAGTCACCCAAAAAGGCCCTCCCCTGTTCACCCTCTCTCTCTCATTTTCACTTTTTTCTGATCTGGAGATGAAGCTCTCACGACCAACTTCCCTTCGTCACCTCTCGCAACCAACTCCCCCTCCCACGACCTCTCCCTCCTACTCCCCGCCCTACCTCCCACGGCTCCTCCCTCCCTCTCCCTCATCCGGGTGACCCACCCACCCGTTGACACCTTCAACCGCCCCGGCATCTAACGGCGACATCTTCCTCGACACCCCGGAGAACCCCTTGACCCCGGCAGCTGCTCGTTCCAGGAGATCCCCTCGAATCCAGCTGTCCCCTTGTTCTCAGAGATTCCCTCTACCTTGTCCTTCGGCGACCACCCCCCATCGAATACTCTCTCTTTCTCCTTTTAAAAAATAGAGGTGTGGATTTTGAGAACTCATTATTGACTTCCTTTTATTGGGTAGTTGCTTTGTGTATTTGATTTTGTTAATTTTATTTTTAACAATTTGAATCTACAGCTGCTTTGATATATCAAATCTGAAAATTTGTTATTCCATTGCCACCTGATTGTTTTGGTGATTCTGTGAATTTCCCCTATGTTCAATTAGTTGATATGCATCCATTTGTTGTCATCTATTTGTTAAAATGTTTCGTGGAGTCGTTATATTTGTTGTCATATTTGTTGTCTTTGTTGATCTACATCCATTTGTTGTCATATGTTTTCAGTTCTTTTTCTGAAGGTTTGATTTCGTTGGGATTGTTATAATTTACAAGATTGATGAGGATAAATAGAGGTCAAAATTATAATGAGAAGATAATCAACTACTAAACATGCAACTAAATGAATTCCCTATCAAAATTTCAAACCTTATAAAACCGTTGCCTTTCATATATGAGCTTAAATTTCCTGTCATGGCTGAAGCCAAAAGAATGACTAATGAAGGCTACATGTACTTTCACATGGTATTTGGGGAATCGCTCCTCAGGATACAATCAGATTAGTAATTTTTATCATGATGTGTTGGAATATCTAGAAAGCAAAAAATTTAATGGTCTTTCATCAAGATGTTCCACGGCCTCAATTGATTGCTTATCTTGCCTTAAACCATGTCTGGGAGTGCTTCAGATATATGCAAAACAGTGTAGTCCCTAATGTCTGTATTATGCAAGCGAGGTCATCATTCCTTCCACGGGACTGCATGGTCAAAGAGTACAAGGACAATATGCAACAAAGACCTACTGAAAAGAGTACTAACTCATGCTTTGCTAATTAACACTAATAGTGGCAAGTGAAACTGATAAAAATAACTATGTTGACAAATTTATTCGGGCTGAGGAGGATTGATTAACTACCCTTCATGTTTTCTGAAGAACGTCTTCACTTAATAAATATAAATTGCAGGGCCGCTCGAATATGGGCATTAACTATCATGTCATTAAGCTCTTTTATCATGTCATTAGCCATGCTAGTTTTAAAAAAATTTACAAAGTGTTGTTCAGCCCTGCCTCCATGATAATAAAGTATTCTTGATATGATGATCATACCCAAGATTTAATTATGGCACCCTCCTTCCATGATCACTTAATACACATATTGTTGTGCTAATTTAAGAATTCTTCCATGTATCCTTTAATCATTTTAATAGAATCCACCAACCTTTTTTCTCTGGAAAAATTAAAACACACACAATGGTTTATGCAAATGAAATGGTTACTTTATACCATGATTTATGCAATAGAATTAGTTACTTTATGCAATGGTTTATGCAATAGAAATTCATTATGCAATGCTTTATTCATTTCAAATGGAACCATAAAACCATAAAAGATGGAGTTTGTTGAATGAAAATAGAAACTCAATAGAACTTGATGTTCTTTACTGCTTGCCTCAAGTGACAGACATCTAATTTCAACCAAAGGGTACCAATTTTGATTACAAATGTCCATTAGTTTGCATAATCAATGAGTTTATAGTGTAGATGAGTTTTTTTTTCTTCTTCTCATGCTATTGTGCTTCATTGTTTGGTATAATTAGTTTTTATTATTTATATAACTCTTATGCATGGTAATTTTTCAGGTAGACATGAATAATTTTCGGGGAAGGCTAGCATCTCTCATAATGCAGAAAAATGAGACTTTAACATCGGAAGCAATCGATTGAGGATCTTAGACCTTAATTTGTATTTTTTGTAACATGTCATAACAATGATGTGTAATGTACCCACATTTTTAAGTTACTAGCTCTCTTTATTTTGTAACTTAAACAATGTTTTTATCCCACATTGATTGTATATAAAATATGAAAGAAGCATTGCAGATGAGATGCGTTTAACAAGTAACGTGTGAAAAATGACAAGACTACAATGCTTTATAACATGTGGTATTCATGAGTTGGTACGCATGTGATATTACAATATTATGTAATAGGTGTAGTTTGTGAAAAGTTGTGTGTGTAAATATGATTTCAGATAGTGAGTAAATTGGATATGTATGTAATTTGAGTCTACAGGTAGTTAAGTAATTTCATAAATATATGTAATTGGTGAGTTGTATGTAAGTAACTGCATCTTAAAACACATCCAGAGATATTGATAGCTTCGTAGTGAATGTGTACGTATGTAATTTAGACCGACAGGTAGTTAAGTCATTTCACCAATATATGTAACCGGTGAGTTGTATGTAGGTAACTGTGTCTTAAATCACATCTAGAGATATTGGTAGATTCAGACAATTAGTAAATTCAAGCGTGTATGTACGTAATTTAAGCCTACAGGTAGTTAAGTCACTTCACCAATATATGTAACCGATGAGTTGTATGTAGGTAATTACGGCTTCAAACACATCTAGAGATTTTGATAGCTTCAGATAGTGAGTGTGTATGCATGTATTTTAATCCCACTGATAGTTAAGTCACTTTAACAATATATGTAACTAGTGAATTGTATGTAGGTAACTACGTATAATACATCCAGAGATATTGGTAGCTTCAGACAATGAGTAAATTCAAGCGTGTATGTATGTAATTTAAGACTACAGATAGTTAAGTCATTTCACCAATATATGTAACCGGTGAGTTGTATGTAGGTAACTGCGTCTTAAAACACATCCAGAGATATTGGTAGCTTCGGACAGTGAGTAAATTCAAGCTTGTATGTATATAATTTAAGCCTACAGGTAGTTAAGTAACGTCACTAATATATGTAACCGGTGAGTTGTATGTAGGTAACTACGTCTTAAAACACATCCAGAGATATTGATAGCTTCAGACAGTGAGTAAATTCAAGCATGTATGTATGTAATTTAAGCCTACAAGTAGTTAAGTCACTTCACCAATATATGTAACCGGTGAGTTTTATATAGATAACTGCTTCTTAAAACACATCCAGAGATATTGATAACTTCGGACAATGATTAAATTGGTGAGTGTATATATGTAATTTAAGCCAAGTGGTGACTAAGTCATTTCACCAATATATATATCCGGTTAGTTGTATGTAGGTAACTGTGTCTTAAAGCACATCCAGAGATATTGATAGCTTCAGACAGTGAGAAATTTGGGGCGTATGTATGTAATATAAGCTCACGAGTAGTTAGTAATTTCACACATATATGTAACCGGTGAGTTGCATGTAGGTAACTACGTCTGAAAACACATCATGAGATATTGATAGCTTTGGATAGTGAGCGTGTATGTATGTAATTTAATCTCATAGGTATTAAAGTCAGTTCACCAATATATGTAACTGATGAGTTGTATATAGGTAATTGCTTCTTAAAACACATCCAAAGATATTGATAGATTCTGACAGTGATTAAATTAGTGCGTGTATGTATGTAATATAGGCCTACAGGTGGTTAAGTCAATTCACCAATATATGTAACTGATGAGTTGTATGAGGTAAGTGCGTCTTAAATCACATCAAGAGATATTGGTAGCTTCAGACGGTGAGTAAATTCAAGCATGTATGTAATTTAAGCCCACATGTAGTTAAGTCACTTCACCAATATATATAACCGGTGAGTTGTACGTAGGTAACGGCGTCTGAAAACACATCCATGAGATTGGTAGCTTCGGCCAGTGAGTGAATTCAGGTTTGTATGTATGTCATTTAAGCCCAAAGGTAATTAAGTCACTTCACAAATATATGTAACTGGTGAGTTGTATGTAGGTAACTGCGTTTGAAGACACATCCAGTGAGATTGGAAGCTTCAGCCAATGAGTGAATTCAAGTATGTATATATGTAATTTAATCTCACAAATATGTAATATAATCAAGTATCCAATCAACTCTTGATAAAATAGTATGTAACTAGTAGTTAAATCATGGACCTGGAGAATTTTGAAGACCATCAGATAACAATTGACCAGTTTAAGATATTCAACCTACTATAATCATTAATAAGCTGTTAAGCTGTTCAAAATATTTTGTTTGCAATTCATTGTACATCATCTTACCATTTTTAGAATACAGAACATTTAAAAAAACATAATAATACAATGGACCATCATACTTCTCTTCCGCAACATATCATATTTATGAACAAATTTTTTAACATTAGTGTTAGATTATATGTGTTATGTCATAGTGTATTACACATGTAATCCTATGTGTACTTGTATATAAAGGGATTGAACCCTAAGTGCAATACAAGGATTCTCATTCTCTCTCTCTCTTATTGTAACATGGTATCAGAGCCACCCTAAAAAAATTTTAAAATTTTTCTCTTGTTTCTTGTCGGAATCCTTCATCTTCGCGTGCCTCCGTGCACCTCTCGGCGTCACCCCACGCCGATCCTGCCGCGCCGCCTTGCCGCGCGCGACCTGGTCACCATTGGAGCATTCTGGCAGTTTTTTTACTTTTTCTTTTTTCGATCGGAACCGCTAAAATTTCAGACTTTTAGCTATCATCATGAGCTTGAGAACTCCGATTGAAAATCTAACTGCATATTATGTGTCCTGGTGCCATTTCAAGCCACTCACGAAAATTTCATCGAATTCCGGTAATGTTCAGAATTTCACAGTTCCGAATCGTATCCGGGTTTTGACCAAGCGAAAAGTCATTGGGAGACTTGACCAAGTCAAAGAGGACTTTGACCAAGTCAAGTTTGACCATTGACTTGGTCAATTTATTTTGTTTTTTTTGTGTGGATAGGTTGACCCAAAGTCAAAAACACAAAAAAGACTAAAAACCCTAAGTTGTGTGTGTGCAACCAAGTGATGTCCACGCCCACCAATAGTTCATCTTCTTCTCTCTCTCACTCACACACAAATCTCTCAAACCCTCAATCCCCTCTCTTTAAATCCACCTTTTGATCTAGTAGAAGGTGTTGAAATAGGAAGCCCTAGAAGAAGAAAAGGAAGGTGAGGTCTTGATCTACCTTTCCATGGTCTTGGATTTGTTTTCCCCTTTGTTAGACCTCCTCTCTTAGCTCCCTTTCTCCTCTGTTTTTCAGCCTTGCTAGGGCTGAGAAGAGGCTTGGTGGTGGTGGCTTCGGTGGTGGTGATTCGGTGCGCGAAGGGCACCCGGTTTCATCCCTTTGTTCTTCCTCCCTTGGGTGAGTCCTTCTCCTCCCATTTCCTTGTTTAGATGCATGATTAGGGTGTGTACTTTGGTGTGCATGGTACGCATGTGCGTTAGGGGTGTGGGAGGGCTGAGGAAGGAGGTGGGAAGGACTCGGGCGCGCGTGCGGGGTCATCCGAGCGCGTGCGCGCGAGTCTGCGCGCGCAGGCAGTGCAGGCGCGCGCAGTCGGGCGCGCTGGGGGCGTGCCCGCGTACGCGCGGACGCGCGGGCGTGTGCGCGGAGTGCTGCGCGGGGGCGCAGTGCGCGGGGTGCGCGCGGGGGTGCGCGCGGGGTGCTGCGCAGGGGCGCAGTACGCGCGGGCGCGCGCGAGCGTGCGCGCGCAAGCGGCAGCATGTCTGGGCGCTCAGGCAGGCGCGCGGCAGCGTGTCTGGGCACGCGGGCAGGGGCGCGGCAGTGCACCCGGGGCGTGGGCGTGCGTGCGCGTGCGGGTGGCCGTGCGCATGGCTGCCGTGGGTGCGGGAGGATGTCGGGGCACTCGGACTCGCGTGCGTGCGGGCCCGTATGCATGCTTGTCCGAGTGTTGGGTATTTTTAGCGTATTTCCTATGTATTTGTGTAGATTACTCACCATTTTGATTACCATGTCTTGCAGATCTTGACGGGCGGTCACGCGACGACCCGGGTGTTGGTGAGTGGGACAATCCAACCTGTAGGGAGGTGTTCGATGCACGTAGGCGTGCATTGCCCTCCCCTGGGGCACCATAGTTGCATATTAGCTAGTATTAAATGTAAACTGTGCTATGCATGATCATTATGTTGTATCCATGCCCCATTAGACTTTGTATGCTAGGGATATGCACCCTGACATCATGTTAGGGGCCTATGCATGCCTAAACACCTTGCCCCGACCTGTGCATGTTCCCACCTAGTTTAATTTAGTTAAATCAAATGTGAGCATGCCTTAGAGAATATTATAACCTTAATGTTATAATATGTGTCTCCCCGCATCTTAGTTATGCGCCCTGGAGGAATTCTTGTGAATTCATGCCATTATTTTAGCGTTACCATCGGTGTCGACGGATCCATGAGGATCGTATCCATGTGAGTAGGCTGTCTTCTCCTTATTGGTTGGATCCGATGTAGGTACTCCCCGGCGATGGCTGACCTGACAGAGGGCTTCCGTCCGGTACCTCCGATGTGTTCGAACAGTACTGGTAGTTGGAGTGGACTAGGTCGAGGCTACGAGGGTGGGAAAGGGCTACCGGGTGGACCAGGGGTGGAGAGCGGTCTAGTATGCCCCAAGAGGCCCATGTCACCCCCAGGAAAGGGTGAGGGTGAGGGGGGGGGATGGGTTGGCGATGAAACGACCCATTAGAATGTTGTTGTTGCGCCCGTGTTAGGGGCTATGAATTGTATAAGGTTAATATGAATTGTGATGCATGGGTTGTGCTATTCACTGAGCATGTGGCTCACCCCTCGCATATATTTTTCTCCAGTTATATCTGAGTCGGATCTGAAGGAGGAGCTCCCCGAGCCACATCAGCAGTAGCGGAGCAGCGTCACATTCTGTGAGTGAGAGGCCATCAGCATCCCCCTTTGATTGTATGTATTGTATTCCGTACTTGGGCACACGTTTGTATTATATTTGGATGTCGTTGTATATATTGGCTCTCACAGGACAGTTGATTATGTATCGGGTCTGTAATATGTCTTTTGAATTACAGACTCAATCTTTTAGCTTCCGTTATTTCTGTATAAATTATGTCAGCCTCATTGTTGTCAGTGTTGTCATTTTTTATGTTGTTTAGAGTATGTTATTGACCTCCTGTATAGACTGCTGATATCATATATACCATTGCCGCGTCTCGGGGACGGTCGCCCTGGGGCGTGACAGCCCTGCCATGAATGCTCCACCCAGCCCGCGCGTCGCTCTGCTGCGCGCGCACCTGCCCGCGAGCCACCTTGCCGCATGGTATCCCGCGCCCCTGCCGCCCGTGCCCCTGCCCTCGAGCCGCCCTGCCGCGCACCACCAGCCACCGACCGGCCACTGCTTCCGGCAGCCCTCGGCCACCTCTGGTCGTGCTCCGACCGCCCTCGGCCACCTCGGGCGGCCCTCCGCCGCCTCCGGTCATGCTTCGGCCTCCTCGAGCAGCCCTCTGCCACCTCTGATTGCCCTCCGACAACCCTCAGTCATCTCGGGCAGCCATCCGCAGCCTCCAACAATGCTCCAGCAGCTCTCGGTCAACTCAGGCAGCACTCAGTCGATGCCGGCCACCGCCTAGGGATCTCAAAACACTAAATCGGCCTTTATTTCCTATCCAGAGGTCCGATTAAGGTGTTCTAGGGGTCTGTTTTGATCGAATTTTTGTCCCCGACATCATCGTTTTGTTTTTAATTTAAAAAAAATGTCAGATATCGCTTCTCCTTAGACAAGCACCTATTCTATGGTGTCTCGTCAGTCCTCTTCATCGTTCATCTATGAGGGCATCTTGGGGGCCACTTCTGCTATGAAGCACCATAGACCGCATAGACAAAGACCTACTAAGAAGCATCATAGATCGAACAGGCGAGGACATCCTCTTCCTCCTAATGATGCTGCGATTGCTACTCCGCTTGGCTACGTTCAGCCACAATTGGGTCATCTTGATCAGATCAGTCAGTGCCTCGACCACCTGATCCTACAGCAGTCTATTTTTGGATCTTCCACTCCCTTTGCATTGTCTTCTACTATGGGTACTCCTGCTTATTGGATCCTTGATTCGAGTGCCTCGCATCACATGACACCTAATAGTTCTATCCTCACTACATGCTAACCTGCACCCTCCCACCTACCTTCAATTCATACTACTAATGGCTCTCCTTTGGTCATCACGCAGTGTGGATCGATCACCACCACCTCTGACCCTACCGGCCGACTTTCCTTGCCATTTGTCTTGCATGCTCCTGAGCTTTGCATGAATCTTGTGTCTATTAGTCGATTGTGTGATTCTGGATTAACTGTTACCTTTACCTCTTCTGGGTGTTTTGCGCAGGATCCACGCTCAGGGCAGAGTATTGGTGTTGGTCGTAGGATTGGTGGACCATATTATGTGGAGTATCTTCATCTTCTTGTACCTGATCCCTCAATTTTCTGTGGCACTGTCAACTCTGACACTGACTTGTGGCATAAACAGTTAGGTCATGTTTCTGAATCTCGTCTTAAATATCTTATTCAGTCTTGTGATTTAGGTCATGTTTCATTTTCTCCTCTTTCTGTCTGTGAGGGCTGTAAACTAGCCAAGCCTGTTGCTACTCCATTCCATTCTAGTAATCATCAATCCTCTCCTCCTTTTGAGCTTGTTCATTCTGATATTTGGGGTTCTCATATCATGTCAAAGAGTAATTTTTTGTATTATATCAGTTTTATTGATGACTATTCTCGCTTTACTTGGATTTATTTATTGCGTCATCGATCTGAGGTTCCAAGGATATATGAGGTCTTTACCACTATGATTCACACCCAGTTTCAGACTCGTATCAAGACCTTTAGGTCTGATTGTGCTCGAGAATATATCTCTTCCACGATGCGTTCTCTTCTTCAATCTCATGGAACTCTCTTCCAGCAATCTTGCCCTTATACTCATGAGCAAAACGGTGTTGCTGAAAGAAAACATTGCCATATTCTTGAGACCGCTCGTTCCCTCTTGCTTTCTTTTTCAGTCCTCAGCACATTCTGGGCTGAGGCTGCTCTTCTATTTGTTCATCATATCAATATCACTCCTTCCTCTGTCCTCTCTAGTATGACTCCTCATGAGCGTCTTTACTTCTCCAAACCTGATTATAGCAGACTTCGCACTTTGGGATGTACTTGTTTCGTACTTCTCCCTCCTCACCAACGCACCAAGTTGGCCACTCAATCAGTTAAGTGTGTATTCTTGGAGATTAGTTTCGAACACAAGGGATATCACTGCAACGATCCTGTTGGAGATCGTTTTTGGCTCGCTCGTCATGTGTCATTTGTCGAGGATGTTCCCTATTTTTCTTCCATACCCACTGCCTCCTCTTCTCCTGTGCATTCTCCTGTACAAGCATCTCATCATGTGCCTTCTTCTGTTCAGGCCTCCCCTATTGAGTCTCTACCGCTTCTCGGGCCGTCTGTTGTGCTAGAGCCCGCTCTTAGTACTGCTCTCCCTGAGTCTCCTCTTGGCAATCCTCCTCCTAGCTCTCCGGCAGCAAACTCCCATAATCCTCCTAGTTCTCCTCCCAGTGTCTCCTCTTGCTCTTCCCGTACATGACTCCACCGGTACTCCGTCTTCCACGACTGACGCACATGTCTCTGATGTGGATCCTCGTCCCTTGCCTCGCTACCCTCAGCGTGAGCGTCATCCACTTGCCCGCTTCGGTTTTGACTCTGGACCACCTGACCAATTTGGCTTTGCATCTGTGAGTACCTATTCTCCACAGTTTCAGGCATATCTCACAGCTATACATGCCCATCGTGAACCCCGATCTTATCGGAAGGCAGTCGAGTACCCTGAGTGGCAGCAGGCCATGACTAAGGAGTTACAGGCGTTTGAGCAAACACAGACCTAGGATGTTGTTCCTCTTCCAGATGGTGTTACCCCAATCAGCAGTAAATGGATTTTTAAGATCAAGCATCGTCCTGATGGATCCATTGAACGACATAAAGCTCGTCTTGTTGCCAGAGGTTTCACACAGCGTATGGTATTGACTATGAGGAGATCTTTGCTCCTGTTGCTTAGATGACTACTGTCCGCACCCTTCTCGTTGTTGTTGTTGTTCGTCGTTGGCCTCTCTTTCAGATGGACGTGAAGAATGCCTTTATTCACAGTGATTTATCTGAGGTTGTTTATATGCAACCACCTTCGGGTCTCAGCACTCCTCCTCAGCATGTTTGTCGTCTTCGACGGGCTGGTTTGAGTGTTTTCACGGTGTTATTCTGACTGCTGGTTTTGTTGAGAGCTTCCAAGACCATTCTATGTTTGTGCGATCCTCATCGCAAGGGCGGGTTATCCTTCTTCTGTATGTTGATGACATGATTATAACTGGCGATGACTCCGCTGGTATTACTCTCGTCAAGAATCACCTCAGTCAACAGTTTCAGATGAAAGATCTCCGTACTCTTCGCTACTTCCTTGGTCTCGAGATTACATAGAGTGATTGTGGGATTCTGCTTTCTCAACAGAAGTATACAGCTGACATTCTAGAGCATGCTGCCCTCTCAGATACCCGCAGTGCAGATACCCCTCTCGAGCTTCATGTGAAGCTTCGTCCTACAGATGGTGAGCCTCTCCCATATCCAACTCGATTCAAACAGATTGTGGGTCAGCTTGTGTATCTTTGCATCACCAGACCTGATATTGCTCATGCTATTAGCATTGTTAGTCAGTTTGTGTCGGCCCCTCAATCAGTACATTATGGTGCCCTTATGCGTATTCTCAAATATTTACGTGGTACTATCACTAGATCGCTATATTTGTCGTCCTCTTCGACTCTGGTTCTCAGAGCTTACACTGATGCTGATTGGGCTGGAGATCCGACCACTAGACGATCTACCACTGGGTTCTGCATATTTCTCAAAAATTCCAGCATCTCTTGGCGCAGCAAGAAACCGGATGTTGTTTCCCTGTCCAGCACTAAGGCTGAGTACCGCGCCATGGCTTGTCACGCCCCAGGGCGGCTGTCCCTGAGACGTGGCAATAATAAATATCAGCTATCAATACCTGAGGTCAATAAGGACACCAACAACAATACACAAGGCGGCAAAGCAAGATAATGATAATTGACTGAAAAGCGGAAGCATAATATATAACAATGTCTGTAAATCAAAAACATTATTACAGACCCGAATACACAATCAATGTCCTGTGAAAGCCAAGTCTAGACCAAAGAAAATACAATCTGTGCCACATGCACGATTTACAAAGCATAAATGACTCTAGGAATGCTGACAGCCTCGCACTCGCCACCCGCCGGCAGAACGCTCCACGCCCATAAGACCACGCCACAGGAAAGCTCCAGCTCCACGCCCAACACTGCCCCTGAAAAGAAACAGTATGCAAGGGGTGAGCTACAAGCTCAGTGAGTGGCTGGAAACCAATCACCATTCTACAGTTCAATACATAATCAATTCCCTTTTTCAAGGAAAAACATGGGTAGAAACCCAATGGATAACTGGGTCACGCGGCGGCGCGACCAACCTCACCCCCACCCTCACTCCCGGAGGGAGTCTTTTGGGACTTATGGGGAGAGACCATACCGTCGGTCAAAGAGACCCGGATTTACTGGTCTAGAGACCATACCATCGGTCGAAGAGACCCGGATTTACTGGTCTACTCAACACTACTGGATCATCTACATCTAGACAATCGCCCAACGATGTCCTTCAACATCGATTCAAGACCGGACCCAACAACTATGGGAACGGTCGAACAACGAATGGGTCACGCGGTGATTATCTTCACCTCATCCTTACCCTCACTCCTGGAGGGAGACTCTTGGGACTTATGGAAGAGAGAACGATTCTCACGCCCGTAACATCATTCGTTAACCCTCTCCCGGGTAGTATCTACAACCCGATCTCCTCAACTCACCGCTCTACACCCTTGGTCCACCAGTAGCCCTTTCCCACCCTCGTGGCCTCCACCTAGTCCACTCCCACCATCCGTACTGTCCGACACATCGGAGGTACCTACGGACAGGAGCCCTCTGTCAAGTACAGCCAACGCCGGGGAGTTCCTACATCAGATCCAACGAAGGGGAGAACGATCCCATGTTCACAAAGCGAAACCCAAAGGAAAACAACCACTCTCGATACTCGCTTATCGAGACATCACACACATGCATAACAACAACCAGCACACTCATATTAACCTTAAAGTAGTCATAGTCCCTAAACGGGAGTAACTACACAAGCTAGTGGGTCGTAACATCGCCGACCCACCCCACCCTCACCCTCACCCTTTAGGGGGTGACATGGGCCTTTTGGGACTGACTAGACTGCTATTCACCCTTGGTCCACCGGTAGCCCTTTCCCACCCTCGTAGCCTCGACCTAGTCCACTCCAACTACCAGTACTGTCCGAACACATCGGAGGTACCGGACGGAAGCCCTCTGTCAGGTCAGCCATCGCCGGGGAGTACCTACATCGGATCCAACCAAAAGGAGAAGACAGCCTACTCACACGGATACGATCCTCATGGATCCGCCGACACCGATTGCAACTCTACTAATGTCATGAATTCTCTAGAATTCCTCCAGGGCGCATAACTAAGATGCGGGGAAACATATATTATAACCACAAGGTTATAATATTCTCTAAGGCATGCTTACAACAATATAATCACATAATCCCATCTTGATTTAAATAAATTAAACTAAATGGGAACATGCATAGGTTGAGGCTTTCCTAGCATGAAACATGGTGTCAGGATGCATTTCCCTAGCATACAAGGTCTAATGGCATGGTTATATCATAGCATTCGATATAAGGGTGCATATCCCTAGCATACGAGTCTAGGGTGGCATGCATATTATTTACATATTATAGCTAGGGGGCCCCATCGATGCGCGACGCGCGTCTATGCAGGTCGAGCGCATCCCTAGAGAGGGGGGGATTGGAATCAAACCACTCACCTTACGACCCGGGACCTCGCGCATCCCATCTGATGAGATCTACAAGGTAGGGGCATCCAACTGGTGAGAAACAACACAATTTACACAAAGAAATCATTAGAAATACCAAATACTCGGACAAGCATGCATACGGGCTCGCACGCATGCGAGCACGCACGTACGCACGCGAGTCCGAGTGCCCCGACACCTACCCGAACCCTCGGGCAGCCACACGCATGCCCCCCCCCCCCCCCCCGCACGCACACGCACGAATGCGCACGCACGCACGCACCCCAGCACCCTCGACACGCTACCGCGCGCCTGCCCGAGCGCCCAGACGCGCTGCCACACGAGCGCGCACGCTCGCGCGCGCCCGCACGCACTGCGCGTCCAGCCCACCCACCCTCGCGCAACACCCCGCACACGCCCCGGCACGCGCACACACGCGCACGCACTCGTCCCCAGCCCCGCGCCCAGGCGCACTGCTCCGCGCGCGCGCACCCTCGCGTGCACCCCCGCTCGCGCAAGTACCCGCGCGCACTCCCGTGCCCACCCGCGTGCACGAGCCCACGCGCGTCTGCGCGCCCGACTGTGCCTGCCAGCGCCTGCCTACGTGCGTGCCTGCGTGCGCACGCGCGCAGACAACCCGAAACGTGTGCCCAACCAACCCTTACCCCTTTTTACACCTCCCCAACCCCTCACACACTCTCTAACCCCTATGCATGGCATGCATGAACACCCTAAGCATCCCAACAACCCTAAAAATAAAAAAGAAGGGGAAGAGGACTTACCAAAAGAGGGAAACGGAAAGGGGGAGGTGTGGGGCTCTCGACACGCCCACGGCCACCTCAACCACCACCACCTCTTCGGCCTCCTCAACCTCCTCCTTGGATGCTAATCAGGGGGGGGGTGAAACCATGAGGGGGAGCTTGAGAGGAGAGAAGACAAGCAACAACAACAATACTTACTCAAAGATTCACTTGCTCATGCACCTTTTCCTTCTCTTCTCTTAGGGACATTAAATCAAACACTTGGTAGGCTTGAATGAGAGAAGAGAGACAAGAAGCTGAAGGTTGACGTGGGGGTTATGGGAGGGAGAGAGAGAGAGAGAGAGAGAGATATTTATGCAACAAATATCTTAAGAGGGGTGGAAATGACCTAGTCGCCCTTTGACTAGAAATTCTGTGCATGCTTCACTGGAACAGCCATAACTTCCTCAATATAGCTCCGAATTGCACAATTCCAAGTCCGTTGGAAAGCCAAGAGGATTATATACAACTTTCATGTTTATGCCAAGATCAAATAATCTCTAGCTATTCCAAAATTAGAGCTAAACATAGAACAGGGCTGCTGCCAGAATTTCCATCCCCGGGGTATACTTGGAAAAATACCCATAACTTTTACTACAAAAATCCAGTTGACCTAATTCCACTTCTGTACGAAAGCTAACTCAAAACTGGACATCTCATAGTAAACTCATATTCAAACCTCTTCATCTTGGATTTTAACAAAATCAAATCCAAATACCAAATCAGGAATACATAACTTATAGGAAAAAAAATTATGTACCCAAATTTTCAAACAGAGCGCTCCAAATGACACAGACACAACATGGCTATTACCACCAAAGAGATTGTTCATCTTAGACATCTTTTGGTGGACTTGGGAGTCACTTTGACTGGTCCTACTCCTCTTCATTGTGATAACCGGTCTGCTATTCAGATAGCCAGCAATCCAGTCTTTCACGAAAGGACCAAACACATTGAGATCGATTGTCACTTCGTTCGTCGGCACTTCCTTGCAGAGACAGTATCACTTTTGCATATTTCCTCCGCAGAGCAGCATGCTGATTTCTTTACAAAGTCACATCCAATTCCTCGATTTTAGTTTCTCATTCACAAACTCACCTTGTACGATCCACCATGAGTTTGAGGGGTGCTGTTAGATTATATGTTTTATGTCATAGTGTATTACATGCGTAATCCTATGTGTACTTGTACATAAAGGGATTGAACCCTAAGTGAAATACAAGGATTCTCATTTTCTCTCTCTTATTGTAACAATTAGAAACTGATATTTCTCAATCATGTAATCAAGTTTGATTTTGACAACAGCCCCGACATCCATCCCCAACCCCCATCCTGCCCAAATGTTTGATATTGCATAGTTCCATATCTAAATTGATGCCTGGTGCTGTTGGTGGCTGTAACTAATATGTTCCAAGTCCATATTGCCAACACTACAATAAGTGAATTTTCAAAAGTGAGAAATCATGTAATAAAACATTTGTAGAACTGATATGGTGCCAATACCATGTTCCCATATTTGTTGTAGATTATTCTAAAGGGCCTTAATTTGATTGGGTTGTTATCTGTGAAGTGTGAAGAATCCACTGCTGAAAAGATTCTTTAACTGCTGTTTCATTAGTCCGAAAGGATCAAAGGAACCAAGGATGTACAAAATCAACATTGTGAAGTGGGAATAGCTCTTACGTCACTTTGATTGACAATTGGTGCTTTTGTGGTGGACTGAGGGTCAGGAAAGCATTAGTGACTAGGTCAGACTGGGGAATCTATTAACTATTTTTCTCTCAATGAGCTTTTTTACTTATTTTTAAACATATAGGTTTATATTTAATTTTTAAAATTTTCTTGGCAGATGTGCTATTCATCCCGAATAAATTTGTCAACATAGTTATTTTTATCAGTTTCACTTGCCACTATTAGTGTTAATTAGCAAAGCATGAGTTAGTACTCTTTTCAGTAGGTCTTTGTTACATATTGTCCTTGTACTCTTTGACCATGCAGTCCCGTGGAAGGAATGATGACCTCGCTTGCATAATACAGAAATTAGGGACTACACTATTTTGCATATATCTGAAGCACTCCCAGACATGGTTTAAGGCAAGATAAGCAATCAATTGAGGCCATGGAACATCTTGATGAAAGACCATTAAATTTCTTGCTTTCCAGATATTCCAACACATCATGATAAAAATCACTAATTTGATTGTATCTTGAGGAGGGTGTCCCCAAATACCATGTGAAAGTACATGTAGCCTTCATTAGTCATTCTTTTGGCTTCAGCCATGACAAGAAATTTAAGCTCATAGGCAACGGTTTTATAAGGTTTGAAATTTTGATAGGGAATTCATTTAGTTGCATGTTTAGTAGTTGATTATCTTCTCATTATAATTTTGACCTCTATTTATCCTCATCAATCTTGTAAATTATAACAATCCCAACGAAATCAAACCTTCAGAAAAAGAACCGAAAACATATGACAACAAATGGATGTATATCAACAAAGACAACAAATATGACAACAAATATAACGACTCCACGAAACATTTTAACAAATAGATGACAACAAATGGATGCATATCAACTAATTGAACATAGGGGAAATTCACAGAATCACCAAAATAATCGGGTGGCAATGGAATAACAAATTTCAGATTTGATATATCAAAGCAGCTGTTGATTCAAATTGTTAAAAATAAAATTAACAAAATCAAATACACAAAGCAACTACCCAATAAAAGGAAGTCAATAATGAGTTCTCAAAATCCACACCTCTATTTTTTAAAAGGAGAAAGAGAGAGAGAGAGTATTCGATGAGGGGTCACCGAAGGACAAGGTAGAGGGAATCTCTGAGAACGAGGGGACAGCTGGACTCGAGGGGATCTCTGGGAATGAGCGGCTGCTGGGGTCAAGGGGTTCTCCAGGGTGTCGAGGAAGATGTCGCCGTTAGATGCCGGGGCGGTTGAAGGTGTCAACGGGTGGGTGGGTCACCCGGATGAGGGAGAGGGAGGGAGCCGTGGGAGGCAGGGCGGGGAGTGGGAGGGAGAGGTCGTGGGAGGGGGAGTTGGTCGCGAGAGGTGACGAGGGGAAGTTGGTCGCGAGAGCTTCATCTCCAGATCGAAAAAAATAAAAAAGTGAAAAGGAGAGAGAGAGGGTGAACAAGGGAGGTCCTTTTTGGGTGATTGGGTGACCGGGTTAGCATCAATTTTTTTTTTTTTAAATCGATTCTGGACATTCGATCATTGGGACACCGATCGAACAGCCACAAATCAATCCCGCACGCTGGAAAATCATCCGCATGAGCTGCACGATATCAATTGTGTGTGTGTGTGTGTGTACACGCGCATTTGATTATTAAAAAAATATATATTTTTCATTAACTAAGTATATATTTAAAAAAAAAATCATATCTGCGGGCTACATAATGGGCTTGTGAACAAGGCCGAGTGTAACATTTTCCAAGGAGTAAAATTCAATTTCAAGGATTTGTATGGACCTCGACAAATTTGAACATTCCCAATTCATACACTCAAGTTTTCACATGTTACATAAACTTGTTAGTCCTAATTTTTTCCAAATCAAATTCTAGTTACAATAGTATCGTCAGTTATGATCATATAAATAAGCATAACAAGAAAATACTATTTGTTTTTGTTGCCAAACACAAAAAAAAAAAAAAGTGGTTTAGTCAATGCCCATAGTATAACTTTATATAATAATTTGTTGAAAATAGGACCATGGACAAAAATAGAGAAGAATGAAAAGCAAATTAATAATTACACGAGAGAAAATTTACATTGTTTGGTAAAATATTACATCCACATAAAAGGGGGAAAAAATCTTTATTTTTTTCTATATTATAGAATCTATATATATATATATATATATATATATATATATGGAAATGAGGGGTAGACTTGACTTACTCTCTTAAAACTCTCTCAAAGTCTCAATGGTACATGAATTGAAACTCTAACTTAGGAAATGGTATACATAGCCCAATTACATTTATCATGCCCCAAAATAAATTCAAACACATGAATGCAAGACATAAATGTTGGAATTTTAAGTGATCAAAAATGCATATGTCCCTTTTACATTTTAATCCCCTCTAGCCGTTTTAAATAGTTGTGCTAATGAACCGTTTTCACAGCTATTGCATGCATTTCATATCATAAAATGAAGCTGCCAGCCACCTTGATGAGATGCAATTGGTTTGTGATTTATTTGCTTGCATGCGTTGGGTTCATCTACTCCTACATAAGTGACTCATACTGTGTGATATAATATATGAAAAAAATTGCTTCACCATATCATCATCAAGAGACTCATCTTTTAACCATTGTGATAGGTTCAACTTTTGTGATCTCCCTTTCTTTCACAAACTACAAAATAGTGAGAGGTTGTGTCCATACAATATTCTATTATCAATTTTTAGCTATTCTCTTTTATCTGGACATCTGAAAGGATCGTAGTCTGTTCATCGTGGTTCTTCCATAGCTCGCACCCCAAAAACAAAACATATTGTGGTCGTATCTCTCAGTGGTAGGAGCCATTCAACCATGTGCGTGAGGGGGCCTTATTCACCGAGGACAGAGTGTCTTCAATTCACTCGCTTCCACATTTTTTTATAACTTTTCAAATCCCTTACTCTTTAATTCATGCTTTTACTATATATTTTAGTGCATGCATGATTTGATATATATTTGATGTTTATATTCTTGATGTGATAATTAGAAGAATTTGTATTTAGTCTAATATTTATTTGTCACGCACAAAAACTCCAACAATAAACACAGCATAATCAACAAAACCACAATATTAAATATTCCACCCCGATCTATCCACAAGAGGGGAATTCTGCGGCAAATTAAGGAAGCTATCTCACTTCGCTTCCAATCCTCTTCTCTTTCAGCTATCCTCAACCCCAATCTTCTCAAAATTGCAGTCAACTTTAAAATCTTGATCTCTGAGAAAGCTGTTAAGGAGATCCCTGTCAGTCCAATGGGTAGCACCCGACCCTCTTTGGCTGAAAGTTAACTCAGATGGCTCCCTCACGGAGGATGGGGGGGATATGGAGCACTTGCACGAAATGAAAATGGTGAATTTCTTTTAGGGGTGGCTGGCCAAGATAGGCCCACTTCTATCAATCTACTAGAACTTCAAGGCATCTTATCAGGTGTGAAACTTGGCATTCTTGCCTCTGGATTGGATCGGACTCAACAACAGCCTTGGCTTGACTGAAAAATGGGGGATCTCTACCTTGGATAGCCTTCAGAACTCATAGAAAGCTCATCATCTGTCTTGACCTGTTACACTCTTGGAAGGCCACTCACATACATAGAGAGGGCAATAGTGTTGCAGACCTCATGGCATCACATAGATCATCAACGGGAGAAATAGTTTTTGGACATCATGATCTATGGCCTGACACTGAAGAACTATTGAAGAATGACGAAGAAGGAAAGATATATCTTAGGAAATCATAATTCCTTTTTGTAATAGGTGGGAGTAACTGCTCGTGCAGTTCATTTTGTAACTACAGTGTCACTATACTGGGGAAATTTCCTTCCTCGGTAAACAACATCATGTACCTTTTGTAATCTTTGTTCAGTTATAGAAATACAACAATCAAATTACCAATAAAATATATATATTAAATATTCCACATAGACAAAAATTGCTTATTCAGATCTTTTCCATCCTATTGAGACATAGTGGATGTCCACCACCTTCTTTAACACCCCACTCCCAACACTTCTAACATCCCACTCCCAGCATCCACCCTCTCCAACACCCATAACTTCCCACTCTCCAACATCCCCACTCTTCACCACACTCTCTATCCAATCACTTGTCATGAGAACTTATAAATTGAGTGGTTCTACAATATAATAGACATCATCGATTGAAATCAACATGTTATAGGAATGAATATAGTGAAGAATAGACTTCGGTACACGAATATAAGATGAATGGTTAAGTGATTCTTTAATCACTTATATTGAGAGAAATATTTTTAATAGTATCGATACGGAGACAATCATTCAACATTTTCATAATTAACATGAAGAGTCATCGAGGACAATTGCCCTAAACATGTATGACATATTAATCATTCAAAATTATTTTTTGTGAATGGTACAAATAGATTTTTTGTGAATGTTTTTTTTATTGAAAATTGATTTATAATAATGACACAATGCATATTTATAGGGTTGGTTAGTTGTATTTTGAATAACGTTATTAAGCCCCTAAAAAAATCCTCCAGACCGCCACTGATTGTAATGAAAAAAGTTAAATAAAATAAAATTCTTTTCTCCTCTCCCAAGATTTTTTAAAAAAAATCAAAATAGAAAACCTAGGTAGTCAAAGATCTGTTCCTGAGCAAAGGCTGCTGCTGATCAGAGGGAGGCTTGTTTTGGGTACCAGATTCTCTTTTGAGGGTTGGTGTTCTTTGGAATTGGGATTACTTATTCTCTTTGGTGTCTGCCAAGAAAACGTGCTCTTTGGGGTTCCTTTCTCATAGATCTCTTTCGTTTACTGCTACCAGAATGTCTGGTTTGGTATTCTCTCACTGTCTTTATTTTATTTTTTATTTATTTATGGTGATCAATTGGAGGTTTTGTTTTGGAGACCATTCCACACCCTCTAATTAAAATATTAAAAAAAATTCAAATAATCTTCCGAGCTAAATTTATGTTGACATATGAAATTTATTTTGACATATGAGATAGTATATTTGGATTTACATAGATATTTTCAGAGGATTAAATGGACTTCAGGAAAAATGAGGTGGTTATGGATTTCGGGAAGTTTACATGGGGTTATATGGATTTTCCATAAAATATGTTATTTTAAAAAAATTATTTTACCCAACATTTTCACTCATTCACATTAAAAAATTATCACATCTATTATCTTATTCCACTTATTTCAGAACATATGATTTTACCATTTTTCACAATGGTTTTAATGTATTACAAAATTTCTAACACATGGTGAGTCAAAAAGATCTAATCTATATCTTATCCTCCATTTATCCATAATTTATCAAATGTAAAACAAATAACAAAAATATCATTTTTTTAATCTCCTAATGAGTATATATAATAAAAAAAGATAACCAAACAAAAATTTGTTTATTCTACATAGATTGTTATTTATCCCAATATAGCTATTAGGAACAAATAATCTTACATAGCACTCCAAATAGAGGTTAGGACATATCAAAATACACTTTAGAATACCACCAACAAAACTAGCCTACAAGTATTTGCTTAACTTCATTTACTTATACATGAGTATAACAAGATGAAAGCATCATTTTGTCCTTTCATCCATCTATCAACGAAGATAGAAAAATCACTCAAAAAAATTGGATTCTAAACTGCTTAATTGAATCAATTTTTTTTTTTTGGGAATTGTTCAATTGCCTTTGGATCAAACCCTCTATTTTTTCCATCTCCTTTGACTTGGGAGAATTTTTTTTTGCCCTACTTTTTGGTTCCTTTTTTTTCTGTACCCCTGCAGTTGCCACCTCACAGTCAACTTACATTTTTTTTCACTTCTACCCTTCTCTCCCTTTTCTCTCCCAAATCAACCAAACTCCCCCCAAAACCTCTCACCTTCCCCCCCAAAGCACCAAATCGATTCGGCAACCCCCTCTTTGACGTCCCTTTGTTTTCCGGTGGCCACTGCGGTTACGAAACCGCTCCTTCATAAGTGGAGGCGTCTCACCCTCTCATTCCACAAACCCTCTCATACTATAAATCCCTCTCATCCCCTTTCATCAAAACCCAATACCCACAATCAGCGACCTCCATCTTTCCCTCTCCGGCTACTGCACTGCTCCGTTGCACATCTCTGGGCACCTTCTCTGTTGCACCTCTCCGGCCACCTTCTCCGTTGCGTTTTCTTTCTGTAGTTGTTCATTTATTGTATTATTATGTAAGTGGCTTGTCATATTCTATAAGTGTATTTTCAATTTCTGTAATGTGTTATTATAAATTTGTATCTGATTATTCATTGTATATGATGATTAGATTTCTGTGTACTAATGTCATGGATATATATTTGAATATGATTATTTAAATAATTTTTCAATGTAAATAATTTATCAATCACTCATTACTTTCCTACTCAATGTAAGTACTCCTATTTTGATTGTATAATTTAGAAATTCTTTAAGAGATAAATTGTGTATAAGTGTAGTTTCCTTTCTATAGCTGTTCATTTATAGTAGTATTTTGTAATTGGTTGGTCTGTACTATTCTGTTAGTAGTTATTCTATTTCTGTAATGTTTTTTATAAATCTGTAAATAGTTATTTACTCAGTGTAAGAGCATCATTAGATTTTTGTGTAATAATTTCCTGTGTATATATATATACAAAGGAGGTGGATATGGTTATTTAAATAATTTTTCAATACCACTTGAACCATCTTTAAATAATTTGTCAATCACTCCATATTTTCTCTCTTGTGTATATAACTCTTATCTTCCTTTCTGTGTTTCTGTGTTTAACAAGTTTATGTAATTATTTCTGTTATGAGTGTGAGTCACTTGAGAATGATTTATAAAATTTTTGAAAGTGGGCAACTAACATACTTTCGTGTTTAGTGTTCATACACCTTAGTTTACTTTTTGTAGTTGTTCACTTATATAAGTGATTGGTTTACAATTTATAATTGTTCACTTAAATTTTGTAATGTCATCAGTGATATATATATGCTTTCGTTTATTGTGTACTAGATGTCATCAGGATTCACATCCACGACATGTTTTTTTGATGGGGGGATGACTGAGGGGTATGCCATTGATGCGTTCTTTGACTTACTAGAGGCGAGGATCAATGAGAACCCCGAAGTCCACATGCCCTGCTTGTTTGGGAATCATTTTGCACTGATAATTTGTTTCAGTGCAATTAGATGTTTGTCTTACAAAAATAATATATGTACTTACAGAATCATTACATTTACTTATAGCAGTAATATATAGTTACATAAACAATATATATACTTACAGAGACAAAATATGTAGATACAGAAAAAAATATATATAGTTACATAAACAATACATTTATTTACAGATATATTCTCATTAGTTACAGATATAGATTCATCAGTTACAAATACAATACATATAATTATAAATATAAATGTTGTGTGTGACAATTGTTCAATTCTGCATGCATAGTTTGCATATTTATCATTGATTGTATGCTTGATCTTCAAATTTTAGAGCCTCTATATGCAAGCTCCGGAGGCAAATCAAATGGTTATGATGTCCCAATACATGAGTGAGTATAAGGATGATATTATTACTGAGGTGGACATATATTTTATGGTCCTCAATAATGATCATCATTTGCACTTGTTAGTGTTGGACCTTATGGACGAATCCTTCCACTTTTTCAACTCATTATCCCTGGTTCATTACAAGAAAAATGTATTTAATTGGGTAAAATGGATCAAGAAGTATTTTGCAAGGAGCATCAAACGTCTTCATATTGCAGATTGGAACGTGAAATTTGAAATGGATTGCTGAAGCAAAAAAGCAGGTATGTGTGATTCTTATGATGTTATGAAGTACACAATGCTCTGACATATAAATTATAGTTTCCATGCTAATATTACATTCATCACAATGACCATGGAACCTCACAAAAATGGACTGTTTCTTTGTGGTCATTATAAATGGATTGTTTCCTTTCTGTAATTGATAGTTCCAAATGATAGTTCCAATTCTGTGAGGTTTCAGAATAACAGATGTCACCATATATGTTATCTTGATTTTTCTAATCCTTGATTTTTATACTCATTGGTTTGCTTTACAGAAATGAACTATTTATCATAGATGGTCTCACCTTGTAAATGAAATATTTCTTTTCTGTGAAGGATAACTTATATTCTTTAATGGATAGTTTATGTTCTGTGACTTGCCAAGTTCTTTGACTGGTTGTTTGTGTAATTCATTTTTTATTGGACATTACTTTTTTATACTAATGTGATTTGCATATATCTTACACAGAGGAGGTAAACCACAGGTGCTACACAAAGTAGTTATGTAATTCAATCATAGTTCTGTAATTTTAAAATGCATGTTTAACCAGTTTTGTGTCAATTCAATCATATCTGCATCAATTGTTGTAACTTGGACATATACCTATGGTATTTAATGTAACTTAGACATATATTTATGTAACTAATATATACAGTTTTCGTAACTTAATTGACAATTTCTGTAACTTAATGTCATAGTTCCTGTCTGGGTAGATCGGCGAGGGCGGTTGGCAAATCACATGAAAAGATGAAAATGAGCTGTCTGGGTAGATCGGCGACGGTGTAAAGAGAGACGAGGTGGACGGAGGATCGGTGGGCGGGAATGTGAATAGCGGATGACGAGCGGCACGGTGAATGACAACCATGTGAAGGATCTCAGTGTCGGCGACGAATTGTGGCAAGATTTTCGACGCTCACTTGAGGAAGAAAAAGAAACAAGAGTGGTTTGGGTCTTTTATTCGGCTGGTTTGGGGAAGAAGAAGAGAAAAAAAAAAGGGGATGTGAGGCTTTGAGTCTTCTTTTTAGCTAATTTGGGGAAGAAGAAGAGAAAAAAGGATGTGACTTCTCTTCTTTTCGGCATCACCTCTTCAGCTCTTCTTCTTTTCTATGTTGCCTCTATCACCGACATCACTACGGACCGGGATGCGCTCGTTTGAGGAAGAAGAAGAAAAAATCGTTTGGAGAAGAAGAAGAAAAAGTGATGGTTTGAAGAAGAAGAAAAAAAAAAAGGGAAAGCCATTTTTTGCCTTATATAAGGGAGTATTACTGATATTAAGAAAGAGCAGGGGTATTAAAAAAATGGAACCAAAAAATAGGAGCAAAAAAAAAAAATTCCAAGTCAAAGGACATGAAAAAAATAGAATGTTTGGTCTAGAGGTATTTGGACAATCCCCCCCCCCCCCTTTTTTTAGATGACCTTTATCTTTTAATTTATTTATTTCACTCATATCCCGAGAAAGTTCAATATTAAAACATTGTAATGCGCGAGCACTAAAGCATCAATTTGAGTCCTTTTACATTGTTAATAATAAATCTTATTATACAAAAATGATAAGCTCAACTTAATCTGAATGTAACTCACTAACAGTCTGATTGTGTTCAATCAAGGGATTCCCTCCGAGATATATATATATATATATATATATATATATATATATATATATATATATATATAAAGCAATCTGATTGTGTCCATTACTTTATTTCGCATTCATTGGTACATATATATGGATTTTAAAAAATAATATTTATAATGATCCACAAAAAACTGATTATGACTCAATTATTTTTACTACATTTATAAAAGATGAAAAAATGATGACAGTTAATTTGATAGTTGATTTATAATATGAGATAACAATTGATTTGACAGTTGATCAACATATTTAAATGGGTTGAATAAACCTAAAATAACTTAATTCCAAGGGTTTATTGGGATCCATATATTACTTTATACCAGTTAATTCTCATATACAGATTCTCATTTATTTCAATCTTCCAAACACCCATCTTGAAACTATTATGACTAATTCCGATTTATAGTAGGCTTTATTCTCAAACCAAATGTGTACGTCTTGTGTTTAGTTACTAAACATTAAAAATTATATAAACTGCATACAATCTTTATACTCTTGCAAAACTAGAGGATCATGGGGGTGTGTGTGTGTGTACACTATATATAAACACTTTTTTTTGTGCACATGTAATGGTAGTTTTGGAATTTCTTTGTTAAATAAGAGACATTATGATAATGTATATGGGATATATGTACTACTTAGGGACCTTATGTTAGTGGAATGGGATCATTGACATACAACATGGTTTGCAAATATATATACGAAATATTTTACACGATGTTAGTTTGGCCAATAGATATATGACAAATTCAGGGGAAAAAAAAGGATTGAATACAGTAATGCATGTGAATATATATTGAGATATCTAAGATATGTGGACTAAAAGAAGGCGTACTTCAGAATATATCAGCAAATATGAACACAAAAAATTAGTTAGTTTTACTGATAAGATCATGCATGCAGTACATAATATATTTTTACTTTTTTTTTTTTTTTGATTGGTAAGGTAAGATCTATTATAATTCTACATTGTTAAAACTCTCTATCACATGAAAATCTATATTATAAGAAACACTTGCTCATTCCATCTCTAAATCAGAATATATGACAGCAATAAACGCATCAAAATTCAGATCGGGAACTGCGGCGAGCCAACGGTGGCGGGTGAATCACATTGCGAAAATTCAGATTGGGGAGAGGGTATGGGAGGAGCAGGAGGAGATTAAGTCGAACTTAACGGAGCATTTTAAGCGCTCCTTTCATAAAAGAAGGGGATGGAAGCCGGGTTGGGAGGATCAGGAACTGCGTCGCTTGAATGCGGATCAATTGGCGCTGTTGGAGGCCCCATTTTGGGAGGTCGAAGGTCACCGAGCCATTGCAAAGGCAGAGGGGGATAAGGCCCCAGGTCCGGATGGATTCGGACTGATCTCTATCAACGGTTCTGGTCCACAGTGAAGGATGACGTGATGGCCATGTTTCAGGAGTTTCACACGGGCACGCAAAGTGTGGACTACTAGAACGCATCTCATTTCGTCCTGATTCCAAAGAAGGATGGTGCAACGAGGGTGGAAGACTTTCGACCAATCTGCTTGGTTAATGGGGCATATATGATCGTGGCCAAAGTCATGGCTAATAGATTGAAACAGGTGTGTAGTGACCTGGTGGAACCCTCTCAAGCAGCGTTCTTGCCAGGACGGCTGTTGCAAGAGGGATTCATCTCCGCATAGGAGCTAGTTTGGGCGCTGCATAAGGACAAGAGAAGAGGACTGCTATTTAAGTTAGACTTTGCTCAAGCATACGATAGTGTGGATCGCGAATTCCTTCTGTCTCTCCTAGAAAAAGCCAAGATGGATACGTATGGTGCATCAATGCATACACGGCGAATGTCTTGCTATAGGTATAGGTGAACGGAGAGGTTTCGAGTTTCTTCCCCCTGAACAGGGGACTGAGACAGGGTGACCCTCTCTCGCCCATCCTCTTTGTCATCGTGGCGAACATTCTTAGTCGGTTGTGCGCGAAGGTTGCCGAAGCGGGATGGATAGCTGGTCTAGCAGGATCCTCTACGGGGAGCAAAGTGTCGATTCTACAATACGGGAATGACATGATTCTTCTTTGTGAAGCTAACGCGAGTTATGTGAGGGGATTGTGTTTCGTCTTGTTGAGTTTTGGATTGGTTGCGAGGTTATCACTTAACATGCACAAAAGTTCCATGCACGGGATTAACACTTCGGTGGAGGAGGAGCTATGTCTGGCCGAGGGTATGGGCTGTGCGGGCTGTGCATTCCCCGTCAAATATCTTGGCCTCCCGTTGGTCAAAGGTCGCTTAACGAAGGAGCATTGGGTGCCATTGATAGACCGGTTAAAGAAGAGGCTTGCAGGCTGGAAAGGAAAATGCTGAGTTGGGGAGGGAGGGTGACACTCTTACAGGTGGTCTTGTCAAATCTACCGATCTTCTATCTATCGGTGTTTCGAATCCTGTGTGGTATGCTAGATCGAATCGACCGCATTCAAAGGAGGTTTCTATGGCAGGGAAGAGAGGTAGACCACAAAGCTCCACACATGGTCGATTGGGAGACTGTGTGCCGGCCCAAAAGAGACGGAGGGCTAGGAATTCTCGATTTAAAGTTCATGAATAAAGCACTATTGGCTAAAATGGGTGTGGAACTGGATTTCGAGGCGCGGGTCTCTATGGACTCAAATCATGGCAGACAGATATGATGGAGAGGGTATAGGGGAGCGGCGTTGGCCATCAATGAACTCGAAAATGACTCCTATATGCAAAAGTCTATTTGCGGACCATAAAAGAATTGATACAGCGCTAGTATGGAAACTTGGAGACGGCAGAGCGACTCATTTCTGGACTAACAGGTGGGCTGGAGTGGTGCAGTTATGCGATATGGGTCCAGACATATTCAGGTTAGCTTCCAATAAGGACGGGGCAGTTAACACATTCTTCGTCGCTGCTCCCGGTGAATGGCAAATCGAGCTTCTTCGATCAAGGCTTACAGAGGCAGAAACAGCACAATTTGCAGGTTTATTGGAGAGCTTAGGGTCACTAAGTATCCAAGAGGGAGTGGAAGATGAGCTGAGATGGAAACCCCAGTCAGCCAAGGGGTTTTCAGTGAAGAGCGAATACCAATGCTGGCGAACATCACCCACCGGCAGCACCTCGACGTGCGCACTCTTCAAACAGATATGGAGGCCGAAAATACCGCTGAAGATTAAGGTGTTCACTTGGTTGTTGTCACTTGAATGCCTTCTAACTAAAGCTTACAGGTCTAGGTAGGCTCCAAATGACTCCACGGCTTGCCCCCTGTGCGCGGACCCTTTGGAGAACATTCACCGTCTCTTTTGTGCATGTCGGATGGAGAAGGAATTATGGGAAAAGGTGGGGACGCACACTGGACTCCAGACACCCTTTCAATCCCTTGAAGAGCTATGGGCAGCAGGCGGGGCGTTGCAGAGGACGACAGGCGGCAGACTAGAAGCAACCATATCGCATCCATCATTCCAGCGGGTACATGAACGATATGGCGCATGCGAAATGAAGCCATATTCAGATGAACATGAGTCTATCAAGAGAATATGTGAGAGATGTTTATGTTATATATGTGTCACTTTTTGCCTTCTGCTAACCATTGGAGCATTTTGGCAGTTTTTGAGTTTTTTTCGTTTTTCGATCGGAATCGCAAAATTTTGGACTCTTAGCTATCATCCTGAGTTTGAAGACTCCGATTGAAAATCTAACTGCATATTATGTGTCCTGGTGCCATTCTAAGCCACTCATGAAATTTTCATTGAATTCCGGTACGCTTCAAAATTTCACAGTTCCGTGGCGTATCCGGGTTTTGACCGAGCGAGAAGTCATTGAGAGAGTTGACTCGGTCAAAGTGGGCCCATGACTTGGTCAACCCCTTTTGTTTTTATTTGTGGTTGGGTTGACCCAAGTCAAAACCCACTTAAACCCCCCCTAATCCTAGCTTAGCCTAATCTTTTTTTCACTAATTAGGGGTGTGAGTATGTGTGGGGTGGGTGTGGTTATAAAGAAATCCCACGACTTCAACCTCTCCTATTCATCATCTTCTCCGAATATCCCTCTCTCTTCCCTCTCTTTGAAACCACCTTTTGACCTAGCTAGGGTGCCCAAAACCTAAAACCCAAAGAAGAGAAAGGTAAGGGGAGCTCCCGATCTATCCACCGGTGGTCTCGGATTCGAGTTCCGATGTGTTTAGCCCCTTCTCACGCCCTCTTTTCTCCTCTGATTTCAGCCATTTCGAGGGCTGAGGAAGAGCTCGGTGGTGGTGGCCTTGGAGGAGGTGTTTCGGTGCGCGGAGAGCAACCGAACTTCCCTTCCTTCCCTTCCTTCCTTGGGTAAGCTCTCTTTCCTTCCTTTTCTTGCTTAGATGCTTGTTAGGAGGGTGGTTTTGGGTGTGGATGGTGGTGGGTGGCTGTCGGTGGCGGTGGGTGGCCGTCGGCGGCGGTTGGTGGCCATTGGTGGCCGGTGGAAGGTGGTTGGCTGTCTCGGGCAGGATGGCAGCACAGGCAGCACAGGCAGCGCAGCAGGCAGCGCAGAAGGCGGAGCAGGTGGCAGGGCGCGCGCGCGCGTGCACGCGGGGGTGCGCTCGGGTGCTGGGCGCTGGGCGATGGTCGCGGGTGCTGGGCGCTGGGCGATGGTCGCGGGTGCTGGGCGTTGGGCCTGGGCACCGTGCGGGAGCGTGCGCGCGGAGCGCTGCGCAGAGGCGCAGGCGTGCTGTGCGCGCGCGGAGAGGCGAGACCGGTGGTGCGCGCGGGGTGCGCGCGGAGCGAGGCGATGGCACGCTGGGCGAGCGGTGGTGCGCGCGGGGTGCGCGCGGAGCGAGGCAATGGCGCGTTGGGCGAGCAGTGGTGCGCGCGGGGTGCGCGCGGGGTGAGGCGCTGGGCGCAGGGCGTGCGGTGTGCGCGCAGGTTGCTGCGCTGGGGCGCAGTGGGCGCGCGGTGCATCCGGGAGGCTCGGCAGCGTGTCTAGGCGTACGGGCAGGGGCCCGGCAGTGCACCTGGGTGCGCGGGCTGAGGCGCGGCGGTGCATCCCGGGGCGGGTGGCCGTGCGGATGGTTGCCGGGGGTTCGGGAGTGAGTCGGGGTGCTCGGACTCGCATGCGTACAGGCCGTATGTACGCTTGTCCGAGAGTTGGGTATTTTAATGTATTTTTGTGTATTTTTGTGGTATTTGTGTATTTTACTCACCAAGTGGAATACCCTGTCTTGCAAATCTTGACGGACGGTCGCACGACAACCCGGTTATCGGTGAGTGGGACAACCCAACCCAGTTGGGAGGCGCTATATGCACTTCGGGGTATACCATCCTTCCCTGGGGCAGCATAGTTAATATTAACTGATTAATATGTAATCTATGCAAGCATGATTAGTGTGTAGAATGCATGCCACCCTAGACTTTGTATGTTAGGGACTTGCACCCTTAGGATATGTGTAAGAGCCGTGTATCCTGTCACCTTGTTATCATGCTAGGAAAGCCTCGACCTATGCATGCGTCCTATTAGTTTGATTTATTAAATTAAATGCAAGCTTATGATGTTTTTAGCATGCCTTAGGGAATATTAAGGGGGCCTTGCGAGGTCAACATTGAGACACGGGCTAGGGTACTCCGTGTTCCATGTTTGGTTGGCGGAATGTCCTATATTTGGACCTCAGGTTGCCCTCCCAAGGTTTCTTTTCCTCATTATTATATATAATTTCCCCGCATCTTGGTTATGCGCGCTGGAGGAATTCTGAAGAATTGAGGACATTAGAGTTGTTCAGATATGTTGTCGACGGATCCGAGTGGATCATATGCGTATGGATGGGCTGTTCTGTTCCCTTCGTTGGATCCGTGTAGATACTGCCCCGGCGTTAGAAAGGTTGTCCCGTGCAGGGGCTCCCATCAGTAGGCACCTCCTGATTTGGGACGGACTGTGCTGAATGTGGGGGTGGCCAAACGGCATACGGAGTGGGGAGAGACTATCGGTGGACCAAGGGTAACCAACAGCCTAGTCAATCCCGATATCCCATGTCACCATATTGAGGGGTGAGGGTGAGGGTGTGGTGGGCCGGCGATGTGGCAACCCACTGGATTTGTGTAAGGATGATTATCAGCCTATTAAGTCCCAATATCCTTTGTCACCTATTGAGGGGTGAGGGTGAGGGTGTGGTGGTTCGGTGATGTAACGAACCACCGGATTGGTGTAGTTTCCTGCCACTTTGAGGCTAGTGATTTGATTAAATGTGGTTAATATAAATTGTGATGCATGGGTTGTGCTATTCACTGAGCGTGTGGCTCACCCCTCGCATAATATTTTTCTCCAGTGATTACCGAGGCGGACTTGAAGGAGGAGCTCCCCGAGCGACTGCACCAGTAGCAGAGTAGCGCCACGTCCCTCGAGTTTTTGAGGCCATCAGCATCCTTCTTGATTGTATGTATTATATTTCCGTGCTGGGGCACCTGTTGTATTGTATTTGGATGTGCTTGTGTTTATTGGCTCTCACAGGACATATGATTATGTATCGAGTCTGTAATGTGTTGTTGATTTACAGATTCAGTCTTTTTAGCTTCCGCTATCTATGTATACATCATGTCAGCCTCTTTGTTGTCTGTGTTGTCTTTTTTTAGCTGTTGTTTTTAGTATGCTATTGATCTCTTGTATTGACTGTTGATATCATGTATACGCTTGTCGCGTCCCGGGGACGGCCGCCCTGGGGCGTGACAGTTTCGAGGGTGCGTTCAGGATTGGAGTCAATATATTGCAAAGGCGGAAGAAGTCGGGTTCACAAATGGGAGGTTATGTATTATGGGGTGATCGTAGCCAGTTGAGTCCCTCTTCGGTTTAGAAATCTCTTCTAATCCGACAGATAGTCGGGACTACTGATCGCGTTTTTGTTATTCTATATCATGCATGTCTTTTCTCCCTCCTTTTGGAGTTTATAATTCGAATTCAGTAATGAAATCGGGTAGCAAATATTTATCTTTCTTAAAAAAAAAAAACGCATCAAAAGATGTTATTTGATTAAAGGGTTGTTTGAAGGTTTAATTTGAACCAAGTACATAGAATAAAACAAATTTGCATTGTTGTTGTACCATTCAATGGACCAAAAAAAATATACTTCTTTTTTATTTGGACGGTAAATAAATTTGTGTGTGTATAAACAAAATTCTTAGACATGTAAGGATTTACAAAAGAACACTCCCGCAAGGAAGATTAGGAAAAACACTAGGAGGGAAACACATTATAAACTGTGTTGCATCCCCACAAAAATATACTATGTTATTCAAACAAATCAAACAAAATAACAAAACAATTTTATAAGATTCAAACCTAGATTAATGAAGGAGAGATATCTCGAGACGATTGACACACTAAAGATTCCAACAGACTTGCTCACTAAAGAAATTTAAGCCAAGCATGGACTGTCCTTATCTGTTTCTCAGTTTCAATGTAGTTTGCAAATCAAGCAAATTAAGTTTGTTGGGCTTCTTCCACCAAGGAAGAATTTAATATAAATGAGTCTTTGACCCAAATTTTCTTGTACTTCTTGTATTTTATATGAAAGTATATTATAATAATGTATGTGATATATATTTACTCTTTTTATTAGTACAATTTTTTGTATCATTGGGAGCAACATATAATGAGTAATAGTAAGAGTACTCAAGGCTGAAGTCCCCAAATATATAGCCCAAAAAATAAAAGAAAAATGATCTCTCACAATGGACCTAGACCTTTTTTCCAAGTGAGTAAATCTATTTAATTTGTCTTCTCTTTTCTTTTTCTTTTTTGATGAGATGATAGAGATGTACATTAATTTTATTAAAACATGCCCAAAGCAGTAAAATTGGTCGAGCAGAGATCTACTAGCTACAAATAAACATAATAATTACTCCTACACCACAAGTTTGCCCTCAATCAACAAAATCTTGCTTGCCCCAACACAAGCAAGCCACCAATCCTTGATAAAGTTCACCACCGAATCTCATAAATTTTCAATGTAAATGTTGGTGTTCCTAAAATTCCGATGGTTGTGAGCGAGTCAAATATGTCTTCTCTTTTTCTTTTAGATACATCACTTCATTATTCTATTTTTTTAACATATACACAATGCAAAAAGGACGAGACCTGAACTACTCATCTCATCAAGAATCACCATCAAAGTTTTATGAGATAGGATCCAATCAAAATTATATATTAGTAAGTTTTTAATGTAAAACTAGCATACATAAGATTGAAAATGTTATAGATGTCACTTGATTGTTCCTTGGTTTCCAACTAGCTATCGTATACCATGTCGAGATTGATGCAGAACGGATGGCAGAAAGGTTCCTGGAGAGATTGAAACACCAGAAAAGATCCACCAAATAATTACAAAAATATCAACCGGTAAAAATTAAAGGTCCTCATATCGGAATTGCACGAAATTTTACATGGAAATAGATATCGAGAAGATCTTCATGATTAGTGGTTACGCCACTAAAAATTCTTAGTTTTCAAAAATCTGTTTCTTTAAGCCTTCAAATTAGCAATTTTGTTGTTTTTTAGTAGTCTTTTAATTTTATATAATTAGTTTAAAAAGAGACTTGTAACCAAAGACATAACCGTTTTCATGAATATATTTTCAATTTTTTTTCTTTTGAGAATTGTGTTTAAAGATGTTCGATCTTTTATTTATTTCCCACTGCGTTAAAAAGATCCAACTACCCTCATTCAAATCAACATTCTATCCATTTGGTGATCAGAGTAGGCCTCCTCTCTTTTCTTTCTTCTTTTTTTTTTTTTTTTGTCTTCTTTTCAAAATAAAATAAAAAAAGCAGATGCCTGAAGAATATAATTCAAAACGACATCCCTCGGGAGTCTACAAAATCCCATTATCTACCCCCAAAACATCAGTGTACGTGTCTCTCTCACAGTCAGATTTGTGAGGCAGAGAGAAGGAATCTTTGGAAGGACATATAGGTATGCACTGAGACCCCATGTGGGAGCAGCTCATCAACCTCTCCACATGCTCTTCAGTAGTCCCCTAACCCCCTCTCATGGGAATCTCTCCTGTCCTTCCAAAGTCCTCATGAAAATGCCTTTAGTCAATCCTCCTCCCCACATCAGATTCTCCTGTCCACACCTTGGGATTCCCCAATCACAAAACAATCCAAAAGAATGTTCTTTATCTATCACCTCTAGCCGCCCCACTCCTCCCCACCATATATTATATTAGAATAATAATGTTAAGGTTCATTTGAATACAAACATAAGTTATTTTAGAGTTTATACATATTCTTAAAATTGATAATTTTATCAATAGAATAAGCAATTTTTTGTTTAGTTGTGTTTTTAGTTATTCTCGTTGGGAAACATAATAATAAGTTAGGTTGGAGTGTTTGGTTGATGAAGAATAAAATTTGAATAAAGTGTAAAAAGTTGATTTGACATACGGACTCCATTGATGTAAACGAGATGACAACAGGTGATTTGATTTGATGACGTGATTTGATATGTGAGTTCTCTTATACCAGTGGAGGAATAACACAATTCTATGGGGGAACTTGGAATACAAATACTAGCTTATTCTCACATAATTTTACATAGCTATACCCCTTTATACCACCCACCCAAACAGCTTTTTTTACCTCTATTCCCCTTTATCCCTCCTATTCCACCCTTTATTCCCCATCCAAACGAGCCCTTAAGGACTAAAAATCTTGTAAACATAATTCATTGTGTTTTAATTTTTTTATAAATAACAAAGTCAGGAAGAATATTTTTGATGAAATATATATCGTTCAATTACGAATTGAATGAATAATAAATATAAAAATATTAACTGAGGTATACACTCACCTAGACAGTTATGGATGTATGGACCTCCGTTCAGATTGTGTGTGTGAACGGTTTGGATTCCTCGAGCGAGTCAGATAGGAGAAGACAAAGCTCGACTTTGGAGCAGATGAACTGATCGAATCAAATTCCAGTTCCCACACCATTTCTTCTTGGATGGGGAGGTCGATCCGGCTCCTTTCCTCATACACATGTAGTCCTTGGAGGCTTGATCTGAGGTGAATGCTATCCGATTTTAATGTAACTCTTCCTCAATTTTTGACTTACTCGAGTGTACTTATTCCTTATTCAGTAGAGGCAGATTTTGTCTTCAACAGCGTGTAACAACGCTCATTATATTAAAGAGCACTGTTACACTGTCTATTTAACAATAGTTCATAAATGACCTCTCAATCATCTATACACTATATATGATATTATAAGATATATTACAATAACTTACTATACACTATTATAATAATATTAATTCAACGTACAAATGCTGTGCTGGACATATGATTTTTCCTATATTTAAAGCTGCCCACAAGCGCCAATGGTTTGGTCAAATTTTTCACACATTTGAGAGAATGTTTTGCAGGTTCTGAAGATATGGGCATCACTTCAACAACCACCACTAACGAGTGGGTGATGATGCACCAGGTCCATTTCACACTCTCTTTTTTTGTCCTCTTCCTCCTTGGACAAGAACCTTCATTATAATAACATACATATCATTTCATAAATGCTTGGATCTCATTTTGATCAACCCCTTCTCATCTCTTTAGAATCCATTAATGGCAAAACCAAGCAGTACCCATGAAGCACAACATCTCGAACAACAACAACAACAACCACAGTTGAAGTGTCCAAGGTGTGACTCCATGAACACAAAGTTCTGCTACTACAACAACTACAGCCTCTCTCAGCCCAGGCACTTCTGCAAGGCCTGCAAACGCTACTGGACGCGCGGGGGGACCCTTCGCAACGTACCCGTCGGTGGTGGCTGTCGCAAGAACAAGAGACTCAAGAGACCCATTGTCAACAACAACAACAACAACAATCCCATCCAACCCATCATCAACAACAACTCTTACCAGGATTTCTCAAATGGGTTCTTCGATTTGCAGCCACAGATGAACATATTGTCTCAAATGGGGGATGATCAAGCAATGTTTGGGTTCTATGGGTCAGTTAAGATGGAAAGAGAGGTGGATGTGATGGGATTGAATGGTTATAACATTTATAATCCATCATCATCATCATCTCTCTATTCGAATAATGCAATGGGTGCTTGGTCTGATGTCAACAATTGTGGTACTTCTGTTCCTCATCTGATCTAAATAGTTTGGTTTTTTATTTTTTGGTGGTGTTATTTTGGTTTCAATTGGTTGTTTGTGTTTGTTTTGGATCGGAGAGATCATGTCAGAAGCAATAGATACTTGAGAGCCATCTCACTTTTTTTTTTTAATTAAATAATGTTGGCTCTCAAGGATGGAATTTGCTCAGAGAGGAACCTCGGATCCATTCAGGGTGTTTTTTTTTTTTTTCTTTTTTTCTTTTTGTGATTGGATGTAATTTATATGTATGGGCATGTTAATGGCCTTTGATTTCTTCTAAATGTTGAAGTTGTGGCATGTTTGTTGGGGGTATTTAGAGCTCATTCATCAAAAGAAATTTTCAACTGGGAATATAATTCTTCTGCAGCTAGACCTATCACCTATACAAGGTTACAACGATTTGTTTGCTTTTTTCCCTTCCTTTCTTTTTTAGTGTTTTATTTTAATTTATAATTAATTTTAGACAAGGTTTCAAATTGAAAAACTTCATTTATCTATGAATCATCCTGGGTCTATCAGTTCGAAACAAATATAAACATTTGGACAAACAAGAGAGTACCAAATTCAATCTGGCCTCCATATTGATTTTTTTTTTTAAATAGCGTACCATGTATGTAATTATAAAAGATAAGTATATATTCAAATTAATTATACAAAGTCATTTATAAAAAATGTAAAAATTTGTTATAAGGTATATACGATGTTAATGTGAGTATATATTACTAATGAGATATATGAGACTGAAAACGAGACATAAAAAAAGACTGACTGTAATAACGCTCAGAATGACAAAGTAACTACATTTTATCAAGCAAACAAGTAAAAGTAGCTTATCATCTTGCCCATAGATCAGCTACTGAAAATCCCTCCACCATTAAGAAAAAGGAAAAAATTCATATAACCCTCTGTAATCTTCTTTATATCCACATAACCCCTTGACTTTTTTATATATCCATATAACCCCCTGTAAACATACTGAAAATCCCAATAAAAACCCGAGTTAAAAATTGGTTAACAGATTTGGAATATTCGAGGTATATTCTGTTTTCTTAACCCTAGTTCAAAATTTTATATGCTTTTAACCCCCTATAAATATCAAAAAATCCAAATAACCCCCCTTAAATTTCCAAATTTACCCCTCCATGAATCTTTTCAGCATCGCCATTAAAGCTCCTCGACCTGTCCTGCGACCTCGACCCCACCCCCGACCGTTGCATTGCCGACCGTTGCAACTTGACTGTTGTCTCAATCTCCCCATATAAGCCCCCTCTCCGCCCATCCAGTCGAGGAAAAAAACCCACATCAAATCCTCCATTGGTGACAACTGGAAGTAGCTCCTCCTTTGGTCAAATCGGCAGCAGCTCTTCCAGTGATCAGACCTTGTCTCCGCAGTAGCTCCTCCTTGATAGTGTTGTGAATCAGGCCACTTTTGTTTGATGGTTAGATATCTATTATTATGCATTTTATGTTTGATAGAATGCTTGAATGAGTTATTATTTTTGGATGAACACTAAAAACCACCTTTTGTTTTTTGAAAATACATTATAGTCAACTAGCTCATATGGCAGTCAAGTTAGGCCGCGTCACACGTTTGTTTCCGCACGGGAATGCCGATGTAAAAAGGGTAAATGTTTGATTTTCACTTCCCATCAAGAGCACAGTAAAGGTCGAAGATTCTATTGTTGCTCATTCAATAGGGTGTGTATCTATTACATGCTTTTGATTTTACTGAATGAATGATAAATCTTCTAATTGTTTTGATTTTATATTTCAGACTCCTCAAGATTACAAATTTTTTGAATGGGTTGATGAGCCGAATCACTCCACACTTGATCTCAAATACTAAGTTATCAATCTGGAGGTATCAATGGAGAAGAAGTTCAAGATGCTGAAGAATAGGCTCACCATTGTAATAATATTATTGTTTGTTCTATGTGGTACTCAATGTTTTCAATGATTCAAATCCATGAATGGAAAATGAGACGGTTATGTACTGTTGTTGTACTTCAATGAGCATCACTGTTTGTGTGAATGTGTATAATGGGAATGCATAGGAAAAAAATATCAAAAACTTTATACAACACAATGTATAACTCAATTTGATGAAAAATGACACTTTTATTCAATTTGAATGTCAAATTGTCAAGGTACGACACATAATCAAAACTATACAAAATAAAACAAAAAATATATAATTCTTGGTTGATCTATTTCTGCTCCTTGGTGAATTGGTGGGGCTGTTGTTGTTGATTTGGGTAAGATGCTGCTGCTGTTGAATTGTTGATGTTAGATTGTTGCTGTTAGTCTGCTGCTGTGTTGTGTTGTTGTTGTTGTTGCTGCTGTGCTGCTTTGTGTTATTGTTCTGCTGCTGTGTTGCTGCTGTTGTTGTGGAGTTCCTGCTGTGTTGCTGTTATGTTGTTGCTGCTGTGCTGTTCTTTTGCTGCTGCTGCTGTGTTGTTGTTGTTGTTGTCATTTTGCTGTTGCTGTTGCTATTCTGCAGCTGCTGTGTTGTTGTTGTTGCTAGGGTGAGTGTTGCTAGGGTGTTGTTGCTACTGTTTTACTGTTGTTGTTGCTATTCTACTGCTGCTGTTGCTATTCTACTGTTGCTGTTTTGTTGTTGCTGCTACTGAACTATAGCTGAGTGATGTGTTGAGTTGCTATTGAGGTGGGTGCTGCTGGATGGACTGCTATGCTGCTATTGCTGTTGCTCCATATCTGAAGAATCCACCTGTAAACCTGTAATCAAATCCTACTACTCCTTGCATAGAACAATCTGAATTGCTTTCATATATAACACTAAATAGACTTGTCATTATCATAACTGTCATCCTTGCATACAAACCAAAAACTAGTCTAAACACACAAACCAAACAAACAGACCAAACCAATTAGTTCAAACACACAAACCAAACATACAGACTAAATCAGCTGTTCCAACTATAGCACACACACTTAGTAGATTAACAGATACAATCCAAATACACATGAAAACATACAACTCGAACTTAGTACTTTAAGAGTCCACCTGCATTGGAAATTAAATAATGCTTCATTAAGGATCCACCTGCTTTGAAAATTAAATACTGCTTCATTAAGGATCCACCTGCATAAGAAACTATTAAGAATCAATTTATTGAAATCTAGTCAATAAAAAACTTGACAAATACATGATTATATGGTTTAATGCTCACCATCCACCGTCTTCAAATATTACTACATGCTTGATCAGTCACATCCTCCAAATACTTGGCCGCAGCAGAAGATGTCATCTTAATCTCCCTCAAATGATGCTGGATTGTATGAACTTGCACAATTCCATACAAGCCTCTCAAACAACTCACCCGGATATTTTTTCTTAAAATTGCTATACAGATGTCTGACACAAGTGAGATGTTCCACCTCAGGAAACACCACAGGAACGACTGATTGTAGCCCCTTATCTTTGTCTGACATGAGGGCCAAACCCTCTACATCGTTTATTGCCTCATGGAGCATATCCAGAAACCATCTCCAAGTATCTCCAGGCTCTGTCTCAACAACAGCATATGCAACAGGGACAGACGTGGCACTGAGCATGATGCCCTTGTAAACCCCCTTGAGGTGACACCCGTCCAACCCAATAAAGGGTCTACAACCCCGTAAGAAACCAATCCTGCAAGCACCAAGACATACAAAGAAACGCATGAATGAATTGTCTACATCTAACTGGTATTCAATAATACTTTGAGGGTTGGCTTTTAACATTTCCTCACGCAACTCTGGAATGAGTCTGTATGCTTCAGCAGGCTTTCCATGCATCAACTCCAACGCCTTTCATCTACCTTTAAGCACTCTTGAATAGGGCAAAGTGAGGTTGTACTTATTCTGGATTTCGGTCTTCAGCTTGGATGCACCCAACTCTGGTGTTTTATGAAGGAGCGGGACGATTTTATTTGCAAGCCACCCAGATGTGGCTATCTCATTCCCCACCTTATTCACACTTGTGCATGTATGATCGTCCTTCAAGGTCCTCACCTCAAATGTTACTCAATCTTGTAATACTGAAGCATGAACGCGCCAAGTATAACCCCCCACTCTTCATTTTGCTGTGACACGACATCTCACATTCTTCACATACTTGACAGCGAATTCATTGATAACACAGTACTGTTTTAGTGCATATCTGAACTGATCCACACTGAAAAACCTGGATCCAACTGTAAATTTTGGTTTTTCACTGTCAATTACTATGAACTCACCTTCATACTCTTCTAATAGAAACTCATGCTCACTCTGTGAATCACTGTCTCGATGAACCACCTCTTCTGTATGAGTCTCTGGGGCTAGAAGACAACCCTCATCTCCTAGATAGCCCTCCTCTCCTAGATAACCCTCCTCTGGGACTGGAAGACATTCATCTCCTGAATAACCCTCTTCTCAAAATCTGTCCAGTCCACTGAATCCCCATCAACCTCAGAATCATCTTTTTCATTGACAGCCAGCTGCCTATGTTCTCGCTCACCATATAACTCATCTACTACCTGAAGCTCATCAACACAATCTGTATCTTGTTGAAAGTTTTGAACATCATCAATCTCAGATGCTATCTGGGAGGTGGTAGAAATGCTTTGGACTACATCCTTCTTTTCAAGTACATACAATGTAAAATTTTAATCTTCGATTCTCCCTGAAGATCTCCAATAGCTTTGCATCACTTGCCACCTCAATGTACTGCCTTGGCAAAGTGTTTGGCAGCATGTATGTGAATGTTACTCGTTCAGGGTTGCTCGATTTTGACCAGGGTCCAATATCTTCCCACAGATCAATCATAGCAACCTTATCAGCATCTATAGTTTGTGTGAATTGTCTGCCTTCCACATATTTCAGACCATAGGCTGATTTAATTGGCTTCCAATACCCATCATGGAAGAATGTGACCTTATATAAGGTGTCTTCATCCATAGCTCTATACACCAAATGAAAAACACAAATTCGACTGAGAAGAATTTTTTTGAATGACAAAATTAAGTTTATTCAAATTGAACATACACACAAAAAACCCTCCTAATCCACAAATCACAAAAATGAAATAAACCCAAAGTGCTTAACATCAACAATCAAAACCCACTGTTCACAAGAATGAAAAAATATTGAACATACATACTAAAAAAACCCTCCTAATCCATAAATCACAAGAATGAAATAAACCCAAAGTGTTTAATAACAGCAATTAAAACTCACTGTTTATAAGAATGAAACAATATTAAACACAAACAAAAAAAAAACCTCCTAATCCACAAATCACAAGAATAAAATGAACCCGAAGTGTACAAAAGTTTGATCAAACCCGGTATTTGGAGGCTGCACATCGAAAATTGAGACATTTGAATTTGACTAAAATAGTTGCCCTAGCTACAATATTTTTCTTAGGATTAGGATTAAAATTTCGAACAAATCCCGAAATTCGAAACTACCTGTTATCCAATAAAGACCTAAGATTCCTAATAACAAACCAAAATCCCCTACACGATTAGTTACAAACGCTATTCACAAGAATGAAAAAATATTTCATCAAGCCAAAATCATAGAAAAATAAATTCTCTCCCGAATTCATAAATAGCACAACAAAAACAATTCAAATCTGAAAAAAAAAAAATCAGATATTAGAGTTTACCAAAAGAGGGAGAGCTTGACAGGTTATAGAGCTTGATGGATTGGAGCACTTGCAGGGGGTGCTTGAGAACGTGGAGTGGTTTCCCGTGCTTGAAGACCGGTGAGGGTCGACGAGATCTTGCATGGGGCTTCCGGCGCTTCAGTCGTGGGTGAGTGTCCACGAGATCCAAGACGACGAGATCCTCTTCTTCTTCAAGCACAGGATCGGAGAGCAGCAACACGGATCCTCTTCGAGCATAGGTCGACGAGATCCTATACGATGCGATCCTCCTTCGGCGTTTGAGGGGGGGCGTCGACGAGATCCAACAAAACCAAACCCTAGAGAGAGGGAAAGTTAACATAAAAGGGAAAAATGACTTTCAATGTGGAAAGGGAAATCAAACCGTAGTTAACATGCGAGGGTAAAACAGTCAAATCCAACGTGGGGTTAAAGGTTGGTTAGGTTTTGGTTAACTTAACTGACAGAAGGTGGTAAATGGATTTTCAATATGTTTACAGGGGTTACATGGATTTATCAAAAAGTCAGGGGGTTATGTGGATATAAGAAAGATTACAGGGGGTTATATGGATTTTTCTCTAAAAAAAAAACATTTTATCACACTCTAAGAAGAGAGAGATAATTTCATGCCTCCAGAAGCACAGCCACCAACAAAACCACACACAATACCCCCAACAATCATTTTTTTTTTCTTTGTCCATTCACTGTTAAAAGAAAGAGCAGTGTTACATACAGTCCATGGAGAAAGTCCCACCAACAGTATATATGCATTGATAGTTAGTTGAAAAAATTTATATGCATTGATAGTCAGTCGAAAATTTTTTTCATTTTCATAAATGGCTTCGTTCAATTCTTCATTAATTATATGTTTTTTTATAAAAATGCATACTTTATTAATTTACTAAACGCGAAGTTGTATACATGGTTGTACCTAACAATATTATGAAGCATACACTTTTGGCTGAATTTATAGACTTCATATCTTGTTGAATTATCGTCTATGATCTCTGCATTCAAAAGCATGGTGGTGCATCAGCTTGACCATGCATGGGCCATTAGATTGATCTATTCTCAACATGTGTTTTCACATCATAATCGAAACATGATCATTGTCCAAACATGCATCTTGCACCATGGTCTCTTTCATACAATCTATACAAATATCCTATGCTCCCCAATCACATTCCTCATAATTGTTCTAGACCTTGGTGTGTTTGTGTCCCACGAGTCATTGAGCACTAGTGTCTTTATTACGCGGCAGAAGAATGATAAAGAAGATCTAATCTATGTTAGAATTTAGAACACACTCTCAAAAGTGAGCAAACACTTTATAAAAACTTAATTTGTTCGTAAGAATACAAGTCCTTGCCTATACTGACTCCACCAAGCTCATGGAAAAACTTAATTAGGCTAAAGTATAGAATTTACTAAAATAGAAAATATTAAATAGAGCCAATTATTTTGATGCTATAGAAGGCTATTGATTTTTAATGAGAAAAAATAGGCATTCGAATAATAACTATGAATAGTAAGTTAGCTATTTCAATAGCCTTAATGAGATAAATTGACTAAATTTGCAGTGAGAACAATTAATCATGATACTCTCCACGAAATACTTCTTTACAATAAATTTTGTAGGATTCTGAAATCATCGGGTTTTAATCTTACGCCCCCATTTGGATAGAGAATTGAGTTATTCTGAAGTTTATAACTATTCTAATACTATAAAAAATGATAAAATAATTTTTTGTTTGACTGTGTTTGGAATTATTCTCATTGGAAAACGTAATAATAAAGTTTTGTTGTTTGGATAAAATATGAGTAAGGTGTGGATAATGATTTATAAAATATGAAAAAATAGTGACAGTTAATTTATAAAAAGTGATGACAATTGATTTGACAGTGCACTCACATATTTTTGTAGGTTGAATAACCTCAAATAACTTAATTCTCTAGAATAACTTAATTACAGAGATTGACTTAAATCAATATACCACTTTATACCAGTTAATTTAAATGACATTCAGATTCTAATTTGTTTCACCCTTCCAAACACTCATTTTAATGTTATTCCGACTAATTCCTACATATTCTATTCTCGAAATAAAAGGGGCTACATGTTTCTTATGTGATTTTATACAAGACTGCTTCTAGTGGTCCTGTTGCTTTAAAAATATATCGGGCCACTTGTTCTGCATGACTTTATGCAACATGTGAAGCCAATCAAGTGACATGTGAAGCCAATCAAGTGACCTACATACACTCAATCCTCACAAATTTCAGTGAAATAATTTAGTACAAATTTCGAGGAGTCTGTACGTATAAATCCATAAAAATTATATTGTTGTTCTCATTTTTTTTCATCTCTGTCAATATTACTTTTTTATATTTTGCTACAAACTTTTTCTAGTATATGTTTTTCAATTTAGATTTGATTTAACATTGACAAAATCTTTGTCAATATCTCTACTCTTTTTTCTTTTTTTTGGGTGTAATTGTCAATATCTCGACTTGAGGGCATCAGATTATGATACATTTTAATGCACGCACATATAGATTTTGTTTGTTTATCATCACTAGGCCTGTTAACGGGTCAGGTCCAGACTCGGACTTGACCCGAATCTGATTACACATGTGATATACCTAACCCGAGTTGGATCTGATCCGGTAGATCCGAACATACAAACGAGTCGGGTCCGGATCCACCCCGCCCCAATCCGTTGGACCCGAGACCAGATTATTTTATTAATATATGTTCATATATTACAAGACTATCAGGGTCGGCCATGAGAATTGATTTTTCAATTTTTAAAGTGGGGCCCCATGTATATTTAAAAAAAAATCTAATTTATTTAATCTTATAAATCATTTTATTTTAAGCCATGAACAAATTATAAAATAGATACAATATTTAAAAATAATTTAAAATCATACAAGCAACAAAATAAATTAAATTTTAATGAAATGAAAAGGTTATAAAATCATAAAAATACTTAACACTATTTATTTTAAACAACAAGAGGGACTAGGGAGGAAAATATATAGTGAGAAGGAGATATTATTATTGTTGTTAAAGAGGTTTAAGGAGAGGAGTAATTTTAGGTTTGATTTTGGAAAAGATTGTATGTTGAGATTAACTAATTAACAAGTAAAAGTAGCACATCTAACCATTCATTTATTTAATTCTATCGATCATGCAGTTATTGGAGCCCCTCCCTAGGTGGGGGCCCTAGGCAAAGGCAATTGCCTTGGTGGCCTTTGCACAGAGCCGACCCTGAAGACTATTAATATTAGTTGACCCATAATTTTATTTCTTACTTAACTTATTTTTGTATCCACAAGTTCACAAATCATAATCATAACAAGCCCATAAATCAAAAATCATAATCATAACATTTTTTCGTTGTATTGATGTTGCAACTTGCAAAAACTTTGTTATTTAATATGTAGTAAACTTAATAATGTATTGTCGTTGGTTTGTTTTGGACAATTAACTCATTAGCTTTTGAATTTGTATAATTAATTAGTTTGTTACATGATTTATGTTTATTGTTTAGGTTAATATGTTAGTGTTTATTGTTTTAAATGTCGTTTAGGTTAATATTGTTTTTAATGTTTATATAATTAGTTATGTTTATTGTTTAGGTTAATATGTTGTTTATGTTAGTAATTATTGTTTTGAATGTTGTTTAGTAATTCATTTACTTCTTTTGAATTGTATAAAATTATGTTCAAACATAGTCTCATTAATAATAATGCTTTATTACAAAAATTTTCAAATAGAATGATAAGTCAAACAAATTCATGAGCTCTCCCCATTTTTTTTTTTACCAATCATTCGGGCCCGGGTCCGACGGATTCAGGTCTGGTTCTACATTTTCTCGGATCCGCAGGGTCCTACCACGGGTTAGGTCCGGATCCACCCTGACCTGGCCTAAACCTGACCCGTTGACAAGCCTAATCATCACTAGGATATAAATATAAAGTGGAAGCACTCAGCATCTTCCCATTAGTGACATTGTGGTCCCCCTCTTGTCGATCTAGGACAAAAGACAAATTCATACCCTATCTGTCACCGTAACAATCATTTCTACTGTCATTACTGTATCCCAATTAAAGATATGAGTTTTTATATTTAATGAAATATATATTCATATTCAATCTAGAAAATACAAAATTTATAAAATGTAAAAAATGATGACAGTTCTAGTTAAAAAACGTAATAATAAAATTTTTATTGTTTGAATAAAATATGAATAAGTTATGGATAAAGATTTATAAAAGGTAAAAAAAATGATGATAGTTAATTTATAAGAGATGATGATAGTTGATTTGACAGTGAACCCACATATTTTTTTGGGTTAAATAACCTGAAATAACTTAATTTCTAAGGTTGACTAAAATTTATATATCATTTTATACCGGTTAATTCTGATACACAAAAATTCATTTATTTCAATCTTTCAAATACTCATTTTAATATTATTTCAACTAATTTTCACTTATTCATATCATATTCTCGAACCAAACAAGACCTATACACCATGTTTTGCCCATGCATGGGCCATTAGATTGATTTTTTTTTTTTTTCTCGCTTGGAAAATTAGATTGATCCTGTAATTCTCAACCCCAACAAATAGTCTCATGTTTCTCCACATCATAATCCAATCATGAATTCATGATCATTGTCCACCACCCATCACAATGCCCGCATCTTGCATCTCTTTCACACAATCTATACAAGTATCATATGCTCCCCAATCACACTCCTCATAATTGTTCTAGTCCTTGGTGTGTTTGTTGTCCCAAGAGTCAATATTGGACACTCATGTCATCTATGCTAAAATTCACAAACACGACCATCAAAAAGTGAGCAAACACTTTATAAAAACTTAATTTGTCATAAAAGTACAAGTCCCTGCATATGACTCCACCAAGCTCCAGTAAAAACTTAATTAGGTTAAAGTATAGATTTTATTAAAATAGATAAATATTATATAGAGCCAATTATTTTGATGCTATAGAAGGCGGTCAGAATTGATAGCAAATCAATATTGACTTTTAATGAGGAAAAACAGTCATTGGAATAGTAAAGATGAATATAAGTTATAACTTATTCAATAGTTTTAAGAGAATTTGACTAAATTAGCAGCGAGAACAACTAATCATGATCCTCTCCACGAAATACTTCTTCACAATGAATAAATTTGTGGGATTCTGAAATCATCGGCTTTTTCTTCTTACATATTGTTTCTGTGATTTTATTTACTGTATAGTCCAGTCGCTCCAGAAACATGTCAAGTCGTTTTGCTGTCTTCGTTGCAATCCATCCTCCCTAGACATTCTCAATCAACTTACCTATACACAGTACACACACACTCAATCCTCACAAAATTCTGTGTAATAAGGACATAATGAATCACAAAATACTTTTTTTTTTTTTTTTTTTTTTTTTGCTTGGAAAAGTTTGGAGGATGCAATACGAGAACTTTATAGGAGGTCACTCATCCTAGTTTTACTCTTGCCCAAACATGTGAGCATCCAAGGGCGGAACTACTAGTAGGCTGGGCCGGGCTGTACCCCCCCCCCCCCCCCCCCCCAAATTTTTGAATTTTTTTTTTAAAAGAGGCCCCAGTCTTAGATCCCCAATTAACCAGCCCAGCTCAGCACAGCCCAAACCTGCAGCCTAACCCATCAAAGACAACCCTAATCATACCGATTACCAAATAAAAATAAAATCAATTAAAACCCACATATAGATAGTTTTTCTGTTTATCCTCACTAAGATCTACATTTAAAAACCACTAGTCAGTCTTTCTTTATTTATATACATATATAAAGTGGAAGCACTCGCATGCTCCAACTAGTGACATAGTGACATTGTGGTCCCCCTCTCTTGTCAATCTAGGGCACGAGACAAATTTATACCCTGACCATCACTGTAACAGTCATCATTCATTTCTACTATCATTCCTGTACTCCCAATTGATGAGGAAAATATATTCATTTTCTATTCCAATGTTAAAAACAAACATGACTTAATGAGATGATAAAAGTAAAAAAATAACAAAAGTAAAACAATGGCAAAAAAAGAAAACACACGCATGATGCAAAATACCGCAGCCCGTATCGACCCAATTGTACCCGGTGAGTAGACAGAAAAGACTTCAAACCCTTCCCCCGTAGGATCCAACTATTCAGTGATACGGAACACAATTTTGTCTATGTGAATGCTCGAGACCCTGCACATGCAAATATATGCTTTGAATTGTCATCTCCCACAGGTTCTCGGAATTGAAGGCCCTAATTGAAGATATGAGTTTTTCTATTTAATGAAATATATATATACATGCTAAATCTATAAAATACAAAATGATATACATCATATCATTCAAATATATATTATCCACCTACCAAAAAGAAAAAACATATATTATCCTTTTTGTGAATGTTATTATTTCTATAAATGAGGACGTAAATCTTATATTATTTTTTAATGTTTGTATTTCAATAAATCAGGACGTAATGGAACTACAAACAAGAATGAATGTCCCTAACATAAGAGAGGTTATATTCATGCTTTTTTTTTTTTTTGTTGAGCTCTGCTCAATCCATTTTAAAACCTCATATATATATTATATTATGTCAGTGTAGTATACATTCCATGCATTGTATAAAAAGTTAAAATTTATTTTTAATTAAAATTATGTACTGGTTTATATAAATATATATTTTATTTTTTATAGTAATATATACTTTATTAAAAAAAATCAAAATAGTTATTTTTTTTAAGAAATGATAGGCAGTTGATCTTAATTTTATAAATAAAAGAAAGGGGGGGATTGCCCAAAACAATAGAGGAAAAACGAAAAAATAGGAAAAGGGGAGGAACACACACAATGTAAAAGAGATATCTACCAGTTAATATGGTTGGGTGTTGTTATCCTTTGGGCTGCACAGGTTTCCTTTTTAAAAAAAAAGCTAAAAAAAAAAAACTTTGATGGGGACAATGGAATGTTTTTGGAGATAAAAGTGCTGAGAGTTCTTTAATTTGACAGAGAGACTGAAATTCTCTCCTCTTTTGTTGACAAAACAGAGAGACAGATCTTCCCTATTTATATTTTATTTAGGGTTAAAGATATCCACATCCTCATGACCAAGATAATTTCATATAAATCCTTATCAAAGTTGAAGCAGATATATAAATCCTTAAAAACTCATAAAAAATCACATACATACCTAATGTCGACAGAGGTTAACTCTAACCCAACATACCCTAGTTAATCCTAACATACACCATGAAATCACAAGAGATATTAATGTGATGTGCCCTCCCCGAATCGCTCAACGTAACGAGAAGATGCCAGAAGACCGTATGAACTGAAACATCCATGCAAAGTCTGCCAAAGAGTCTAACGCTCAAGTCAGAGAAAGCTCAAAAATATTCTACTCTAAACACCAAAAACTGGATAAAGAACTTTCCCTATGTGTTATTTATACGCTGTAAAGACCAATGATAGGCCACCACATGGCATATCCAACAACCATGTGTGAAACCAGTTTGATAACCCTAATTCAAAATTAAAACTTCTCTTTCCACAATGATAGGCCACCACATGGCATATCCAACAACAATGTGTGAAACCAGTTTCATAACTCTGATTCAAAATTAAAACTTCTCTTTCCACAATGATAGGCCACCACATGGCATATCCAACAACCACGTGTGAGACTAGTTTGATAACTCTGATTTAAAATAAAAACTTCTCTTTCCACATGAATTCAATTTTGATATATTTTGTAGAAAGGAGGGATTGAAGAAATTGTCTGAGTTGCTCAAGATGAGGCTTATAGAAATTCCAAACGCCATTTAACTGGGTATCAATACCCGATATAAGAAAAATCAATGTCAAGCATTGTTAGGTGCCCTAAAAAATCTCGGCATCAGAGTGCTTCAGATGTATCTGTAAAAATCTGTGCAAGGTGTTCATAGCACACCCCAGCATACCTATGGTTTAATTTGGAACTCGTGGAGGGTGAAAAATTGAAAGGAGAAACAAAAAACCTACCCATTAATATCAAGTCGAAGTTGAGGCTAATAGTTTCAGATCCTCACCCAATCTGAAGTTCTGAACTTTCATGAACCTAGTAATATGTACCCCACCATCACGAAATCTAATTTACATGCAAGAACCAAAACAACACAATGCAAGAAACAATACTCAAACCTTTTCGAGTGCTGACAAACATGGCTCCTCTACAGATCATCACTTCATGGACACCGAAATGCCTTCTATGGCGCCTTTTTTGAGCTGAAAAACACCAGAAAATGCAAAGTGGTTACTGATAAATAATTTTAATTAAGACCCTAAGCATTCACTGAATCATATCTTTAGACACTACTGCTGCAACCAAGAGAGAACATCATCAACTATATAAAAAGCATACAGTAAAAACAACAGATAAACTGTAAGCCATGCACGTAGCAGAAACAGTTTTCATTGCATGTGTATGACCGTCCTTGCAAGAGCCGGATCACATGATTCTATTATCATGTACATCTTTATTCACTGTATGTGAAATGAGTTTCATGTTGACTGATGATGGAAGCTTTCAACATAGCGCAGCTGAACAAGAGGAATCTCTCATAAAATGCGAAATATTTGAACAATTCAGAAAAAATGAAAGTCAACAAAAAAAATGATATATTGAATGAACACATTTTATCCAGATTCGTAACAGTGAATTCTATATGACAAATTACATCAATTTAAAAAGTGGTTCTTCCAACCACTTTATATATGATGCATTGTTTGTGTAGTTCTGGGGATCAGGTAAGCAGGTAGCTGAATCCATCTATGTACCATGATCGTTATCTTTTGAAAAATACTGGATACAACATGCATGTCAAGGGAAACAAGACTACAAAAGACGGAAGAACTGGAAGGAGCAGACGGGGGAATGGACGGTTGTGGGTCCGTTGCATGGAAGACAGAGGTGAAGGGAAGATCCTGCAGGAAGGAAGCATACTCGCAATCAGCCACTGGAGGGGAGTTCAGAAAGTCATGGATGCATCCAATGTTTCAGGTGTTTGGGGGGAGACCACAAGGACTGCTGATAACCTCCTAGATGCTGGTTTTGCCACAAATTTGGCCATAGAAGTGGCAGTTGCAGTGAGAAGCATAGGATGAGGGTCTCTGAGATGGTCCCAAGGCCTATGGGGCTCTCAGCAACATCTGGGGTTGTTCAAGTAAGGGTTGACTGGTCACCGGAACTGGCGGACAGGACGGAAAAACTGGGACGGAGTGTCTGCAGGTAGTCTAGGACAGCTCACTGATTCTCTTATAAGATGAAGCTATCAAGTTGTTGAATGCATAATGGAGGGGATTGATTTCCGATTCGCACGGTGGCTGAGCCAGGGAAGGAGGATTGTCCATCTCCCAACTTCGGCAGCTAGAAATCTTGTCCTAAGTCAGGGCAATCTGTTGTTACAAGGGGGAATGTTGACTTTTAGAGTATGTGACTTCAAAATGGGTCTTTGGTCTCAGAAGGCAATCAGGTAGTTTTGCTCCTCATAGGATGCCTCTGATTTGGAGGATGAAAGAGGTTGTTCGAAAGGTTGTGGAACCTTTTGGTTTCTGGCACTATTTTAAATATCGAGTGATATATTGATTTGTATTATCAAAATGCTAAAAATCGGACATATATCAAGTTCTTAGCAAGAAATTGGATTTATAGGCAATTTCTGAAATTCAGTTTTTTCAACAAAAAAAATGCCTCTTGATGCCAGTACTTTAATAAAGGAATCTCATTTACAAAGCAATAATAATGAAATTTATGAAAAGAATTAGGTTTTCAATGCTTTGTTATATTAATGAAATTCCATACATGGCATATCTTAAAAATGAAATATAATAATAATGAAACAACCTATATTGCAACATCATGAAACACATAGATTTTTTTGGTTGTTTGCAACGTATTTTAACTAAATTTGATTAAAGTATTAACAATAGATTTTTCATATATTGAAATTCATAATGTATTATTATATATAAGTTACTGCATAATTGCAAACTAAAATATTCTCTAATATGATATGTATGGAATCATTGTATAATATTTTTCTCCATTTTTCTGCATTTTCACTTTTTTTTCTTTCTTTTTTTTTTATTCTTTTCATTTTTCCCATTTTTCAGAAAAAACTGAAATCAATATATCAATTTGAACCATTTTCTACATATTGATAAAATCGATATTTTAAACATTGTTTTCTTGGAGTTCTTTGCATATGTGGAGGTTGATGGGGAGGACCCTAGTCCAGGCCCATATTTGGGCCAAGAGAGGCAAGGTTCCACCTGCATCAGTGGAGGTGATGTTAGGAGGATGGAAGGCCAAGGTGGAGTTGTTGTGCCGAGACAGTCATCCAAAGTCATTTGCAGAGGTTGTTAAAAGGGGTGGGGTCATGGGTCCCCTTTGGGGACAGGCATTGTGGGTGTCCCAAACAGGACTGTGTAGGGTGAAGGAAGTATGTCGGTCTTGGTGAAGACACTACAGTCGATCATCGTCGTCTCTGGGAGGGAACGAGTGGACTCGCAAAGGTTTCCAAGTCGCCTAAGGTGAGAACTCTCTGAGTTGCGTTTGTAGAATTAGGAAACAACTTGGTTACCTGGTGACAAGCAGAAACAGGTGTGCTCAAATGGCACAGTGGGTACAGATGAGACCATACCAGGCAAAAATGGAATCAAGCATCTCAAGGGGTCAGGAGGCTCGACGGCGTTGCAGATTATCAAACACTATTTTGGTGAAATGGAGGCAAGGGAGAAGAAACCTCAGCAAGATATTAGAGTGGATGTGGGTTTAGGCCAGCTGTCTCCAATAGCCTTTCTGAGGGGGTAGGTTGGCATGCACATGGTGGACAAGTGCCTCTTCCTCTGAAGGGTAGATGGAGCAGACATGGGAATTCAGATCGCCGGATGGATTCGGTGGGAGTCCATTCATGGCCCTGGGCCCATTATTATGCAGCAAGCCCAGCATTGGTAACTCACTGGACCCAGGCTCATGGGATGGGAGAATTACATGGATGTGGAGGGTAGGGTCCACTGGCAGTGGTGCCTAAACCCTAGCCGAACCCCAACCCTCGGAAGCTCTTCGAGCGAGCTTACCCCTGGTCCAAACCCAATTTTATTTTGTCCCAACCTGGGTAGGGTCCTCGGGATCCACTTCCTTCCCAAAGTGTTAATCAACATGGGGCTCTTCTGGCGGCTAGGGTGGAGGTGGTGGAGTGTGGAAATCTTTTTTGGGAATGTCATGGCAAAAATGGTGGGACCCAAGGATGGACAGGACTGTGCAGAAGTCTATATAATGCCAATGCTCCGCATCAAAAAGCAGTTCGGCTGCTGATACAATCAATCAGAGGAGAAAGACGGGGGGTTCGGGTGATCCCATCCTGACTAAACTATAAGTTTGTACCACCTACATCCAGAGATGCTACAAATGAAAATTTTATGGATAAAACCATTTCAAAAAAATTCAATAAGAAATCAAGAATATATGATCAGTATATATGACGGGAAAAAAAATTACCTTTTTTCGCCAACAATTTTTTGAAACTCGCACTTCACACTCAACATTGCTCCCTTCATTGTTCCAATTTCATCTAGCAGCTTGTCAACATTAGAAGTATTCATTTCTTGTTGGTTCAGAAGTGATGCCTTTTTCTGGATTAACATAGAAATCGAGTTCTGTAGTTCAACAAGCTGATCATCAACTGCAACTACTTCTTTATCAAGACTTTCATTCTTCTGCTTTTCTTCATGGACTTTCTCTTCCAATGTATTAATTTGATCTTCATATACCTCACATTTATCTTTAACCCTCAATAATGAATTTAGAAAAGATCGTTCTGGTTGGAGGTCAAATCCATGCTTTTCCAAATCAGTGAGAGCTTTCAGCTGATCTTCAATTATCACTTTGCAGTCCTCAAACTGTAGTTTATATACCATCAACCAAAGTGGAAAAAGTTACCATTTGCGATATGGCACTCCCTTCCCGATACAATTCAGGTATTTCCAATAAAGGACGAAAATGTGGATGTTGTGGCCTTTTGGAGAATATTTCCATGGAATCAACCACGTTCCACACGGGAGACTTTTTCTCAAATGGCAGGACTGGCAATGGGCGTGAATCAAGTGGAGAAGTGTCCCTTGGAGTTGAACCTTCTCGAAAAGGAATAGCCACCAGACTAGTCTTCACAGAGGTGATTTCCTTTTCAACTTGAACTATTGAAGATTGAAGAGGGCTGTTGCATTGCTCATAATTTCTCTCAATGTCATTTTGAACATCTAAGTTGGGGTTTCTCCCTAAATGAGAGTGGGAGTAACACATTTTCACATTGTCAAAAGCTTGAGCTGTCAGGCATTGTAGTCGTTGGAAGGCGTTTGATGGAAGTTTACCTTCTTCAACAACAAACTGGACACTCACTGATTGAATATTAAGATCCTCACCAGTGGTGGAATTACCTTCATAATTGAGAGAATGATCAGGAACTTTATAACTGTAAATTCCATAGAAAGTTTGTTAAAATTCTATATTTCACGGAACTATTATTCCATGAGACACTACAACTGGCATTCCAGAATTAGATATTTCTACTACCATCTCCTAGTTCATCATGCTTGCTTGCTAGAGAACATCACAGAAGGTAATTAAGCAAAGGCCACTAAGCAATGTTAGATAACAAATCTAAGGAGAAAAATTAGTTACATACCTTCTACTGGGGAATCTTTATTTTTGTCACTTTGTAATGGCTTCCTTGCTCGTTTCTTTGTTCCTTTTTCCTCACCATTCTGTCCCTCCATCTAAGACAAAAGTAGCACGTGTCAAAACAATAACTACAACCATCTAATAATTATTGAGTTCAAGTTGTCTTACTATCTTTGGAGAACCTATGCCTGGTTTAAGTGCTGGTAAAGCACAAACCATTGTCACATTTTGTAGAGGAGACTCATTATCAGACTCCTGCAGCGAGGCATTTGAGGGAGTTTCTATGATCGGATGCGATCTTGAGCTTCTTCTTTTTTTAATATGGCTTTTTTCTGGAGAACAACTTAGAGGGGGTTCAACAGAAAATCTCCCCCTTTCTTCTGAAATTGGTGGAGCAGCATCAGTTCGTGAAACATTAAGCCAATCAAGCAATCGAGAGTTATCTTCTATAGGATCATTTTTCTTTTTCTTCCTGGAAGGGCGCATATGTTCAACATTGGCACGAGTACTTGATGTCTTTACTCTCTTGCTTTTTGTATGTGTGGTATCCAAAAGCGATTTGGTTATGGTTTCATCTTCAGCATCAGTCAATAAAGAGATCAATGGAACATCAACTTCTTTAGCAGTGCTCTTTTGGAATTGTTTAACCCCATTTACATCCTGAGATGTGATGCATATATCATGGAAACATGCCCCAAATATTATGACGATGAATTTACAAAGGACAGAACGATTTGGTATCAGCAAATTAACAGATATAATTTGTAGCAGAATCAAATGCTATCGCTCCACTCATACATAAGTGACACTGTAGCCTAGTGAAGATACCATTATTCAAAAAAATGTATGGATACCAGAAATCTATGGGCAGCAAAACGTTGAAAAAAAAAAGAGTTACAAACTTAACCCCCAACCCCTTGTTAAAAAACCCACCATGAACAATGCAGTGACATGAACACCAGGGTTATTTGTAAATGGAACCGTAAATATTGTTTTGTTCTGTTTTGTAATTGGACTCGTGTCCCGATTTATGCGATGAATCGTGGTATTGAATCTACCATTTCCGTAAAAAAAAATATTGAGCTCCTTGCCGAAAGGGAGGAAGAGCATCTCCCCTCAACATCTAGAGATAAACATCAAATGAATTCAAACTTCCGTCAAACTTAAATTCACAAGCCAGGGAAAAATAACCTTCCAAGAGTTAAAGTACAGGATATCCAACTAACTTGAGAAAAGCAAGAACATTCCTTCAAACAAACATTAAAAAATGTATATGTCCAACAATGCAAGATTACTAGTATGTTGGGTCCAAGATCATGTTTGAAAATGGGTTTAGAAATGATCCTTCACTTAAAGCTTCTCTTGAAACTTGAAAGTCAGTTCCCAATAAGATAACGTTTGTTAGATTCTTCGATATCTCCTTTTTTTCACTGTTACAACTAATGTAGTGCTAGGAAACGAGTTTGAAAAACAACTTCTTGCTTTAAACAGTTTTTGAAAATCGCCATCCAAGAAGTGGATTTTGTTAGAGCATCTCCAAAAATCTCCCCAATATTTCTTTACATTGTAGGGGAAAAAAAGGCTCCCTATGACATGTAGAGAGTTTTTTTTTTTATCACTTCAAAAGCCTCTTCATTCTTACCCTACATTCATTCCAAATTACCTTTTTACCCCAATAATTACAAGATAACCCTAAACCTCAAAACATAATTGGATGTAAAACCCTAGTTCAACCAGAATTAAAAAATCATGCCATATATTATTGGGGAAGAAGAACAAATTTAAGACACATTGCTGGGGAAACTTTCAAACTTCCAAAATGGGTACCTAGAGAAGCCTTTGAAGCATCAATTGGAACTGTTTCTGGACTGCATTGACAGCAAACCGAAGTTTGGAAGCTAAAAATAATGGCTTCAATCACCAACTTGGTCTACAAGGGATCGGCAGAGGAGCTTCAAATACAGACCCAAGCATAGTTCAAAACCATGTGCGAACCACCACATGTGCGATGGGGTTCGCACATGGCATATGCGGCCGCATGTACCGAACATGCGGTCACACATAGGGTAAGGCAATCATTCAAACCTCCGTTCAAACCCCCATTCAAACTGAATTCGAACGCCATCTGAACGTTCGAACGGCTTTTGAACAGTATGTTGCCGTTCGAATTACCGTTCAAACGACAATCCGAACTCAGAGGTAGGTTTTACCGTTCGAAGTCAGTTCGAACTAAACTTCGAACGCCCTCTTACCGATTGAAGTCAGTTCGAATTGAATTCCAACGGTAAGAGACCGTTCAAATTCCGTTCGAACTGAATTCGAACGTGCGCCACATATTGGGTGGAATGTGTGCCCGGGGGCGCACATCAAACTATGGACCCTATGGACCCTAGTGTACAAACTATGGACCCTAGTGCACTTCAAACTATGGACCCAAGTGTCACAAATTTTTTATTATTCTCTCTTTGAAAATATTGTGCAATGTCTCACCAAACTTTCTTCGAAATTCATTAATCATCATCACCTTCTGAAGGCAACCCTTCTTTCTGTTAATAAAGGAAACCCCCTTCTTTTGACTTGAACATGTGTATTGCAAAGAGAGAGAGAGAGTGATCTAGAGAGAGAGAGAGGGAGAGAGAGAGAAAGAGACGAACGGACGGACGGCGGATGAAATCAAAGATTTTGATTTTTTATTTTTTCTAGGTTTGCAGGGTAGAGAGGAAGATGGAATACATTTGGGGGGACATAGGTTAAAAAAAATGAGAAGAGAGAGAGTTAGCTGGAAAAAAAAAAAGGTTTTGTTGAAAGGACAATGTAGTCATCTTGCATTGTAGTTTTCCCTACAAGGCTCCATACATGTATGGAGCCTTGTAGGGAAAAAATATGGTAGAGAGCCTTGTAAGGAGTCTTTTGGACCCCTTTTTTATTTTCAACTCCCTATGTTAAGGAGTGAGCCATGTAGGAAGGCTTTTGGAGATGCTCTTAGGGTCCATTTAGAAACACAGATTCAAAAATAGATTTTAGAATAAAACTGCTTTTTAAGATGATTTTAGACCTTGACTTTTATTGGGATGCTTTTTTTTAATTCAGGAATCAATATTTGAAAACAGTTTATGTTTGACAGAGAGAGCTGTTTTTCAATTCAAAAAATCGATTCAGAACAAAAAACGTTATTTTTGAGCTTTTCAAAACATAAATTTTGAGAGAAAAATTAAAATGAATCCAGCTTTCGATTGTTCAAAAAGCTGTACCGTTTAACTGCACGATTTAGCTTTTCAGCTTTTCAAAAATCAAAAGCTGCTCCAAACGTGCAACCAAACGGGGCCTTAGATTGTTGAAAAGTTATTGTTTTTATAATTAAAAGCTGGTTTTCACATTCCTAAAAATCCGGGACTAATAGGTGTGTCTGGAAACACATTTACATTAAATAAGATATCTGCAAAAGTAAAATATCAAAAAATTGTCCAAACTAATCTCCAACATTGCCAAAAAGCTTTAAGGTTGGGACATCAGGGGGCATTTAGAAACACATGCAAATCAAGGACGATTCATAAGCAAAATCATTTAAGCACCCATTTGGGAATGATGCGGGGATGTCCAAGTCCACCAAAGCGACCCATGACCCGGGGCAGAGAAGCGTTGTTTTCAGAGTTTCTCTACCTCAAAAATAAATGACTTGTCAACGCCCATTTGGCTACCCCAACATGGATGTTGAAAAAGTATTTGGATACGTGGTAGTGGTATGACAAATTCCGAGCAGCAATCCACTCCATTGCGGATCCAAACAAGGCCTAAGCTCATTTCTAAACGCTATGTTAAGCCTCTGTTTGAAAAGAAGAATAGATGTAGAATAAGATGGAATAAAAGTGAACAAGTCAAAAATAAATGTTTGTTTAAAAGGAACACGTAAGCACGTAAACATAGCTAAGTGAGAATAAATTGGTATTGGTATGCCAAATCCCCCTAAAATTGTATTATTCCACCCAACATTTTTAAATGATATAAGGAGGGCCCACATGTCAAATAACATGTCATAACCTCTTGTAAATCAGGGAACACACATGTCAAATAATTTCCCACCTATTTTTATAAATTGTTATCCAAATTTTATTCACTTTGATCCACTATTTATCCATGATCAACGAAACAACAAAAGCTTCATTATTACATTTCCCAACGAGAATAAATAAAAACAACCAAACAAAAAATGGCTTATTAAACTATAGCTATGCATACTGGAATAGTTATCTATCTAAAATTGCTTATGTCGCTGATTTAAAAGAAATTATGTTATCCCACCCAATCTATTCCACTAATTTAAGGGAGCCCACATATCAAATCACATATTATCATTTATTATAAATAAGATGACCAACATGTCAAATCACATGTCGGGACCCACATGTCAAATCATACTGGCATAGTTATTTATCCCAGAATAATTTATATGGCTACCCAAAATAAGATTAGTAGAATAATCATTTTCATTGAATGGGAGACAATTACAAAGAAAAAGAAAGAAAGAAAGCAAAAAAAAAACAATAATAATTCACAGGCCCTATCTTATAGGCCTCATATAAGCCCCATTAGGTGGCACAAGTATTAATACCAATTTTACTATTTATGCCTTTTTCGATAATTACTCCCATAATCAAGGAGTCGGTTATGATTGTTGCTGATGTAGCATGATTTTTCAAATTTTTTTGGAGGATCAAATTCCATGATTTTTGGCAATTAATAGTCTTTTCTCTTTTTAAAAAAAAATTACATGGTCAATCTGTCTCTCTGTCCATCTGCGGCTTCTTTTTATTTTTCACCTAAAACAGAATTTGTATTTGGGTCTTATTCCTTGTTTTGCATTTGTTACAATTTTTTACTATTGAATTTGGTGCTAGATGTTAAATCTGGCAACCTTTGGTCTGGCTTTTATTACAATTTTTTCTTAGATGTAATGTTTGATCTTAAATTATTTTACATTGGCATGGGTTGCGTGACATTCAAAAGTTAGTTATATTTCAAACTATTATTTTGAACTTATATACATTATTTTTTAAAAATCAATGACATGTTAATCTAATATAAACATGCATTAATTGTTATATATAACAAAAGTCAGTTACATTTACAAATGTAACTAACTTTTATTCTAAATTCTTATTTTGTACTGTATTTTATTTCTGCATCCATTGAAAAAAAACTTTGTATTCATCGCAAATACTTTGTCCGATGATTAGAATCGAATAATCATCAAATTAACAAGAGCGTTTCAAAAAAATAAAATTAAAAACGTTGATTATTCCTTGTCGCCATCATTTCTGGTTAAATAAACAAAAATTCGATCAGTTTTGATGTTTTTAACGAAATGGGTTTTTTAAATGACTTCGTTTTTTCAGTTTTTTTTTTTAAGATTGAATTTCGATCTTGAATTTTTTTTTTTATTTTGAATTCGCTTTTCGGATAAAGTGGGGATGGGTTTAATAAGGGAGAAAAATGTGGGATTTAAATGAGGGTGACATTGTATTTTGAATCTTTAATATTTTAAAAAAAAAAAGTCAAACAAGCTACCAAAATGAGACCTCATTATTAACGAGGTTTAAATAATGAGGCACGTGTAACAGGACCAAAAAAAAAAAAAAAAAAGAAATCTCATATGTTACCTTCTCTCCCATGGAGTCCTTGTTCACCCACTCCCCTCCCACCCATTCAAGGTGCGCCCTAAGCTCCTCCACCCCGAACTCCCTCTCGTCCACCGGATCCGGGAACCTCACCCTATACCTCAATGTCCTCACCGGCCCGCCCTTGTCGTCCGTCACCCGCACCTCCGACACCGTCCCGACCCACCACCCCTCGTTGTAAAACGCGTCCACCGCCTGCCCCGGCCCGAACACCACGGGGCCGGCCCGGCCCCGCCCGTCGGTGGGCGGCGGAGCGGGCCGGACCCGGGCCGCGTGGACGGTCTCCTTGAGAGGCTTCGTGGGGTCGTCGTCGAGGGCTAGGGTCCGGTAGAGGAGGCTGACCTTGCCCTTGGAAGGGAAGGAGCGGACCACCGTCGCCTCGTACCAGGCGCCGCGGAGACCCTCTTCGTCGCCGGCGACCTCCACTTCCTGACCCTTGTAGAACCAAGAATTTGGGCCCATTTTAAGCTAGGGTTTTGAGAGGGGTTGTTTTGGTGGTGATCATGAGTTTTGATTTTCGTTTTTTATTAGTTTTTTGTTTTTTTGGGGAGGGGGCGGGTCAGACTGACATGATATTTTGGGAATTTTTGAAATGGGTTTTTGAATTTGTTGAATGTTTTGTCTTTCTGCGTGAATTTTTTTTTTCTTTTTTTTTTGGGGGGGGGGGGAGTTTATGGTTGCTTTTAATGGAGGGTATCATCAAGTTGAGTAGTGTGGATTGCGTGGAGTTCTATGTGGTGGGAGACTAGGTAAAATCTAGACCGTCCATTCAAATTTTATAGCATGAATTTTGTTCTTTCTTGAGCTGTGTTTAGTTGTACGGTTACAAAATTGATTATAGATAAAAATTAAATTTAAAATTGATTTTTTTAAGAAACTATCTCTCCATAGTTTATGAAAAATTCAAGTTTTGAGTATTTTTTCATATAAATTTGTTTGTAGTTTTTTGTCCTAGCATTTTTGTTTGAAAACAAGTTTGTAAAGAGCAGCTTTCCTGTGACTCAAAAACTACATAAACCCGTTTTCAAACGGAGCTGCCTTAGCCCCATTGAGAACGGGTTTTGGATTTTAAAGAAGCTTCTTTTCTCAATTCTGTTTTCAAACAGAAAAACTGAGATCAAAAGCTGCAGACTGATTTTTGTAAAAATATGACTAAAACTTGAGTTTTTCAAAAGTTGTAAAGAGGCAGCTTCCTGCAAAATCTGTTTTAAACACAGTTTTAACCTAAAATAAACTTTACAATCGTATAATCAAACGTAGCCTTAATAGGGATGGCAAAAGAGCATATTGGGACAGATTTTATCAATCTCAAACTCATGATGAGTTCGATTGTTTTGTCACAAATCCCAATTTTTTAAATATTTTTTAATATCTTTTTTTAGATTATAAATTAAATAATTATCTTATATAATATTACTTAATACATGTTTAATATTTTATCAATTGTAGTAACATATCTGATAGGTTAATTTTTTATGTATCATATTAATTTTGATTATATAAGTGATTTAAACAGAATAAAACGGAGCATGGCAGGTTTTGCACTTGAATCTCAAATCCATCTCATAACTCTATCGGGTTGGGATAGTTCAGATTCATGTTTAACATTTAGGGGACCAAATTTGCCCTAATAAGATTAGATCAGAGCGGGTTTCTCATTTATCACATCCCACTGTCATTCCTTCATTCCCCAAAATTAAGTTCAATTCATCTAGAAATCATTTGGGAACATGTTTGAGATAATTTTTACTTTTACATATTCATAAGGAACCAAATGAGAGGATCCTGAAAAATGTAACATACTAGTCGACTTCCTGAAAAATGAATATGATCTTAGAAGAATAAACAAGTAGATGGCATAAAAAAGTTAAAAGAAAAATAATGTCCCCATTTACTTTACCCACAAAGTAAATTATTTTATTATTGAAGATGCTTCCCACTAAATCCTTCACTCACTGGGAAACCCTTTTCATTAAGGGGAACTTGGAGAAAATTACTCAAAATACAAAGCAAAGACTTCATAAATATGCATTACATCATTTATGTAAAATTAATTAAACACCTACCTTTCTAAAAATTCATTGTGCATCAATCACATAAATAATTTTTGGAATATGATTTATTACACCAATTTGAGACGATTGTCCCTCGTGATTCTCTGTGTTTTAAAATTATTGAATGATAGTATTTGTATTAATACTTTTATAAATATGGAAAATGAGTGGCCCAGAACCATTTAAAAAAAAAAACTCAAAGGTTAAGATATATATTGTTTTATCATATATAGGAGAGGGGGGAATTAAGTCCTTCCACATAATAAGCAGGTCCATCAATGCCTTCACGGTTGAAGATGCCCAAAGACAATAAATAAATAAATAAAGATGATTCATGATTAAAGATACTCAATCCAAGAAAGACAAGTCACAAAATAATAGATGCACCTCTAAGCGAACGAATAGATAAAAGTTAAATGCTTTGGTAAAAAAGTGAAAGTGACAATGGATTTCAAACCATTTGAAATCCGTAAGAGAAGATGACTATAAAAAAGAAAAGATTATATTAAAGGACTCTTTGGTGCTTTTCATTGAACCTAGGATCATCAACATGAAAGCATGTCCTAATAACTATTTTTTCTATGGTGGAACCAGTGGAAATTATACAGTTAACATCTACAATACTTGTCAAGACTTTTACCGTAGGCCGCTTCATCCCACAACAGCTTTTTTGCTAATAAAAAGCACGCAAGTAATAACTTTCTTAGTTCTCACAATATCTACTTTCACGCGCATGTTTGTTTCGCAAAGGTTAACGATACATTTTTCTTTTTAGATGTTGGATCATGGAGTAGCAGACTTGTTCAGGAGAGTTTCTTGGTGGATATATCTTGCATGTGGGGGTCCACTACTCTTGTTCAAGTTTCTTTATTCAGGTCTCTTTTTTCTCACTTTTGATTTGTTGTTGAGTAGATCCTTGAATTTTATTGAGTAAACTTGGTTAATATAACCAATGCAATGTACAGGACATTGCATAATACAAAGGTAAGGCACATAGATGGGTTGTCGTGGTTTCAATTCTTCTTAATCATCATTGTCACCAACTTCGCCTACTATCTAGTCAACGACTTCTTCTTCACATCCACCAGTTCATATTGATCCCTTGTCTAATTTGGAGGAAGTCAATCACAGATCAGGAAATAAGATCAGGTTTTGGGGGCCTCAATATTAGATAGTTCACTTTAGATTGGGCAACAATATCTACTTTTAGAAGCTTGTTGGCAACCCCAATGTTTTCCATCATGAATGTGATGGTTGGACTCTGCTTTTTTTTATATGTATGATCACTATCGTTTAATGGACAAATATCTATGATATGTGCATGGTGCAGCCCATACTAAGTGGAATCGATCATTTATCTTATTGTTTTGCTTTATCCTTGTTTTTAAATTAATTAGTTTGCAATGGCTATTAGTCACTCACTTTGTAGGGATTCTGTTAACGAGTTTGTTAGAGAGCAATTAGGCTGAGTTTGTGTATTTAAGTTTTGTTTATCGAATTAAATGAGAAAGTTATAATTCCATAGTTTACTTTGTATTTGGAGGAGGTTACCCTCGAAGTTAACCAATTTTATCTTTATTTCATCATTAATCTTCTTTTCCCTCCTTTGCACACATCAAATTTGTATAAGAGCCATCAATTCTAACATGGGAGACGGACGCAGAACCCGTATGAAAGACTTGGCAGAAGTTGTCCATCAGCTTCGTGAGTCTTTAGTGCAACATGGTGACGTGTTGTCTACACTCCAGAAAAACTCACAAAGACAAGGTGTCATCCTACAAGATGTGGTGCAAAAGCTCACTGCTTTGGACATGAAATATGAACAACTATCACAAGTCCAAGAGGATTCGATGGGGAGTCGTCCTATAGTCTGTCCAAACCAAAATTTTAGTCATTATTTTCTAATATTCAAAGACACACCATGAAGCTAAATTTTTCAAGATTTGATGAAAACGACCTTGCCGATTGGATTTACTAAGCGAAACAATTTTTTGCATATCATCACACAATGGAAGAGAAACGACTCATCATTGCCTCATTCCACCTTGAAGGACAAGCACTTCAATGATTCTATTGGATGAAAAAATCTAGTGCACTTACAATGGAAAGCATGGAGAATCGTTTTGGGCCTACCGAATACAATGATCCAACTGCTGCCCTTGCAAAATTAAATCAAACTATATCGCTTCAAGACTACCAAGATAAGTTCAAGTCTTTGGTGTATTGAATTGAAGGCCTCAGTGAGGCTCACATGGTGAGCTGCTTCGTGGGTGGATTGAAAAATGAAATATGTCTAGATGTTCAAATGTAACCCACTACCTTCACTGTTGCCATTGGGATAGCCTGATTGCAAGAGGATAAATTGGCAAGTCGGCGCAAGTCCTTGTCCACCTGCAAACCGAATACTACCACCCCACCAACGTGTCCACCTCCGTGTCGGTATGTAAAACTTGGGGGGGTTCTGCGAACTTGGTCCTAGTCCGTCTCGCGACTGATCAGGTCACCTCTCGTAGAGTCTTTTCTGAGCCACCCGACTACTTCTCAAAAAAGACGGGGGTTTATTTGTGATCACCACCTACTTTCTCAAAAAGTAGAAAAAGTTGGTGTTGCTGTTAATCGCCTCACAGGGAAATTGTGTGGGTTCTCCTCTTTGAGCTACGGGCCTGCCGCACACAAAGGTGAAAAACAAGGATCCTCTTCTACTTCGGGAACTTAACTAAAGGAGGTTTGGCAAATCTGGGTGTAGGTGAGGATCGGCTAGTTAGAATTAGCTGGCTAGAGGGGGGGCTAGTTAGGAGTAGCCACCTGGTGTCTGGCTTTATTTGGGCAGAGCCTGGGTAGGGTTTGATTTGGTTGTTGACAAAGGCTAAACTAGGTTTAACCTTGGTTTTGGAGAGTGGATTAGGAGAGCAATTTTGTGTAGTTTCTACTCACAAATAGGACTCTCTTTCTGTCTCAAGAGTTTTGAAATGGTGGTGGGGTATTGAATATTGCTTTGGGTGGTATTTTTGGTGATATGGGAATGTGAATTGTTGTTAGATATGCTTTGGATGCCCCCTATTTATAGTAAAAAAGGGGCAGGGGAGTGTCCACTGGACAATAGATCAAAATGGGTAATAAGGTGCTTGATTTGGCCTTCCATTAGATCTTTGTTGTCTGACAATGTCTAGGTGCGGGGCGGCTAGTTGAAACTAGCCGCCCAGTCAGGGGCGGCTACTTTCAACTAGCCACCCTAATGATGGTCTGACAAACATCCCATCTCTGACAAGTGGTGGCTTGGGTCGACTACTAGGTTTGGACCGGCCAGAAGTGGGCGGCTAAGGGGCACTGTCACGCCCCAGGGCGTCCCCGAGACGCGGCAAGTGTATATAAAATATCAGAATCTACACAGGAGGTCAATAATATCATACAAATGACAACACAGACAACAAAAGCAGGGCTGACATGATATATACACCAATAGCGGAAGCTAAAAGACTGAATCTGTAATCCAAAAACATATTACAGACTCGATACATAATCAACTGTCCTGTGAGAGCCAATATATACAAAGACATCCAAATACAATACAAACGCGTGCCCAAGCACGGAATATAATACATACAAGCAAAAGGGATGCTGATAGCCTCTGATACTCGCAGGACGTGGCGCTACTCCGCTACTGATGAAGTCCCTCGGGGAGCTCTTCCTCCAGATCCGACTCAGATGACACTGGAGAAAAATATTATGCGAGGGGTGAGCCACACGCTCAGTGAACAGCACAACCCATGCATCACAGTTTATATTAACCACAATTAATCAGCAACCAGCCTCAAAGTGGCATAAACAACATAAATCCAGTGGTCCGTTACATCGCCGAACCACTACACCCTCACCCTCACCCCTCAATAGGTGACATAGGATATTGGGACTTATTAGCCTGATAAACATCCATACACATCCATACACCCTCACCCTCACCCCTCAATAGGTGACATAGGATATTGGGACTTACAAACCAGTGGGTCGCTATCGCCAACCCACTACACCCTCACCCCTCAATAGGTGACATAGGATATTGGGACTGACTAGGCTGATGGTCGCCCTTGGTCCACCGATAGTCTCTCCCCACTCCGTAGGCCGTTTGGCCACTCCCACATTCAGCACAGTCCGTCCCAAATCAGGAGGTGCCTACTGATGGGAGCCCCTGCACGGGACAGCCTTTCCAACGCCGGGGTAGTCTCTACACGGATCCAACGAAGGGAACAGAACAGCCTATCCATCGCATATGATCCACTCGGATCCGCAGACAACACATCTCAACAAACTCTAATGTCATGAATTCTTCAGAATTCCTCCAGGGCGCATAACCAAGATGCGGGGAATATATATAATAATAATAGTAACAAGGGTATAATATTATTGGGAAAGAAACCTTGGGAGGGCAGCGTGAGGTCCCGATATAGGACATCCCGACAACCAAACAAGGAACACGGAGTACCCTAACCCGGGTCTCAATGTTGACCTCGCAAGGCCCCTCCCTATAATATTATCTAAGGCATGCAATTAAACATATGCTAGCATTTAATTTAACAATTTAAACTAGTAGGGCACATGCATCGGCCGAGGCTTTCCTAACATGATAGCAAGGTGACAGGATGCACGGCTCTTACACATATCCTAAGGGTGTAAGTCCCTAACATACAAAGTCTAGGGTAGCATGCATACTACATTTTTATCATGCTTGCATGGATTACACATTACAACAGGTTAATATAAATCCATGGTGCCCCAGGGGAGGGCAATACACTCCCAAGTGAGTAGTACGCCTCCCTATTGGGTTGGATTGTCCCACTCACCGATAGTCGGGTCGTCGCGCGACCGTCCGTCAAGATCTGTAAAATAAGGTAATCAATTCGGTGAGTAAAATATACAAATAAATCCAAAAATACATTAAAATACACAACACTCGGACAAGCGTACATACGGCCTGTACGCACGCGAGCCCGAGCACCCCAACTCATTCCAGAACTCCCCAGGCAGCCGCACGCACGGCCACCCACCCCGGGCGCACAGCCGCGCCTCAGCCGGCGCGCCCAGTCGCACGGCCGCGCCTTGCCCGCGAGCCCAGACGCACACCCGCACGCATGCGCACGCTCGCGCGCGCCCACGTGCACCGCGCGTCCAGCCCAGCGCGCCCCCGCACGCGCACGCACTGGTCCCCAACTCCGCGCCCAGGCGCATGCACGCGCGCGCGCGCACTGGTTCCCTGCCCAGCGCCCAGGCGCACTGCCAAGGCGCGCGCCCCCGCGCGCGCACGCGCGTACCCGCGCGCACTCCCGCGCAACCCCCGCTCGCGCCAGAACCCGCGCGCACCCGCGCAACCACTCCGCACGCACCCGCGCGCGACTGCGCGCCCGCCAGCGCCCGCCAACGCCCAGCACCAGGCACGCCCAGCGCCAGCCCGAGCGCACGCCCGCGCGCACGCCCACGCCCTCCCTGCCAGCGGCCCTGCCTGCTGCACTGCCTGCCTGCCAGTCTACCCGGGACAGCCTGCCAGCCCGCCCGAGCCACTCTACCACCCCTCTTCGGCCACCAATGGCCTCCAACAGCCACCAACCACCACCCACAGCCACCAGCACCCAAGACACTACCTAAACAAGCATCTAAACATGGAAAAGAAGGGAAAGAAGGCTTACCCTAGGAGAGGAAAGGAGGGGAAGGAATCCGGTGGCTCTCCGCGCGCCGAAACACCTCCCCAAAGCCCTCCACGCCCCGAACTCTTTCCACCTCGGAAGGGGCTGAAATCAGGGGAGAAAAGAGGGGGTTAGAGGGGGTCAAACTTGTCGAAACTCGAATCCGAGACCACCGGTAGATAGATCGGGATGAGATCTAACCTTTCTGTTCTTTGTGTTTTAAGCTTTGAGGGGTGTAGGGGGCTCAAACGGAAGAAAAACGGAGGAGAGGAGAGAGAGAGAGCAAGTCGTAGGGATGATGAATAGTAAAAAGATATTTTTGATTCCTTTATAACCACTCCCACCCCACAATACTCACACCCCTTAATTAGATTAGCCCTAATTAGGTTTAGGGGGGGTTTAAGTGAGTTTGACTTAAGTCAACTCAACCACACAATAGGACAAAAGATGTTGACCAAGTCATGGGCCCACATTGACCAAGTCAAGTCTCTCAATGACTTCTCGCTCGGTCAAAACCCGGATACGCCTCGGAACTGTGAAATTCTGAAACGTTACCGGAATTCAACGAAATTTTTGTGAGCGGCTTGGAATGGCATCAGGACACATAATATGCAGTTATATTTTTAATCGGAGCCCTCCAACTCAGGGTGATAGCTAAAAGCCTGAAATTTTAGCGGTTCCGATCGAAAAACAAAAAAGCTGAAAAACTGCCAGAATGGTCCAATGGTTACCAGAAGGTTAAAAGTGACACATATATAACACACAAACCGCCGCAATCATCAGCACTAAATGCTGTTGTATGTCCCATCCCGGGGAAGGGGTTTGAGGTCGGCTAGTTGAAACTAGCCGTCCAATATGGGGCGGCTACTCTTAAGTAGCCGCCCCTGTCCAGGTCCTAGATTTTTTTAAGTGTTGAACTAGGGTTTTCAGTTTTTGGTTTCTAAGAAAGTTTTCTATTAGATGTCAAAATGTGGTCATTTCTAAATGTTACTCAAAGTATTTTTGTCTTTTTAGACGGTCAAAATTGGGGTATCTATATTCCGCTATCTCTTCCATTACTACCAAGCCAACTGCACCAACAGTAACATATCTCACCTATGCTAAGATGAAGGAGAGGTGAGATCGTGGCCTTTGCTACAATAATTGTGACAAGAAGTTTGGCCCCAACCATAAATGTAAGACCCAAACTCTCTTTGTTACAAGGCTCTTCCTTTGATGATGAAGATATTGATATGGACTGCACACATGAAGATGAATTTTCCTGTCCTAAAATATCATTGCATGCTATGGCTCTCGCACCCCACAAATAATGCGTGTAACTGATGTCTTATCCTAAAAGCCCATACTTAGTTTAATTGACTCTAGTTCAACCCACAATTTTTGGACCCTTCTATTGCTAAAAAGGATTGTCTTTCTATCTTCTCATACTCAATTCAAAGTCATGGTAGCAAACGGTGATAAACTTTCCAATGAAGGCAAATGCTTGGGAATCTCTTTATCCATCCAAGGTGTTCCTATTCAAACAAACTTTTATTTACGCTCCATTGGTGGGTGTGATGTATTGGGAGCACAATGGCTTCAAACATTGGGGCCTTTTATATGGGATTTTAATCAAATGTGGATGAAATTCCATACAAGCTACAAGGTGAATAATCCAAATAAATATCTATGCTCACATGTCATTCACTGGAAAATTTTGCATGTGCCTCTCCTCAAGGTATGGGCCTCAAGCTTTCTCAAATTTCTAATGTCATCAGCTATCCAAATCCTCCACCCATAATTGGGGAGCTACTAAGTGAATTTCCAATTGTATTCTCTAACCCAAGTGGTTTACCGCCAGCGAGATTGCATGATCACGAGCTTTTATTAGTGGAAGGCACATCACCTGTTAGCGTGCGTCCATATCGCTATGAGCATTATCAGAAGAATGAGATTGAAAACATCATTCAAGATATGTTGAAAGATAGAATTTTTTGTCCAAGTACCTCTCCATTCTCATCACCTATATTGTTGATCCACAAAACTGATGGTAGTTGGCGACTTTGTGTCATCTATCGTACTTTTAACAGTGTTACAATTAAGGATAAATTTCTTATTCCAATGGTGGATGAATTGTTTGATGGACTGCATGAGGTCAAGATATTCTCCAAACTGGATCTAAGATCTGGTTATCATCAGATTTGTGTTGCTCCTAAAGACATCCACAAAACCACATTTCGGATATATGATGGGCATTATGAGTTTCTTGTGATGCCATTTGGTCTCACTAATGCATCGTCAACTTTCCAACGCTAAACGAATGAGGTATTTCGGACATTCTTACATAAATTCCTCATTGTATTTTTTGACGATATTCTTGTATATAGTAAATTAGTGATATATTAGAATATTATTCTATCTGCGAAATACCTTAGAGACTCTTCACAAATATAAGCTTCATGTGAAGGCATCTAAATGTCAATTTGAGAGCACTCAAATTGATTATTTGGGTCATGTAATATCTTCTCAAGGGGTTGCAATGGACAACAAAAAGATTGAGTGCATCCTCAATTGGCCTTTGCCAAACTCTATCAAGGAGCTACGGGGTTTTCTTGGTTTAATAGGTTATTATATACAATTCATTTGAGATTATGGTAAATTGGATGCTCCATTATTTTCCATGCTAAAAAAGGGCTCATTCACATGGAGTTCACAATCTCATGAAGCCTTCGAGAAGTTGAAACGTGCCATGACTGAACCCCCTGTTTTGGTACTTTCTAAATTTTCTAAGCCTTTCATAAATGAATGTGATGCTTCAAGCAATGGCACTGGAGCTATTTTAATACAAGATGGAAGCCCTTGGCATTTTTAAGTCAAGCACTCAGTGGAAAAAAAACTTACATCTTTCTACTTATGAAAAAGAATTGCATACATTAATATTAGCGGTCAAAAAAAGGCGACCCTACTTTTTAAGCCATAAATTTATTGTCAAAACTAACCATTATGGTCTTAAAATTTTATTGGAGCAGCAAGTTGGGGCACCTATTTGGGAATGTTGGCTTTCAAAATTGTTTGGTTATGACTTTCAGGTTGAGTTTTGTCATGGCACTCTTAATCGAGTGGTGGATGCTCTATCCCGTCGTGAAGGAGATGAAACTTGTATGATACTTTCTTCTTTGATTCCAACTTGGATGGATGAGTTCCATAAGCTATCTATTTCAGATCTAGACATCTTGAAAAAAATAAAATCATACAAAAATGGTTCTCTAGATAGAAGATTTTATTCCATTAATGACGGACTTCTATTTTTTAAAGGGAAGTTGTATGTGGGACCAACCTCTCTTATTCGAAGGCAAATTCTCTCTAAGCTTCACTCAAGTCCCACAAGTGGTCATTCGGGATTTCATCAAACTCTCCAGTGAGTGAGAAGCAACTTCTATTGGCCGGGTGTGCGCTTCTTCCTAAGGCAATTTATTTGTCAAAGGAACAATTGAGAAAATTTCGCACCTGCAGAACTTCCAGCCACTCCCTGTTCCAACCCAATTGGGATGGATAGTTCTCTTGATTTTATTAATGGCCTCCCAAAATCTCAAGGTAAGGAAGTGATCATGGTAGTATTCGATCATTTTCTACCTCAATCTCATTCGTACGCCGCATCCTCTGTTGCTTGTGTCTTTATTAACAACATTTTCAAATTGTATAGGTTGCCAAAATCAATTATCAATGACCGAGATCACGTTTTCTTAAGCTCTTTTTTGTCAGAGTTATTTAAATTTAGGGAACTAACCTCCTTTAGTACTGCTTATCTTCCTAAAACGGAAGAACAAACTAAGGTTGTTAACAGGTGTCTAGAGACATATCTAAGATGCTTTACAGGACTTCGACCAAGGGATTGGGTCAAATGGAGATCTTTAGCAAAATATTGGCATAATACTAATATTAATTCATCCACCGGCATCACCCCTTTTAAAGCACTATATGGATATCCTCCTCCAAGATTATTGTCTTATAGCCCTGGGGACCACTTCATCAACGCTAGTGGATGGTGAACTCAAAACATGGGATGAACTTCTTCAATTTTTATTGAAGGACGATTTATTGGAGGCACAACATCAAATGAAGTTATATGCTGATAAAAGGACATATCGAGAATTCAATAAAGGTGATTTGGTTTACTTGTGTCTGCAACCGTATAGACAGGGTTTGATAAGAGGACATATCGAGAATTCAACAAAGGTGATTTGGTTTACTTGTGTCTGCAACCGTATAGACAGGGTTCTCTTGCTATTTGAAGGTCTCTCAAATTATCACCTCATTATTTTGGTCCATACACTATTATGAAACGAATTAGAAAAGTTGCATATAGGCTCAATTTACCTCCTGATTCGCGAACCCATAACGTCTTTCATGTTTCTCAATTAAAAAACACAGCTGGAAAATTCAGATGTTCCTCATGTTCATCTACCACTATTAAATGATGAAGGTATTCTTGAGCCCAAACCTTTTTTTTTTCAATCAAGTACTTATTAAAAGAGGTCGAAGAGATATTATTAAAGTGCTGGTGCAATGGGAGAGCTCTACAACTAAAGATGTCACTTGGGAGTGTTTATTGGATATTAAAAGAAGATTTCCCAAGCTTAACCTTGGGGACAAGGTTTTTTCAAGTGGGGGAGATTGGTACGTGCATGGAGCAGTCCATATGAAGTGGGATGAGTCAATAGTGCATGCTCATTCATTTATCTTATTTTTTTTTGCTTTATTCTTATTTTTAAATAACTTAGTTTGCAATGGCTATTAGTGGCCCACTTTGTAGGGATTCTATCAAGGAGTTTGTAGAGAGCAATTAGGATGAGTATTTGTATTTTAGTGTTGTTTATTGAATAAGAGGAGGAAGTTATAATCCCATATTTTACTCTGTATTTGGTTGAGTTACCCTCAAAGTTAACCAATTTTAACCATGTTTCATCATTAATCTTCTTTTCCCTCCTTTGCACACATCAATTTACCACATGAAGAGATTCTCCATTGTCTCTTCACATGTTTTCAGCTTTAATGGACAACAATATAATATCACGCGCATGCTTAGCCAGAATTGACCCTGAATGTGAATGAGTAAAAGAAGTACAGTGAGGTCAATCTCAACATATTCTTCGTGTACTTTTACGGGCTTGGAATTGTGGCACTTGCAGCAATCATCTCTCATGTGATTATGTCATACATCTTATATTACTTGTGCATATTCAAATAGAACACTCAATCTCAAAGAAAAGAAGTCTTAATAATAGGATAATTGCCTTTATATGAAATTTGAAATGAGCATTTTACCCAAAAATAGGGTATGAAAAATCAGTTGTAACTAACATTTGAGATATCTAACTGGTTAAAACATTTTTAAGGGAAAATGCATATAATCCCATGAAAGATTACAAATATCCAATTCGATCCCTCATTTTTCCTAATATCATATAATCCACTAAAATTTATCATGGTTATACATTTAGATCCATGAACTAGTTTCTATCAAATGCCACACGAGATAAGTTGTCATTCCCCACTTATCCCTACAATTATCCTTGTCAAATCAGTCATTTAAGTTTTGATTACTCGTCATTTTAAGTTTTTATTTTTACTTTGGTTTGTTAATACGCTATTTGGATAGTGAACCTTACATAGAGACAATATAAAATACATGATAGACTAGGTTCTTTGTCAATCTCAAGCTCTAATAATAAAAAATTATTAAGTTCTCTGTTTATATGTATGTTGAGTGGAAATTTGATTCGAGGACTATATGGTTCATATACAACAAGCATTCAAGGTCCAGTACAGTACATGTAAAATGATAGATCATACGGAATAAATACAGTAAAATTATGAAAATAATTAAGCTATTTTTTAGATGCATTTTGATTATTAGTATGATAAATACATGTAAAAATTTTGATCCATTTTAATCATGAAGACGACAAGAAAAATTAGTTTTTATATTATAAAGAATGCAATAAATCACTCATACTAAATAGATATCTGACTAAAGATACTAAACGAATAGTTTGATAAACATAAATATGTTCGATTTGATTTGGTTAAAATAAAAGAAAAGTTCTACATTTATTAAAAAAGTCAAAGGCTCCATTCACATATACAAATGAATGGGTGATGGATTTGGAAACCTGGGGGAGGGGTGGAAAGAGAAGTAGAAGAAGAGGGAGGGAGAGAGGGAGATAGATAGGAGGGTTGGCACTGGAGGAGGCGGCATTGGTGACCGGAGAATACCGGAGAGGGGATGAGTAGAGAGAAAGAGGGAGAGAGAGAAAAAGGTAAGAAAGAGAGGGAGAGGGAGAGAGAGAGAGAGGAGAATTGATTTTCATATTTTTTTTTGTATCCTATATTTGTTTAAACCTTTTTAAAAAAAAGTGGACGTAGAAGAGTTCACAATTTGAGACTTCAAATCCTGTGAGTTGTTTTGATGTGTCCCTTGCTTTTAATAGCACTGACATACTAAGTTTATTTTGTAGCCTCATACACTCTAATATCATATATTATACTGCATTATTATATTATATGAGATTTTATCATAGTGTATAAAATAAAAAATTTCATTTTCAAAGAGAAAAAAAATATTTTATTGTATCTCAATATATATTTTATTTCGTATAACAATTTATACTTTAATAGGAGAATGTATAATTTTTTAATAATTAAAAAATGGTGTGAACTAAAAATTAAACTGCACAAGAGACTGAACATAGAATTTTCCCGCTTATAATTGAAGCACAAAGTTCTGAATTGTATGAGTGCATAGCATAAGCCACACTTGCAGACAATGGGGGATTTAATTTTATATATGGGATAAATCCATACAGCCCTTTGAAAAACAAATGATGATATTCATTTTTTTTTTTAGTACAGAGGTCTTTAAGGGCTACGAGTCATGTTATACAATACTAATACAAACTGTTTTTGGGGTGGTTAACAAGAACTCACAAGCTAAGATTGGGCAAAGGCTCAAATAACAGGGCCCAGGGGAGTGATGTCCTTGTCCACAGTTCCAAAGCTGGGCGGGATAGGATGATATTCATATTGATCCATTGAATGTCTGAGTATTTATATAACCCTTTATTTTTTTTATTATGTCGAATTCCCCCCTGCGGTTACCATGAGTAACCTGGTATTGGATTAACCTAATCCAACATGAGTAAATAAACTTTAGAGTGTTGTTACACAGTTTTATTTTTAGTCTCATATTCTTCGATAAAAAATCATAGCAGCATATACTCATATTAACGAGGTATATACTTCGATAGAATTTTTTTACATTTTTTATAAATATGTTCATGCAATTCATTAGATTGGAGCATATTTTATTTTTTATAAAAGCATGCAATTCATTAAATGAGGTATGCTATATTTAAAAAACAATAATGATTTTTGGGCCCCAATTTGTAGACCCCATCCTAAGCCCCATGAGGTGGCAAGTGTGAATTTCCTATATTACCCCTGCACAATTAATCTCTTAGTTGTTTCCATAACCGGTCCAATAATTACGGGGTTAGTTCTCACAATTAATCTCTTCGTTGTTTCCATAACCGATCCAATAATTACGGGGTTAGTTACGATATGGAGATCTCTTCCTTTTCTGGAATATACGAATTCAATTGCATGTTCAAGAAAATAAAAAATCACGAGTTTCATTTTTTTTTTCTGATTGTTCTCTCGCAACGAAAACAAACATCAAATTTTTTTTTTCATTCATATTTGATCGGCAGAGAAGAGAAGAGAAAAACGAGTTTCGTTTTTGTTTTTGTGCGATCTGTTTGTGGTGCAAATATTCAGGTTAGGCGAATCGGAACACCCAAAAATTGATGATTTAGAATTTTTAGATCCAGTTTATTCGGTGAAAATGAAAACAAACATCGTAATCGTTATTTTTTTTCAGTTTGATCGGTTGAGAATATAAGAATTACATGATTGTGGTGAAAACAATGGCGATCCATTCAGGTTAGACTGTTTTCGATCTGAATAATTGAATTTGATCTGATTTTTTTAACTATTCCTTTGAATCTTTTTTTTATACATAATTTAATTTAAATTAAGATACGTGTGGTGTATCTGAATTCTGATGCGTTCTTGTGTTTTACATTCAAGCCTGTATAATCAGTTTTTTAGTGGTGTGTATATGTACATTTATGCATATTAAGTCATTCAGCATATTTTATAGCTTTGAATGATTGGTATTCAACCCATTAGATTCAATATTCGGTAGTATCAAAT